>JASVEL010013375.1:0-207193 GCA_032618575.1 Nicotiana noctiflora
AGAGAAGTCATTTTTCGTAGATGCCAAACAAATATAAAAACTTTTTATACAAATACTATTTCCCTTTACAAAGTTCATGAAAACTGGAAAAAGAAATATTTTTAAAGAAATCCAGTTTTTTAAAGAAATATTTATCTAAAAACTAGTTTTTTGGTTGATTTTTTCATTTTTTAGCAAAACATATCTATTTTTTGTAAAAACTGGAAAAAAATTCCTTTTTTTTCAGTTTTTAGTAAAAAAAAGTTTTAGAAAAATTACTTTAGAAATTTATTTTTCGAGTATGAATAATGAGTCTTTTTAATTAATTAAGAAATATTTAGAATGGGCTAATAGGACGATGACATGTGTCCCTCCGTTAACTCAAATGGCATTTGTGAGCCAAAAACATTAACGGAAGGGTATATTTGGCCCAATAGGTGGATGGAGGGCATTATTGTACCAAAACGGATAGTCCAGAGGCATTTTAGGCCCTTTTCCGAATTTTGTATAATAATACCCCCTCCCGTTTAGTGATTAGTTTCATGTTACCGCCCGCTAAGAAATGCTAAATTCTATATAAAATATCTAGTATGACCAAATTATTCTTATTAAATATTGGTCACATAGTTATAGTAAGGTGTGAGAAATTTTTTTAGGAATATGTAAATAAGGATAAATGAGTGAAAACAATATAATTTTTTTTTTAATTACATAAGTTGACACTTATTTTGAATTAAAATAATAAACTTAACGCTTATTACAAACAAAATTTCCTAACATAGTATGCTCTAGTGTAATGTATGACAATCCATATTGCTGTCCTTTTTCAGAAGATTTATTGTAGCTCCTATCCCCATCGGCTATCACTCTATGCTTATTTTATAGAAATTTTTACCAATATGTACCATTTTTGAAACCTTTTTGCCTTTAATGTTTAAGTTTTGTGTTAATTACATTTCAGCATACCATATTACAATATTTGTACCATAATTGTATTTAGTGTCCTAATTAATGATGTAGTTAATGTAGGCATTAATTTAGGAGGGAATATTCTATCAATTAAATTTTACCCGCCGCTTCTCTCTCCTACCCAAACCCACACCCACCACGTTTTACTCTTCCCCCCCCCCCCACAACCCACACCCACGTTTTCACTATTGTTGCACGATTACTGTACTATTCTGAACAAAAAAACACCCACGATTTTTGAAACTTCTTCTTCTTTTATATTCTACACATTTCGGTTTCAAATCACTTTCTTCACAAATCATGAAGAAGATAAACACCCCCAAAAGGTTGTCTCCAAAATAAAAAATACCTAATATACCTTCTTTTGATTTGGGTGTTTTAACACCTAAATCAGCACTAAAATTTGTAAATGCTACACATGCAAGTGTAGATAGTAGTAAAATTTCACCTCCCAGACAAATTCGTACGGAGATGAGAACTAAGCTAGTGCACGATTTTGATACTGTTGGTGTTTCTAAACAATCCGCGAAGCAACTCAAATGTAAGGGTAAAGAGAAGTGTTCAGACGATGATCTTGTTCAAGAAGCCCCTAAAATGCCATTGTCGAAAAAATCAAAGGTATCCACAAGTTCATCTTTAGCAAAAAAGAAGAAAGCATAAAAAAAAGTGCAGAAGTTGGCTGACAAAAACATTCATATTCTGAAGGTTCATTATTATTTTTTATTTACAGTTATTTTAATTTATTTTTAGTTGAAAAAATTAATGATTCAAGTTTTTTGTGTTAAATACAGAGTTTAAATAAATTTGTGGATTATTGTCTCAATTATGCAGTGATTGTGTTGTGTTTGTGGCTGCATTTGCGGAGTATGTTAGCCTCGGAGATTTGGCAATCCCAAAAGAAGACCTTTCTGATAACGACCAACACCGTAGACGCTATGGAGCTCTACTTTGGGACTATGCAACTAAGAAGCAAGAAGATGGGTCGATTAGTGAAAGTGAGGTCACGGGAAGGCTAGCAAGGAGGAAGGGTGCACCTGCAAAGAATGAGAGGACTAGAGTAATTAGAAGAAAGAGATAGAGTAGTTTGTTGTTAGTTGACTGTTTAATTGTAGTTGTATATAATTTTGTAGTTTAAGTTGACTAAACTGTAGGTAATATGCTATTTTGGTTGTTTACACTAGTTTATTTTGACTAATCTGTAATACATATTACAGATTATGAATTTACAATACTTTATATGTTTAAAGTTTACTACTTTGATTTCATTTTATAATACTTGCCTACAATTTATCTTCATATACTTTTTATGAAATACATCATAGTTAATTGTAGTTTATAGTTCCAATTAAACTACAATGCTTTATACTCTTTAGTATAAGATGTTTGTAGTTTAATTGTTATTAAATGTAAAAAAAATATATAACTTCTACAGGTGACATGAATATTTTTTCCTTTAAGTTATGTATGTAAAGACAAATTGTAGTTAAAATGTAGTTAACTATTACTTTTTGTCGTTAAATTGTAGTTACATGCTAACTGAGTCCATAAAGGACTAACACCAAAATTGTATTTGAAATGTAGTTATATATAGTTATCTGTCGTTAAAATGTAGTTACAGTCTAACAGATTCAACAAAAAACTAACCCAAACCATCTTAAAATGTTGTTTCAGATAATTTCTTGTAGTTGTAGTTACATTCTAACATAGTCAATGAAATAATAACACAATCCATCTTAAAAATAAGTTATATCAAATTTTCTGTAGTTAAAATGTAGATACATACTATCAGAGACCATGAAAGGCTAATTTTCTTTGACAAGTTAAACTGTTACACCGCAACTTTCAGTAATACTGAACTCACTACTATTTATTTCTAAAAACTATTCCAGTACATAACGATCAGTTTTTTTTGCGCATTCTTGCAAGTTCTTTTGTTATGCCCTTCACATCCACAGTTTCCACATGACACCTTGTATTTCTTTGTCTTTGTTTCATCAAATATTTTATATCTTTCCTTCTGAGGTCTGCCAGGCTGCCTTTTATCCATCGCTCTGGTGGCTTTACTATCTCATCCAAAATATATTATGGCACATCCCATTTGCTTTCATCAGGAAGAGATTTACTAGCATTTCATATGTAAGCAAAAGGTTATTCCTTGTGTAATAACAACTGCAATAGTTTTCGTATGTTTCCTTCCTATGCCTTAATGCTGCCAATGCATGTGCACATGGAAGTTCATCGAGTTGAAATTGTCCACAGCTACATTTCTTGTTTTGTAAACAAACAATGTACCGCTTCACACCATCTATCACAGTATGTAAATGATCTGTTGAAGCCCTCACCTAAATTTCAATAAAAAATAGCAAAAATATTAGCTCAATTATTAATAAAAGATTATATAAAGCTTACCTACAAAACAGTTACAAATACAATTATATATATATATACAATCTACATTTACCCACAATATAACTACAATTAATCTACATTGACTATTAACAGTATTTTTAAAGATATATATCTATATATACACACAATCTACATTTACCCACAATATAACTACAATTAATCTACATTGACTATTAACAGTATTCTTAAAGATGAATCTGTATTTTTAAGTAACTTTAAGGATCCAGACGAACCTGTATAGTAACATAGACATTAATGTAGACAATATGTAGATAAATTGAAAAAAATAATGTTTCATAAAATCCAGAACAGCATTATTTGTAGTTTCATTGTAGATATATGTAGTTAATTGTAGTGAAAACACAAAACCAGTAGATTTCTGCAATGTCGAATTAGACAAACCTGCACTTGTGTTCTCGTTTGTGATTGCCAATTCCATATTGAAATCGCTTACACTTATGCATAAAGGATACGAACCTAAGTTTTTATTTTCTTTTTTGTCTCCATATACACATGAACACCCATATCATTACAGATCTCCATTGGAGGACAATTTTCGTTCACAATATATTAATTACAACAATTTTTTGTGACGTATCAATCGAAAGTTGTTCCGCAATTGTAGAAATCAGATTTCCGTACCTTGAATTATCATCAACAACAATCGCATCAACTTCAAAATTTATGTATCTTCCACAATTATCCCAATTTCCATTCACTTTAAGCATAATTGGTATTTTTGCCATCGTTTTGTGTAGTTGAGATATAGTTTGTCAACTATTAATGAAGAATACTGAGAGAGAATCAGTTGAATTGATATGCGTCTTTTGAATTTGTAGTTAGACAGAAAATTTCGCAGCTTCTTTGTAATTTTTCGCAGCTTGAGTTTCTCGAATTTGAAGAATAATGAGAGAGAATCAGTTGAATTGATATGCTTCTTTTGAATTTGTAGTTATTCAGTGATTTACGCAGCTTCAGTGTATGTTTTCCGTTTTGAATTTGTGTATTTAATGTGAAATAATCAATCCCAGATTCTTTGCCCTGTTTTTCGCACGTTATAATAGGCATATTCTGCCTATTTTTGAATTGGTATAGATTTTGTAGTTAAAGCATACACAGGGTGGGTAATTTCCATAATTTGCACAATTTTGGTAATAAGGTTTCATATATAGTATACATTGGAAAATTTCTCTATTTTATATGCACTTTCTGCTTGGCAACATAAGAATGGAGGAGAAAAAAGACACTAAACTCCCTCCTCTCTCCGTTTCCACACATCACTCCTGTCAAGAAATTAATTAACTAAAAGAATAATTTGAGTGATTTATTCTTTAATCTCAACTTATTATTACTACTTACTTTCACCAAATTATTTCTCCACATTTAGTAGATTAAGGGTAAAAAATATTTAATAAAATAATCTCTCGTGTCTTTCTAAAATGACGAGTATTTTGAAACAATTACTACAATTTAAAACCTGACAAGTAAACAGGAAATAGTGAATTTCCTTTTCAAGATTATATTTTTGTCTCAGGAAATTTAAGGGGATAGAAGGAGTTAATCAAAGTTTGACTATAATTGGATTTGGGGGACTCTGCTATAAATGCAACAAGAAGTAAAGAACGACAAGATTCAAATTTATTGGAAAAGTTGGTGAATTAATTGTACATACATGGACGTCACATTCACAATTTAGCGGTAACATGCAAAGAAAAGAAACGCTCCCACATTCAAAATTTAATAACGTATTATTAAGGAGATTGGAGAGTAAGTGTGGGGGTGTTGACCAACAAGACACACGTTTTGTTGCTTTCATAGAATGAGACTACGGATACATGATTTTGATGGATCATTAAATGAAACATCCATTATTAAGGTGTTTGACCGAAAATGGTGATACCCATGGGCGAAGCTATTTCGTTGGAAAATTACATTGTGTATATATATAAAATATTATATTTTTTCCGATCCAAAATAATTAATTTTTGGTATTTTTTTGTGGTCCAAAATAAGTGATTTTTTCAGATTTCAAGAATGAACTAATTATTTTATTCCTACGTTATCCTTAGAGTAAATAGTATTAGAATATGTGTTAGGAGTGTTTATGTGAGATAGCAAAGATTAATATGGTCAATTCCATTACTAATTAATGCTTAAAGGTGAATTTTTTAATGTGTGTGAAAACATCCAAAAATCCACTTATTTTGGACCGGAGTGAGTATATTAGAGGTATATAACATGTATTACACACTCTTTCTTGAAGAATTTTTTTCACTTCTTTCAAGTTTGAGCACCTTAAGTCGATTCATGATTTCATCACAAGTGATAACTAATACTCCCCCCGGTCCAAAATAAGTAATATTTTGGGTATTTTCACACAGATTAAGAAATTCACCTTTTAGCATTAATTAGCAATATAATTGATCATATTAATTTTTACTATCTCACATAAACACTCCTAGCACATATTCCAATACTATTTACTCCATGGATAATGTAGGGGAAAAAATAATTAATTCATTCTTAAAATCTGAAAAAATCACTTATTTTGGACAAAAAAAAAACACTAAAATATCACTTATTTTGAATTGGGGAATACTAACTGAGATCATTTAAATTTAACTCCCTTACTTAAATGAACTTCCCAACACTTTAGGTATCCCCGTTTTGGTGAATTCTAAGGGTTTGTTTGGTTCAAAACCGGAATATCTCAGGGATATAATCTTGAATTAAAATCGGAACTATAACATGAATAACTTATTTCGCATTCTATATGAGTTAAGTTATATTAAGAATTTAAGATTTAGGTGTAAAACTAATATCTATTGTAATTAACGAGAAATATATTTGGACAAATTAAGAATGGCCCAAGTGTCCATAATTGGGGTATTATGGTAACTTCGCACATCTTTTGATGATATAATGGATAATTAAACATTTTTTATTTTCCAGATATACCCTTTAGCACATTTGTTTTTTAATTTACTTTTTCCCCTCCAACACTCTCTCATTAGTTTAATTGTCTTACCTCCCACATGCTTCTCACATTTACACATGCATGCTACACTATTTTCCATAGAGCAATTTATACTCATATACATATACTATATCAATTGAATGAAATAAAGTAAAAAATATGTATTGTATACTAAAAAAATACGATTAAACTATTGTATTATAATTTCTATATTACTGTATCACTAAAATAATATTGTATTACTTTCTGATCCTAACACTTAAATCTATAGTGCTTCAACTAAGAAGCCACTACAATAAATGTGATTTTTAACTACGAAAATATTAGCTTCAATAGAAAATTTGTCACTAGTTATCGATTTTCTGTGACAAAAATTATATTTCGTACTTAAATACATGAGGCACATACTTTTAGTGACAAAATATGTATTTCGTAGCAAAATTTTTGTCTACTAAAGTTTCACACAAAAAAAGAAAGAATTGGCGCCAAATATTAATTAATAATAGCTACAAAATTAATATTATTGGTGAAAAAATGGTTTTGGCACTAATAATATTGTAGAGAATTGGCAACAAATAATTGTTCGTCTTAAAATTAGTTATACTTTCGCTACAAAATAGTTTCATCACTAAAAGTTTTATATTTTTCGCAACCTTAATTTTTGTCACTAATAGCATAAACAACTTAGTGACGATCAGTGTATCATCTCTATTTTACCTATAAAATTATTAGGTGCCTAAAAATTCATCACTAATTATTGTCTTTTCGGAACAAAAATTAGAGTTGTACTTAAATGCACACGCACATACATTTAGTGAAGAAACAAACATTTCGTAGCGATAGTTCTTTTTACCCAAGTATTCCACCAAAAAAATGGATTGTCGTTAGGTATTTAGTAAAATTAGTTCTTGGTGACAAAACAAGTTTCATCTCTAATATTGTAGGCAACTATTAAAAATCATTATTTGTCTAAAATTAGTTATATTTTAGGCTTTTGCGATGAAAAAACTTGGTGACTAAGAGGGTGTTTTGCTAAGCTTATAAGCTGGTCCACTCTCCGACTTAAAGTCTCTTTATAGAGATCCTATACAACCATTGCACTTTTCAGTAGTCATATCTGCTCCTACGTGCCGAAATTACACATCCTAACGGCCCATTTCACTCCTCCATGCATCTATTACACTTTTCAGTAGTTAATTTTACTTCTCTATGCACAATTACACTCCTTCTTACAGCCATTGCTCTCTTCCATGACTACAATTAATTATAGAAGTTTGTCTTTATCTATCTGCCTATACAGATTTTGGAATTTTTTGTTAACTTCTAACATATAGAGGCATTGCACTTCCCATATTTTATTTCTTATATTTTTTATTTTTTTTAAAACTTCTGCCATGTAGTGGCAGTGCACTTCATATGTTTTATCTCATAGTCTTAACCTTCATCTTGGTGGTTGAATTCTAATTAATAACAGTCGGCCTCCAAAATTTTATATTGGTAAATACATTTTTGATTTTTCGAGTTAATTTTTCGCTTCTCTATGAGCAAATTAATGTCAATTTTTCAACTTTTTAAATTAAAAAAAAAATCTAGTCTTGTACTTGGTTGTAAAATGATAGACAAGAATAGGAGGTCTTCTACACTAAATATATTGTTAAATAATTTCTCAATTTTAATTAGCTATTTTGAAAATCAATAGTCTTCTTAAACTAAATAAATATAACAATAATAAATGGAAAAAATACAAATAATATTATAAGGAACAATCATATTAATCCACTACTTTAATCCATTTGAAGTTAGTACAAATAACTAAAGAGAATAAATTATCAAGCCAAGCATTGATTTATCCTAGCACTTCAACAGAGAAGATCACACCCCGTGATGTAGCCTAAACTAGTTCAAAGAGAAGAACACTCCCTTTCTTCAGATTATTATTGACAATAAATTATTTCTACCCATTAACGAATTTTCTCCGAACACCACTTGTGAGTGTCACGGCCCACTCCTTCCTATTATATCGAAGCATGTTTTAACCGAAATAGGAGGAAGATAGCCACAAATACTCTTTGGAAAAAATTACAAGAACATAATGTAAAGATCGCGGTTCATTTCTAGTTGGGATAATCAACAGTTATCAAATCATAAAAATACATTTAAAAAATTTACCAAATAATCACGCTTGATGATGATATGGGCACGTCCATCCGAAACCATGGATATAATTCATCTTCAATCCTTCCGTTAACATTCATGTTTAGAGTATCTATTTTGTTTAAAGAGTTGAAAATGTTCTATTTGTGTTTAAGAGATATATAAAGACTCAAAACTTTCTATTTCCCTCTAATCATATTTTTTACTTTTCCATTTGTTTCCCTCCGAAAATTGTATTTAACATTTTAGTCCTAAAATGCCATCTTGTTTTCCCTCGTAATAAATAAGGTAGAATAAATTTTAGTTCTAAAATTTAATCATAATTTTCCTTTTATTACAATTAAGATTTTTGGTGAAGATTATTATAATTAAGATTAACCAATAAAAATATATCGAATTATATATTTACTATTATATAAATAAGGTCGTACTAGTGACTGGACTAACATAGTTGCTATAGGCCGATATGTATGAAATTAATATAAACGACTATTATATAAACGGGTCAATATTATTAAGAATCACAACAATATGATTAGATATGTTATATGCCTACAACCATATTAGTGAATGGACTTATGGTTGCTATAGGCTGATATGTATGAAATTAATATAAACGACTATCATATAAATGGTCGTTATTACTAAGAAACACAATGATATAATTACCATAGGTAATATGACTTCAACCATATTAGTCAAATGGACTTATATGGCTGCCATGTGCCCGATACGTATGACCATAATGAATTAAATTATATAAACTGCTATTATGTAAACGATCAATATTACTAAGAATCAGAACGATATAATTAGCGCATGTTATATGACTACAACCATATTAGTCAATAGACTTATATGATTGCTATAGGCCGATATGTATGATATTAAAATGAATGACTATTATTTAAACAGTGGTTATTATTAAGAATCACAACGACATAATTAGCATAGGTTATATGACTACAACCATATTAGTGAATGGACTTATATGGTTGCCATAGGTGAATGAAATTAATATAAACTACTATTATATAAACGATCGATATTACTAAGAACCACAACAATATAATTATCATAGGTTATATGACTACAACCATATTAGTGAATATACTTATATGGTTAATATATGCCGATATGTATGAAATTAATATAAACGGCTACTATATAAACATTTGATATTACTAAGAATTACAACGATATAATTACCATCGGTTATATGACTTCAATCATATTTTAGTGAATGGACTTATATTGTTGCTATAGGCTGATACATATGACCATAATAAATTAAATTATATAAACGGTTAATATTACTAAGAATCACAGCGATATAATTAGCATATGTTGTATGACTACAACCATATTAGTCAATGGACTTATATGGTTGCTCTAGACCAATATTAATGACTTTAATGAATGAAATTAATATATCTGGCTATTATACAAGCTGTCGATATTACTATGAATCACAACGATATAATTAGCATAGGTTATATGATTACAACCATATTAGTCAATGGACTTATATGGTAGCTATAGTCCGATACGAATGATCTTAATATAAACAATTACTATTATAGAAACAACTATTTGACATCTACCTCATCAACGGGCTATTTGACAACCACCTTATCAATGTGCTATTATAAGTTTGCATACCGTATAAAAAATAAAATTATATATAGATACTAGACTTTTGATTTTTCCATCGTTTAAATTATATATTTAAAAAAAAAATGTAATAGTATAGGTAAACGTATACGAAGGCTTTTGATATTCCCAACCGTGTGAATTTTATTTAAAAATAAAATAATTACGTAATAGTATAAGTATATATACAAAGTTAGTTGGTCTTCCCACGAGAGAATAATGATTCATGGGATCAATATTTTGAATAATTAATATTTATTAACTAATTTTGGAAGGAATATTTTGGAGGAAAAAATACCTATTAAGTCAAATGTAAAATGAAAGGCTTTACTAGTATTTTAACAGTATGGTCATTGTTGGGCCATAATGAATTCGGCAGAATAGCAGCTCTCTTTAATTAATACCTCCAACTATATACAAAATAAATTTAACCACAAAATTTCAATCAAGATAACTCATCTAATCCCAAACCGCTACTAAGGGAAGATGAATAAAAAAGGATGCTTCCTGCAATAAACCTAAAGAATTTTCAAATGAAGAGAAGGGTAAACTTTTGGATGCATTTGTGGCCACTTTACCTCATCAATGTACATTATTTTCCCACAACCATACAACTAGCTGACAGTTGGACGAAAGAAAAAAACTACAATTACCCACTTTTCCTCAATTTATTAAATGGAGAAAATATATGGTGTTTCATCACTTTTTCTTTGTAAATATAGTAATTTAATTTTGCCGAAAGAAATAGTCCAAATAGGCTACCCAAACAGCGAGGGTCAAATGTGCCTAGTATGCCTTATTTCTCTCCGCATGCGGCGCGTTTTAGCACTTTAGTGGAAAACCAAACCAGATCTCTTAGCTCAACTCTCACAGGTCCCCATCCAGTGAACTTGTGACTCCTCCCCCTACCCCACCCCCTACATTTCCTCACATTCTCCAACATTTCCTCCCACTAAATTACACTATTTCTATTTTCTCCTCCCTTTTCTATTTTCCTCTTTTTCCTTTCATTTCTCTTTATCTGCTAAATAAGACCAGACCTCAGCAGCTGCAGACCCTCCAAACACTTGAGTTTTCCCATGGATCCCACCCTCAAAAAGCAACCTAAACCTACCCCTTTCTCCGCCACCATCTCCACCACCAGCTCCAAACCCCACCACCCATTAGATCCCACCACCCTACCCTCCCCCACTGTCCAAAACATCTCAACTCACTTTTCCAAGCTCTATGCAAACCACAAGATCCTCAAATCTACCCCAAAAGGCTCATCTGGGGGGCATAGACATCCTCCTGTTGACACTCATTTACAGGCCAAAACTCTAGCTGCTGCTACTTCCTCTGTTTTTGATTCCTCATGTTCTGCTTTGACCAAGTCAAAGAGTTTACACGGGAGTAGATATGTAGCAGAGAGAGAGAAACATAGCTCTGTTAAAGATATTGACAAAGCAATTGTTTTGCATGAAAAAGCTGAAGTCAAGAAAATACCCTACAAGGAAAAGAAAGAGGTGGATGTTAAAAGGGCATTAGGTTTGTTATCCAAGAGCCAAGATAGTGACAAGTTAAAGGGGTTTCAACAAGGGGTTGATAAAATTACTAAAAGGCCATCTTTTTCTTTGTCTATGAATGGAGGAAGAAGGAAATCATTCAGCTGTTCACAGACTGAGTTAGCTAATTTCTTTTCTTGTAGTGGTGTGAAAGTTGTGTCTGTAGATATGCCACCATTTATGCAGATTCATGCTGTGGATTTTGCAAGAAAAGCTCATGATAGCTTGGAAAAGTTCTCCTCTAAATCACTTGGTTTTTCCCTCAAAAAGGTAAACACTTGGGCAAAAGTTTTTATGATTATGCATTGTTGGTGATTTTTGGGTTTTGAGCTTTTAATGAGTTGAATTATTTTGTATAATTGTGTTTTCTTGATTTTCAGGAGTTTGATGGGGTATATGGACCAGCTTGGCACTGTATTGTAGGTACCAGTTTTGGCTCATTCGTCACACATTCAGTAGGTGGTTTCATATATTTCTCCATGGATCACAAGCTATATGTACTCCTGTTCAAGACTACTGTACAAAAAGCAGAATCAAACTGAAATCTTTGAGGTGAAATCCATTTTAGTATAGGGAAATTTTTGGAAAGAAGTTTGTTATCTGTCTTTGTAGTTTGTACATTAGCTTTGATTAACAAAACAATGGTAGTTCTTCTCACACTTCAATTGTGTCACAAGACCCTTTCCTCAGCACCTCTCATCCCTTTAACTGTGCCCTTAAAAACCATCCAATGAGGGAGTGTATTGATCATTGGAATACTTTGAAACAAATTGTACACTGTTACATCTTGTCCTCCATCTCAGAAAGTTGATGAAGTATTTAATGGTGGTGTCCATGGAGTGATTGAAGTGGACCATCAACGGTTCATATGCATATAGCTCTGTGCTATGTTACACAACTCTTCAAAACACCATACTCCTGTCATATTTTCCGAAAATGTACTATTTTTTGGAGGATCCGGCGCACCCTCATGTATATTTTTGGAGATTTCGAGCACGGTAGTTTTTTATTTATTTATTGAAGTAAAGATGACAAGAGTTGTTGTATGGATTTTTGCCTATTTTCCTCTCTAGTGTTACCAAATGGAGTATTAGAAAGAATAGGGATGTCTCCATTTTATGATTTGAAAGACTGATGATGAAATTGAGGAGTAGTACGTTCCACTGACTTTACTACACAGTCTACTGACTTTAGTTTTCATATGTATCTTCTTAATGCTGAAAAAGTTACTGAAAAGTTATCACTTACCAATGGAGTGATAATGCCCTTTGCGTGTCCATACCCCCAATCGATTCTTGAAGTACTGGAATCCCTTCATTTCAGTCGAGCCAAAGAGAAAGAAATGATTTTTATATTCTTCTTGTGTTCTTATTTTACTAGTTATAATCTTGTTGTTGTCCGTTATTATGGTAGTACCTATGCTTTCCTTGGTACCTATGCTTTTATGAGTTGCGGTCTATCGAAAACTGTTTCTTTACCTCTATAAGTTAGGAGCGATTATATTGGGTATGTTGTTTTTATTTTACTAGTGTTACTTGTATGTTAAATTTGGAATCATACAAGGGATTCTGATAGCTTTTGCATATCCCATTATATTGGAGTATTAGTGTAGTTAGTGTTCCTTTGTCAGTTCTATGGGCTAATGTTATGATACTTCAAGAAATAAATTGTGAGTAAAAGGTACTCCCTCCTGTCCAAAATAAGTGATTTTTTCAGATTTCAAGAGTGACTTAATGGTGTTTTTCCTACATTGTCGTTGGAGTAAATAATATTGGAATATGTGTTAGGAGTGTTTATGTGAGATAGTAAGGTTAAAATGGTCAATTCTATTGCTAATTAATGCTAAAAAGTAATTTTTTTTAATATGTGTGAAAACATCCAAAAAAATTATTTATTTTGGACCGGAGGGAGTAAACAAACATGTCAAAAACTTAAAAAAAATGAGTTACCAAACTCAGTTTTCAACTATCAGAACAAATGCGTTTGGACTAAAAAGTAGTGAAATCAACCAAACTATCATTAGAGAAATTCCTTTTCAGTTTGAATTAGTTTTACAATCTTTTACAGAAACTGAGAAAGTTCACTCTTATAAACACTGTTAAGTCTGTTTCCTAATCAGTAATCCCAAATGGGCTTTAGCGGAGCACATACCCTCACCATTTCCTGATAAATGAAAGTCCAATGCTGGGCCCAAAGAAAAATTCTCTTTGGAATAGACAAACACGTTATTTCTAGCAACTTAACTATTATACCAAGGTTTCACTAGTACAACTGATAAACTATTTGCATGTAGGAACAGAAAGAACAAAAGAAAATAATGAAAAGGGAAGAAGCTGCTACTGATGCAATTAGTATCGAACTAGAGCAAAAACTTGACAAACTAAAGCGGTCGAACACTGATCTGATGTCAATAGAAATGTAGAATTAGAAATGACAAAGTTCAGTTTTCTTTGGATTCTGTTAGATTAGTAACACCACTAGTTGATTTTCGCGCCATGACTTATAATCTATTACGTACAACAACAAAAAATTCAGTGTAATTTATGCAAATCTTACCACTACATTATAAAGATAAGAAGGTTGTTTCCGATAGTACCTCGGTTCAATGAACATTAGAAATAATATAAAGCAGCCAAGGCGTGAATGACACAACAACAAACACAATATGTAATAATAAAGAACCATGACTAGGATAATACGAAATTATTCTTAGTACTACTGGTAAGCTTAGGAGGAATACATTACTAACTGTTAAATTACAATCCTAATCCTCAACCTTCACACCTTCCTATCATGAGTCATATCTTTGGTAAGCTTATAATCTATTACGTGATGTCTGAAAAATGAGTACAAACATAGACTTGATTGAAATGGATATGTTTTGAACAGACTACCAATTTTGCAAAGAAATTCAATTTCCTATAATGCAACCAAGCAGTACGCCTCCTACCCTACAATCTATTATTCCTAAACCTAGAATACATCAAGCAGAAGAAAATAAATCGACTAGCACATTTGACTAGAGAAGCATTTGGAACTTTTTGTGTTAACCAATTTCAGTACCTATGAAGACATAAGGAGAATTGTCGCCAGATTTGATCCAGAAAATGCAAAGGCTTTTGTGCGAAGAGGTAGTGCTATTAATCAGTACTTTGGTAACTCTTCACTTATTTAAGCGTTGATATAATATTGTTTGGAGTGCTTATTGAACAACGTCGCTTTGGCCGAGTGGTTAAGGCGTGTGCCTGCTAAGTACATGGGGTTTCCCCGCGAGAGTTCGAATCTCTCAGGCGACGACTATTATTTTTTCTGTTTTTTTTTAGGAAGCTACAGACAAAAAGTAAATAAGAAAAGGAAAATAAATTTGAATAACAAGTCTAGGAGATTAATGTTTGGCAAAATACCTTAGTACCCCCTAAACTATTTGAGAATTATTACTT
Source organism: Nicotiana noctiflora (assembly GCA_032618575.1). Classification (NCBI taxonomy): domain Eukaryota; kingdom Viridiplantae; phylum Streptophyta; class Magnoliopsida; order Solanales; family Solanaceae; genus Nicotiana; species Nicotiana noctiflora. The sequence goes on from JASVEL010013375.1 coordinate 15,126, forward strand.
TCCTCCCTAAACTATCTCTGGTTCGAATTACCCCCCTCAACTTGGCCTTTTGAGAATAATTACCACCCTAAATGCTTATGTGGCAAAAAGTGTGGGTACACTCACCTGCCATGTGGATTTTTCTGTCCATGTGGCATTTTCGTGAATTTTTTTCTTTTTAAGAATATTATTTTTTAGATAACTTTTTTAAATACAATTTATAATAAAAGTTGGACAGAACGACATTAGTTATGCTAACTATTTTTATTTGTACAAAAATAATAAAATTTTAGTTAATCTTTTTTTGAATTTGACCCTGAAAATAAAGATTTATACAATTAAAATAAATAGTCAATGCATCTAAAAATTTATAAAATATAGTTTGAAATTAATTATTTTGGCTACAATTTTTTATATATCTCTAAATTACAGTGCTCCAATTTTGTTTTACGGATTTTACCTAAAAAAGAGTAAAAATACACAATTGAAATAAATAGTCATTGCATCGCAAAAGAATAAATAAAAAGAGTATACAATTATAAGAAATTACAAGTGCAATTGTACACTCTTTTTATTTCTTCTCTGATTCAATGATTATTTATTTCAACTATGTATTTTTTATAACTTTTTAGATGTCTTGACTATTTCTTTCAATTGTATAAATTTTTATTTTCAAGTAATATTAAAAAAAAAATTAACTAAAATTTTATTATTTTTGTACAAATAAAAATATTTAGCATAACTAATGTCGTTCAATCCAACTTTTATTATAAATTGTATTTTAAAAAATTATCTAAAAAATAATATTCTTAAAAAGAAAAAAAATTCACGAAAATGCCACATGGACATAAAAATCCACATGGCAGGTGAGTATACCCACACTTTTTGCCACATAAGCATTTAAGGGGGTAATTATTCTCAAAAGGCCAAGTTGAGGGGGATAATTCGAACCAGAGATAATGTAGGGAAGAAAGTAATAATTCTCAAATAGTTTATGGGGTACTAAGGTATTTTGCCTTAGTACCCCCTAAACTTTGAATAACAAGTCTAGGAGATTAATGTTTTCCTACTGAATTCGTCCCAACATGGCAGCATGGCGCTAAATTGTTAATCAGAGTAGTAGGTACATTTTCTCACTTATTTTTCCAATTTCAGTAGTGAGCAAAATTTTTTTGTTTGAGAGTGATAACATGATTTTAACTTTTTATTTATTTATAATAGTTCGAAAATTTATTCAGAAGGGTATTTTATTCATGGAAAATATTTTTCTAACATAATAACCACACAGTTAAGGAAAAGGAAGAGTTCGATTAAAAATGAGAAAGTGACTTGACAGACTTAAAAAAAGACATGGACTATTTTTAACGTTTTGTGACCCTGCAGATTCAATGTCATAGAAAGCTGTTTATAATGCTTAGTGCTAATAGTATAATTTGTTTGGAAACAAATGTAAATATTATCATTAACAACAAAAACCAATACACCTAAAGAGCATCTAAATTACACTACCGTCCCCTAGACGGGTAGGGTAGGCCTCCAATAAACAACTAATTACACAAGAACCTTTGTAATATCCTATTGTATCGCTGAGGCCTTCTAGATATTCTAAGTAATTCTATTCTTTTTACAAATTCATTCTTGATCATAGGTGTGTTGATGTTTCCTCCAGTAACTCATCACATATACAACAATTATCATTATCCACATGAATGTTCAACTTCTTTAATTTAGCCTTGCCTCGGGGAGTAATGTTTAATCAAAATATGGAATTTTGATTAAAACTAGAAAGTAAGAGAAAAAATTGAGTTACTGATAATCAAGAGACCGAAAAATATAATAGGCTTTCTCTGAATAAAAATAAGCAATAAAGAAATTTGTATTCCAATATGATATCAATGATTTTTCGTGTCTACATATGATGCGACCTCTTCCTTTTATAGTTGATCCTAGGTAGAAGAATGAAACCTACGTTTTAATGATATAATTATGAGTAATAAATGACATTGAATAAGCCGTTACACACTCATTCCGATTAAATACCAATTCTTTAACGTATCAGATATTTAATATTGAATTTAGACTCCTTTTTATCTTCAAATCCATGTGTTTAACGTCTTTTGTTCCGTTGGCTTTAAATGTCTTGAATTGATACGGGACTGGTGTCTAAAATCGCTTTTCGTGCATGTTTAGCTTCCTTTCCCCGTATCTTCCATCGCCAAATTCTTGTCTTTGGAATCTTCAAGCATCCCCTAATCTAAATGTTTCATTTAGGTACGAGATGCACATCTGAATTGCATCTCGTGTCTATTCTGAGTTCTTCTTCTCAATTAACAATTATATGTTGACCTTTTGACCAATCCACGTGTCATGCCACATCATCTCTAATATAAATTCAGTTTTTTTTCCAATACAGATAGTCCCCCCACTTTCCATTTATTATCAGTTAAATAATTGGGAAGTGGATCTTCATAAAAAAGGAAATTTTTGCCATAATCAATGCGTATGACAATATTGACGTCTCAGTTGTTTCTTCCATTTAATGTTCTGTTCATGTGTCACTTTTTGATTGATTCTGCTATTTTGTACTCTTTTTCAATGCTTTTTCACTCCCACTATTCACGAAGTGATAGTTGCCTTTATTATAGGCTTTCCATCATTACTTTTCTAAGTTTGACGGTCTGTTCCATATATCTTTTCATTTCTCTCTTCATCTGTCATCTTCTTCAACAAGTATTTTCTTGCTTCCCTTTTCTCTCTTTTGTTCAGTTTCATCTAACAATGTTGTCTCTAAACCCTAATCCTAGAAAAGTTCCTGTTCTTGATCAATTTTCTAATGCCCCCACTCCGATTAGGAATAGTAGGGACAAAGAAGGAAGGCTGCGAAGTTTAAGATCTACACGTGGAGACTCTACTAGTTTTGCTTCTCCAAGTTCAAGCACCAAAGGTTCTATTTCTAAAATCCCTTCTTCCGAAGATAAAGATATTTCTGACTCTCTTCAAGAACCTTTACTTGAAGACATTGTACCAAGTGATTTGTATTTTGGAGGTGACAAAACATCTCTTTAGAAGCAGATTGCAAAGTTAGAGAAAATTGATGCTTATCCTACTCTTATAACTGAGCTTTCAATCCCTACCATTAAGAAAGATTGTAATTGGAAGGAGAGTCTTCGTTTATCCATTTCTGCCCTAAATCAAAGGATTTCTTCTTACAGAAGTGGGTATTCTTTTGTTTATACTTATACTTTTACTTTAGGATTTAAACCTGCCATAGACCCAATTATCCTTGATTTCTGTCGCTTTTTCAATATTTGTTTAGCTCAAGTTGGCCCCTTAGTATGGAGGGCTATGGCTTGTTTGAGATTTTTACCTTGACTGCAAGGAGTAAAAAAGTTTACTTTTTCCCATCTTATTCATTTATACCACCCCAACCTAATGCGTCATGGGATTTTTACCTTGACTGCAAGGAGTAAAAAAGTTCTGGTAAATCTAGATGATATCAATGACCGTGGGTGGTATCTTCGTTATGTTGCTGTCCGTACCTTGTATTTACTGGGTGAAACGAACATTCCCTTCCTTGAGAAGTGAGATTTTGCACGTAAGTTTCTATTTACTTTACCGTGCCTATTTTTAGAGATTTTGATTTTCTCTTTTAATTTTATCCCTTGTTGGTTTTTTGCAGCAGCCATGGGAAATGTGGATCCTATTCTCAACTTCCGTGGTTGGGTAGAATCAATTTTGAAGGTTGCTCCTAAGGAGCAGAGAATTTAGAAATCAATTTCTACTCTTCATGGCTGGAGAGTGAAAACACATGGTATATATTTCTTTACATATATACTTTCTTTTTGTAAATACATACGTTAGACCTCTTTCTATAAAATTTAGAGTTCATATTTTCTTTTTATCAGGGTTTGGTATGAGAGGAATGACGACTGAAGTAGCTTTGGCTATGCGTACTGCTGCCAATACCTCTCTTGATTTGGACTTGGCAAAGGCCTTGATAGCAAAGAGAAAAGCAATGGCAATAGACAGTGGGAATGAGGAAGAAGGAGGTTCCTCATTGGTATTTAGATCTAGAGCTAGAAGACACGTTATTATGTAGGATGATATTGAAGATGCTACCGCTCGTACCTTTATTATCGAGCCAATTTTGACTCATTCTGATGAAGATGCTGCTCCAAGGGACCCTAATGAATCCATTCACCGTCTCTCTGTTGGTTATTTTGAAGGTGGGAAGCTCGGTCCTGTTTTAAATGAGATTCCTTTGTCTTCCTCAGTTCCCATTTCTCCTATTTCCTTTATCTCTTCTCCAACCGTGAGTATTTCTACACCTGTGATGTCCTCTTTCATTCCCTCTTCTATTGTGAGTGCTCCTACTCCCGTACCTGTATCGACTCCCGTATTCGTCTCTTCTGCTCCTACTTCGACTCTCGTAGCTCCTGCTATCCTTACCGCTTCAACTACACCTCCTTCCACTACTCCGTCTACCTCTGCCATGCACTCAGAAGCTGGTCCTAATAACAGTGGCATGGCTATGAGAAAGGTTACACTGGAAGTACCTGCTACTCATAGCATTTTGAGGGAGACTGGTGGGGCTGATATTTGGCTTGAGCATTTAATAGGAGACGTGGAGAAAGCAAAGATGCAAAGTCATAGTTGTTTCACTTTGATGAATGACATAGTTCATTCAACCTTGAAGGTAACTTTTTTTAACTTTGACATTTATTTTTCTTCTACTTTAGATTCTTATTTTTGTGACTTATGTTTGTAGGCTAATTTGATTGGGACAGAGTTAATGGGAAGAGTCTTCACTTTGGAAAAGAAAGCTCGGGAGTCTGATAAGGCCATTTCAAATGCAAGGAGAATAGCTGAAGGAGCTCAGCTTGAAGCTCAAAATTGGAAGGAGCAATTTGAAAGTACCTTAGGGAGCATGGAAGAGCTACGAGATAGCAAAGTCCATCTGGAACGACAAAATCGTATTTTATCTATAGACTTAGGAATCACCCAAGCTTCCTTAAGTCAGGTAAAAAAGGGTTGAGATCTTTTGAGTGATTCTTTGTCAAGGGCTAATGAAGAAATCAATAAGCTCAAAGCTCTCGTGGAGAAAAAAGAAGCACATGCCAAGGAGTTAGAGCAGAGCTTAGATCAGACTCGAGCTGATTTGAGGGTTTTTTGAGATAAGGTCTGTGCTTTAGAGAGTTCCCATGTCATACTTGAGACTTCTCTTAATTCCCACTTAGCTGAGCATGAGGCAATAAAAAACATCCTTGCTAAATAGGAAAGAGATTATGAAAATATGGAGGAGGAATATAATTCTCTTGCGGAGAATTTTAATTATGAAGTCAATTGGGATTTTTTGAAGTGTCGAAGGGATGCTTTGTTGGAGGCTACCCAAGAAAATTTCAATTTGCAATCTGAGTTGGCCAAAGTTTTAGATGCAATTGAAAAGAATAACCAACATGTTGCCACTCCTTCCCCAGAGCAACCGATTGATATTTCCTCTCAAGTACTTGGAACTCCTGAAGCAACAGAACCCTTGAATTGTGAAGCAATTACTGAACCAGCTGAAGTTATGATTCAAATGATTGAGGGTGAAACGCCTGTATTATAGTCTATATGGATTGGGATTCCCGTGACTACTGCTTCCCTCGATGATATTGATACTTCAAGTTTGGCTGAAACTACTCATGCTGTTGCTCCTTGAGAAGTTGTTATTGAGCCTATTGCTGAAAGTGAAGTTACAACTTCTGATGCTCTAATTCCCTCAGTGACCAATTAGAAATGTTTCAATCCCCTTTTTATGATTGTGATGTAATCCCCAGTTTTTTAGTGAAGTCCCCAGTTTCCATAATAAGGCACTTGTTTAAAGACAAATACATTTCAGTGATTATGTATCTTTCTTAATCTTTTATGTTTAGAAGCTTTTTGAGTTCTTTATATTTTATTCTTGCCCATTTTCTCATTTAGGACTTACAGAATAACTTAGCATTTTTATTCTTTGAATATGCTTTATGATTCTCTTCATGGAATATCAACATAAAGATAATAAAAAGGGCCCTTTTATTTTATAGACACTTAATGAAGAAGACGTCTCAACTTCATAATGGTGTTATAATACGATGAAAGTAATATGAATGCACATGTTTTGTATGTAATAACTTTGATAAGTTTTTATTCATAAACTTTTGATAAGTTTACTTTGTACATGTGTAAAAATACATCTATAACTTTCTCGCAACTGTTTTTCTTGTAATAGATTTTTTCATGATATAAAATAGACAAGGTTTTTCATTGTAACCCATTTTAGTATATACTCATAACCCTATCTTTACATGTTTAGAAGGATTTTGAGTAATGTTTGCAACATTGATGAATGTTTTATGTTGAATGTCTTCCATCTTCCCATCAGCACTTGCCTATTTGTAGCTGAATCTTGATCAATTTTTTTGCTCGGTACTCGTATTTGAATATTGAGTTGAGTAACTTTTGCTCGATACCCGTATCTGTTTTTCTGTACGAACCCATGTATAGTATAAGGTCCCCCAAGTGTTTAAGAGCTAAAGAATGAAGCCTCGAGCACTTGCTTATTCCTCATAATTTGTCCTTTTCATGAAACAGAAAAATATACGGGACTCGGAGGTACGATTATGGATGAAGACTACCTAACTCGTGTGTATTTCCATTAGATTGATATAACCCTAGGCACGTAATTTAAGGATATTCCATTTTCCGTGCAGGTTGTGACTCATCATTTGGTACGAGTTAGAGTTTTTGCCTAGCATCTAAAACCGTTAGTAAAACTTTAACAATTCAAAAAGAAAAAATTTAACATAATGGTACCTGATTGTGATTTCTTTTTTAGAAGTAATATCTTTTTAAATGGATTACATTCCAATGTGAAGGTAGAATCTTGCCATCCATTGTCTCTAACTCGTATGCTCCTTTTCCTGCAACATCACGCATTCTATAGGGTCCTTCCCACGTTAGACTTAATTTTCTAGAATTGGCAGTCTTCATAGATTGGAATACTTTCTTAAGTACGAAGTCCCCAATTTTGAAGAACTTGAGGCATGCCCTCATGTTGTAATATCGTTCAATAGTTTTCTTTTGAGCTACTATTCTTATTAATGATGCTTCTTTTCTTCCTTCAATCAAATCGAGGTTAACCCGTAACTCTTCATTGTTTGAGTCCTCCATTGTTTGGACATATCGCGTGCTTGGTTCTCCTATTTCTACTGGATTCAGAGCTTCTACACCATAAACCATTGGAAATGGTGTCTCTCCCGTACTTGTTTTCGTCATTATTTGATAAGCCCATAATACAACTGGCAATACTGCAGGCCAATTACCTTTTGATTGTTGGAACCTTTTCTTCAAGTTATTGATAATTATCTTGTTTGTAGATTCCGCTTGTCTGTTACCCACGGGATGATATGGTGTCGATGTTATTTTTTTCATTTTGCCAGCTTTGAAAGAATTTTGTGATCCGTGCTCCTATAATCTGTGGACCATTATCGCACAAGATCTCCTTTGGTACTGCAAAACAACATATTATATTTCACCAAATGAAGTCTTTAACTTCATTTTCTAGTATATGTTTAAACACGCCTGCTTCTACCCATTTAGTGAAATAGTCAGTAAGCACGAGTAGAAACTTTACCTGACCTTTTGCCTAAGGTAATGCTCCTATGATATCCATTCCCCATTTCTTAAAGAGCCACTGAGCTATAACTGGGTGTAATAGTTCAGCCGGTCTATGCATATTATTGCCATATCTCTGACATTTATCACACTTAGATACAAAGTCATTGGCTTCCTCTTCCATTTAGGCCAATAATATCCTGCTCGTATAAGTGTTTTTACCAGTGATCTACCTCCTGCGTGATTTCCACAATGTCCTTCATGTACTTCCCTCATTACATACCCTGTCTGTGAAGGTCCGAGATACCTTGCTAAAGGACCCCCAAACATTTTCCGATACAACTTTCCTTGTTGTAAACAATATCGGGCATCTTTCTTGCGTAATGCATGAGCTTTAGTTTTGTCATTAGGGACGGTTCCATACTGCAAAAAAAAGCAAAAATTTCATTTCTCCAATTCCATGCTAAATGATTAAAATTTACCTCATTCTTATCAGGCTCGAGCACAGAATGAAATAAATGCACCACTGAAGCATTTGCATCATTGGCTATGTCAGTCGCGGATGCGAGGTTGGACAAAGCATCTGCCTCTGCATTTTTATCTCTTGGGATCTGTATTACCTTCCAAGTTTTGAATTGTCTTACCAATTCTCGTACCTTTTTGTGGATTCTTGCATTCTTGTTTCCCTGGCCACATAAGTCCCCATTATTTGATTTACTATGAGATGTGAATCATTTTTGATTATGATTTGTTTGATGCCAAGTTCAAGTTCCAATTCTAAACCTGAAATCGCAGCCTCATACCATGCTTCATTATTAGTTATAGGATGACATTTTATAGCTTGTCTAATTATTTCACCCGTAGGTGGTATGAGAACAATTCGTAAGCCTGCCCCCTTCACATTAGATGAACCATCAGTAAATAATACCCAAATTCCCGGGTTTACACCATTAAAAACTTGTAATTCTTTTTCTGCCTCTAAATGTATCCCTTGACTAAAATTAGCTACGAAATCAGCGAGTATTTGGGATTTAATAGCAGTTCTGGGTTGATAAGTTATTTCATATTCACTTAACTCTATAGCCCATTTTGCTAATCTACCTGATAATTTATGTTTATGCAAGATATTTCGTAAAGGGAAAGCAGTAACTACTATAATAGGATGACACTGAAAATAAGGCCTTAATTTTCTTGATGCCATGATTAATGCTAATGCTGACTTTTCCAGCTGCGGGTACCTTGTTTCATCATCTAGTAGAGTCTTACTTACATAATAAATAGGAGATTGCTTACCTTAGTCTTCACGGACCCAAACAGCACTTACCGCTACTTCTGAGACTGCCAAATAAATTAGTAGCTTTTCACCTTCCTTTGGTTCTGCCAATAGAGAGGGATTCGCAAGTAAACCTTCAAGTCTTTAAGGGCTTGCTGGCAATCTTCATTCCATTCGAAATGATCTTGTTTTTTGAGTGCTGAGAAAAATTTGAAGCATTTTTCTGAGGATTTGGAAGTATATCTTCCTAGTGCTGCAATTCTACCAGTCAACCTTTGAACCTCTTTTTTATTTGTAAGAATATCGGGTATTTCTTCGATCGCTTTAATATGAGAAGGATTTACCTCAATGCCATGATTAGAAACAAGAAAACCTAAAAATTTACCTGAGGCTATTCCGAACGCGCATTTTTCTGTGTTGAGCTTCATATTAAATTTTCGCAAAATTTTAAAAGTAACAGATAAATGAGAAATATGATCATTAGAATGCTGTGTTTTTACGAGCATATCATCTATATATACCTCCATAGTTTTTCCTAAATATTCTTGGAATATTTTGGTGACTAACCTTTGATAGGTTGCCCCAACATTTTTTAGACCAAAGGGCATCACTTTGTAACAGTAAGTCCCTCTTTCTGTGATGAATGAGGTTTTTTCTTCATCATCAGGGTGCATTTTAATTTGATTGTACCCCGAATATGCATCTTAAAAATTCAAAAGTTCATGACCTGTAGTTGCCTCTATCATTTGATCTATATGAGGTAAATGGAAAGAATCTTTCGGGCAAGCTTTATTTAGATCTGTATAATCTACACAAACTCACCACTTACCGTTCTTCTTAGGTACGACCACCGTGTTGGCTAACCAATCAGGATATTTTACCCCGCGGATTGATCCAATTTTTAGCAATTTTTGAACCTCATCTTGAATTACTTGATTTTTGAAAGTCTTCTGCTTTCTTTTCTTCTGATTGATTAGAATAAAAGATGGGTCCTCGTTGAGTGTGTGAGTCATCACATCCAGTGGTATACCTGTCATATCAGCATGGGACCAAGCAAAACTGTCCACTTTACTTTTAAAAATTCAATTAACATACCTCGCATGTAAACTTTTCTTTCAGGCCAATGCTCAAATAACACCACCGATTCTAGTTCCTCTATTGTTGTTTTAATGTTCTCATTCTCTTCAGGTTCCTGAATTACATCACGTCTAGAGTCTAAATCTGTTTTCTCAGTTGTAGTTTGATTGTTGACACCTCCAACTGTTTCCTGTAATTGCTGTTTTTCTTTTTCTATGATGCTTGTATCTGTCACAGTGTTGATACTCCTGGATATTTGTTGATCCCCTCGAATTTGGCATATCCCCCAAGGTGATGGAAACTTGATAACTTGATGTAAAGTTGATGGGATAGCGTTCATATTATGGATCCATGGTCTTCCCATAATTATGTTGTAGGCCATTTCTATCTCTACTACCTAAAATTTAGTTTATTTAATTACACCTGCAGTATAAGTTGTTAGAATTACCACTCCTCTAGTTATTACGCTCGAATTGTCGAAGCCTAACAACGTATGTGCTTTTGGTATCATTTTATCTTCAACTTGCATTTCTCGCAACACCTTGAGTAGAATGATATTTGCAGAACTTCCTGGATCAATCAAGACTCGTTTTACCTCGGTGTCATGTACAAATAATGATATAACCAAGTGCATCATTGTGAGGAGTAATTACTACTTACGCATCCGCATCATCAAAATTTAGCTTTCATGATCTAAGGTTTGGCGCACTCGCTTCCCGTGCGTGATCGTCATTGTAGAAATCTTATTTGAGGTTGTGTACGTCACTTCGTAGATATCCTCTCCTCCATTGATGATATTCACTGTTCTTTTAGGTGATGGTAATTTTGGTGGTTTTTGCTCAACACCATGTGATACAATACTAAATTGGCGTGGAGAGGTTTGAGGGAAAGGAACTATGTTAACATTATCCAAGTCCCCTTGAGCACGAGGGACTTGGTTTTCAACAACATTATTGTTGTTGTTGGTGTTTGACATGATGCTAACAATAAGTAAAATGTGCAAGCTTGGAAAGAATAGATTATCAGATTCCCGGTAACGGAATCAATTTGTTTAACCAAAATATGGGATTTCGATTAAAACTAGAAAATAAGAGAAAAAATTAGGTTACTGATAATCAAGAGACGAAAAAATATAATAGGCTTTCTCCGAATAAGAATAAGCAATAAAGAAATTTGTATTCCAATATGATATCATAGATTTTCCGTGTCTACATATGATGCGACCTCTTCCTTTTATAGTTGATCCTAGGTAGAAGGATGAAACCTAAATTTTAATGATACAATTATGAGTAATAAATGACATTGAATAAGCCGTTACACAGTCATTCCTATTAAATACCAATTCTTCAACGTATCAAGTATTTAATATTGAATTTAGACTCCTTTTTGTCTTCAAATCCATGTGTTTAACGTCTTTTGGTCCGTTGGATTTAAATGTCTTGAATTGATACGGGACTCATATCTAAAACCGCTTTCCGTGTCTGTTTAGCTTCCTTTTCCCGTATATTCCGTCGCCAAATTCTTGTCTTTGGAATCTTCACGCATCCCCTAACCTAAATGTTTCATTTAGGTACGGGATGCGCATTTGAATTGCATCTCGTATCTATTCTGAGTTCTTCTTCTCAATTAATAATTATATGTTGACCTTTTGACCAATCCACATGTCATGCCACGTCACCTCTAATATAAATTCAGTATTTTCCCAATACAAGTAATTAGTCATACACCGGCAACCATATAACAAATCCAGTTTTGGGTTGGGAGATCGAATTCCATATTAGTTCTGCAATTCTCTGTCTATTCTGCTGACCTAATAAAGAGATGTAGCTACTCGTGATTGAATATTTTCCCCCGAGTCAGAGTGAACTGCCCTTTCGTGTACCAGCCTTGCATGCCACTTTAATGGAGTTGATCTTTTTCCAGTACTAACTACTATCAACAGGAGGTTTATGAGTCCAAATATCCTGGTTGTGTCTCATATATATACCATGTGCCCATTTAACCCATAACGAGTCCTTTTTGCTAGCCGACTGCCATAATAGTTTACCTATTGTTGCAATGTTCCACTTCCTACTACCTTTGATATTCAATCCTCCCAACTTCTTTGGCCAACATACTTTCTCTCATGCCACAAGTGAAATTTCCCCCTTTTCCTTAGTGCTATTGATCACGCCTAACTATGCCTTCTAAAAAGGACAATGCGGTCACTGCAAATATAATCCGGTTTACAAGTTCGGAGTCGAATCCCACAGAGAACTAAGATTTAGCTATAACTATTTACTATCACCAAGAAGACAAGCTCGAACAATTCCTAACTTATAGATATTTATATTCTTGTGTTTAACTAATTAATTAACAAATTAAACTACTAAATTATCAACTAAATATACAAAGGGTGAGAGACAAGATTAAGGAGGTCTAGAGTTATGATTTCCCCAATTGTCGGAATCCTTCCCGCTATGTCTTCTATAATTTCGCCTAAGTATTTTCTACCAATCATGAGCACTCTTATTACCGTAAATCTCTCCCGAGTAATTACGAAAATTTACTAGACGCACTCCCCCGAGCTACGCCAGCTGGCTTTTAATACAACTCACTTCAGATCGCACCAAGACTTTGTTATCCCTAATCCCGTCTTTAAACCCTCGGTTATTGATCCCTCATATACTTTGGGAGTGATGTTGTTCAACATTCACATAAATATGCACTCTCTCCTGAGTTATACTAAATAGGCACAACTAATTAAGAGCTCTTCAATCAACCAGAATATAAACGTAGTTGAACAAATAGAGAACAACTATGGCTCAATTATATAAAAACATAACAAAAATTTATCCTACAAAAGATTCTATCAAAACTCTAGATAACAAATTAGTTATTCATAATAGTATGTAAAACTACAATACTAAAATTCATAACCAACAATGAAAAATAGGAAGAGGAAGGAAAAAACTCGTAGAAGAATTCTCCGCCTTGCTCCCAATGTGTTTTTTCTTCCAAGGGTGTTGTCTAACCCTAAAGTAGTGTCTCTAGCCTCTTTAGGTCTAATTGTTTTCCAAAATATGTCACCTCTACTCCTAAATAGGTTTAGGACTCATTTTATATAAGTTGGAATAGTGTAGGGATGAAATAACCTTGTCCTAGACGAAATATGACTCTTTTTGATGCCTGGAGAGGCGCGACCGCGGCCAAACATGGTCTCTGATTTTCTCTTGCGGCCAGTTCCGCAGTTGCAGTTTCAACCGCAATTTCACCCTGTTCCTTTTGGAATTTGGAAAAACATAAAACATGAAAGTTATATCCCTTTGAGTTAACTTTCCAATCATATATTGTGGATCCCAAATGGAGTTAAGATAAAAACTTTATGTGTATTTTAGTAGACAGTGCGTAATATACCTTCTCGAGTCTTCGTTCGTACTTAATTATCAAATTTGACCTCCAAACATGATCCCGACTTAATTCCTTGAACTTTTACTCAAACTGTAAAGCTACAAATCACTTAAATGCATACCATAACATCTATATAGCTCGGAATTATACCTACAAGGCATAAAATACATAATTAGTGCAAAACACTAGCGATTAAAGCTCAAACTCAATTAAAGTGCAGTAAATTAGAGCGTACTAATCGACTAAAATACGTTGTTATAGCCTATCATCAACATCCCACACTTAAACTATTTCTCGTACTTGATAATAGGTAAATTTGACTATAATTACGCCTGAAATAATCACCTTCTTATGTTGTTTTGATGATATATATGATGACAAAATGCTCTTATTGGTGTTTTTCATTATTTATAGGTAATAAATGATTAAGGAAGGCTAAGGAGAAATTTTGGAGTGAAAAGTAGAAGAAAAAGGCCAAATATGCGAATTCCCATTGAAGCCACGTCCATACAACCCTTTAGATTCAGAAACACTATTTGGCCACGGTTCTATCGCAACCGCGGTGGAAGGACGCTGCAGACAGAAGGCAGAAACTGGAGGGACTAAAGTGTAAAAATAAAATTTTTTAGACCTAAACCCTATATAAAACATTAGGATTCGCCCAAAGGAGGCATGTATTGATTTTTAGAGTACTTTTGCAAGGAAATCTATTATGAGAGATTTCTCCAAACATCTTTCTTCTTTTCTTTTGAATTTCAATTATAAATTCTATTCTAGCTTTTGTTTCCATAGTTACGAGTAGCTAAATTCTTATCTAAGGTTTTGATGGAGTCTGTTGGGTGAGGAACTTCAGATTTATGTGAATACAAATTATTAGTTAATCTCTATTTGTTCAACTTCGTATTTGTTGTAGTTAATTGACAAGATCCTCAATTAGTTGTGCCTATTTAGTGTGCATGACGTGGAAAAGAGTGCATATTTAGGTTATTGTTGAACAACACCACTCCTAGATTATTAGAGAAATCTATAATTGCGGATTTAAAGGCGGGATTAGGGATAACGAAGCCTTGGGTGTAATCTAAAGTGAACTGTGTAAATTAAAGTAAGCTAGTGTAACTCGGGAGAGTGTAATAGTAAATTACTGTGATTACTCGGGAGAGATTTATGGTAAGATTAGTGTTTATGATTGATAAGAGACATTGATAAATTTGTATGAGTATAAACTGAAGGGACTCCATCAATAGGGGAAATCATTACCTTAGTCTTCCTCATTATTGTTTACAACACATTTAGTTGTTTTATAGTTATTTAGTTCTTTGCAAAAGTGGTTATTAAGGAACACTCAACGAAGATTTGAATATTTGGGAAACTGATCCTGAAGAGTTAGTGATTTTGAAATTAGTAGTTGATAGGTTAACTCTCTGAGGATTCGACCCTGAGCGTAATACTTGGGTTATATTTGCTGCGACCGCATTGTCCTTTTTATAAGGCATAGTTGGGCGTGATAAGTACTCGAGCAATCAAACTACACTTTTTTTAATAGACGCGACCTTTTTAAACAATTCTCCTAAAGCACACCAAGAGTATTTAAAATAGACTAAGCACAAAAGCGTAACATCTTCACCTCAAGATTTGACTCACAAGTTCCACGCATTATTCACAACTCACCGACTTTACTCTAACATAGAGGTCACTGACATTACCTAGCCTTCATGAATCAAGTGCCCTCACAACACAAGAGAGTAGTTCCACACAATAAAATTTAAGAACACTTAGTAACTTAGGATAAAAAAATTCACTCACTCTCAGAAATAACATTCATATGCCACAAAAGATGCACCATAAGCTTGTCCGTAGTGTACTCCTCCACTAATTGAGCTCATTCAATCTAGGATCAATTAGAACTTTATTTGGTTGTAATGTAGACTACGGGACGGGTAGGATACATTTAGATATAAGAGTGACTACACCTCCCTAAGCACTTTAATACATATAATTTAACATTCAAACCCCATACTTATGTCAAACCAAAATTCCACCTTCACATCAATGTAAATTATCCCATTCTTCTTTAAGCACACTTACGTCAAGAGCCACCACTTATCAAAGAATTTTTGTTTCCACAATAATCCAACTATATTTGTTTTTCAATTCAAGTGGGTCTTCCTTTTTTTTTCAAAACAGTGCACCTTTCTCCTTATTCAATTAGTTCTACTCAAAATCCAAACCAACCACCGTACACTTTAACTTATACAAAGTTCATAAATAATTCAAATGCTCATTCGAGGTAACAATGGTTCAAATAGATGGTTAATTCAAACAAATGGGTAAGGCTTGTAATGTGGTTCCCAAAGAAATAGGATTACAAGCTCAAAGAGGTTAACTACAATACATAATAATTAGGTGGGTAAAATATGTATATATGGCTCAAAAAGAAATGCCTACATCACTTTCAAGACTGAACAAAACTACTATTTCGCTTTGCAAATACACGGGGCAAGTTCTAGGCATCAAATGCAATGTACTGAATAATGCAAAACCTTACACACATATGGCACATAGCTCACTCATGATTGGATTCATAGACACTCTAGTCAAAGCAGTTAAGAAAGTCAAGATAATACAATTTAAGGTACTTTTCCAAGAGTAAAAAACTGAGCATAAGCATCACAACCAAAGTACTCACTATTCTCAAGGCATAACCAAGTCAATAGATATTGCTTCAATTCATAACACAACACAATGGCTCCTACTTCCAAGAAAAACTAACTACATCCAGTTCAAATAAAACCCTTGAAAAAGAACCGTGGTTTAAAGCAAAACCAAGGGGTAATTGCTACACTACCTAAGAAAACAATTTTTTTTTTTGGTATTTTCTTTAGACTTACTTCCCTCAAGAAAACTGTCTAGAAGATCCGTCATCAGGATAAGTCCAATCTTTAAAAAAAAACATAGCTAAAATAGCATGAAAAGTTTCCCAGACAATCTTCTCACCCCACACTTAAAGTTGTGCATTGTCCTCAATGTAGATCCATACATATAATAGGGTAAAAAAACTCCCTGATAGGTCAAAGGCCGAAGCACTAGCAGTTCATGGGGTACTCAGATTTCTCCCAGCTTGGTCCTTCGTGCGGGTACCTCACACTTAATTCCAACCATTACATTTGTTGGTGCATCATTCCAATACCTTTGCTTTCCATTTTCCTAGAAAATAAAAAAAATTAACACTACAAAAATAATATAATTAAAAATAATAATAAAAGAAAGAATAAAGTTGGGTTGCCTCCCAACAAGCGCTTGATTTAACGTAGTGGCACGACGTGAATCACTTTCTACCTCCACTTTGAACTTATGAATCAGACTTCTCATTTACTATAAGCTGGACTACATGGCTGTATCACGAGAGATTTATTGGATATGTATATTTGGGACTTTAGGACGGTATCCTGGAAGGTCCCCGGTGGATATTGTAGATATTGATATGTATTTACTATCGATGTTTACGTTGTTTCTGTGTAGTTGTTGCTGTCCTTGATATCTGTGTTACCTTCACTGTTCCTCATACTTTTCTGTTCTATATTGTTGAATTATATATTTTATTTAACCTTAGTAAGGCCCTGACCTTCCTCGTCACTACTCGATATAGGTTAGGCTTGACACTTACTGAGTACTGTTGTGGTGTACTCATGCCCTTTCTATGCATATTTTTCATGAGCAGATCCAGGTACCTCTACTCAGGCTTATCATTCTTGAGGCGAGGCGATTCTACGGGACTTCGAGGTATATCTGCCGCATCTGTAGATCGAGGAGTCTCTTTCTATTCCTGCATTTAGTATTTAGCCCTTCTGTACTTTCTGTTCTTGTTAGACATTATGTAGATTAGAGCCATGTAGTATTTCGTAGTATGGATCTGTGAGTTTCTGGGTTTTGAGATAGTGTATCAGATTTTGAGAAGTTGTGTGTCTATGCCGAGCGACATTAAAACATTGCTTTCTTCAATTATTTTCTACTTTTGATTATTTATTTGTTAGGCTTACCTAGTCATAGACACTAGGTGTCATCACGATAGTTCACAAAAATATGGGATAATATCCCTTTGCAAGGGGAAAACTTAAAATTTCACTCAAAATTTTTATTTCCCTCCATTTCTCATTCACTCTCTTTTAAGTATTTAATATAATTAAATACATAAAATCCAATAATCCCCACATGAATGGGGAATGGCTGTATCACAGAAATATGGATGAAAAAACTGTGTGATTTGCAAGCAATGATTAATTGCATCTGGATAAGTAGGTTTTCCTTTGAACTTTCCGTAGTGAACTTATGTCGGATATACTCGATCAATCAGTAGATTTGATGTCTTTGAACCGTCGAACTTTAGTGTATACCTAGACAACCACAATTCACATAATCAACTCTTAACCGTCTTCGGTTCTCATTGTTGTGTTCATTTTAGCCATAAACACCGTATGGCTTCATAAGTGCATACAAAATTGGCCTTTCAAAGTTCTCCGTGAAGAGGCTAACACTTCACACTTACATATGTGATTCCTAAACATGTCATCCCGTAGATACACTATTTGATATACCCAGTATCAAATTTAGAAATCACTAAAAAGTCTAAATGTTTTATTCTTGATACTAAACATTGTCTTATCACAAAAATGAACCAAAAGTTTAGTTGACAACGTTGAACCGTCATTAATGACTTTGTTTAATCTCCTTAAACCTAGATCTTGGAATCTCCAGTTTTCTAGGTATAGTTACAACCACTATGACTTGTTCTCGGCCACAGTCCCATTCCCCTTGATGATTTCTCAACTACCTCTCTAGTTAGGCCTTTTGTAAGTGGATCCGATATATTTTCACTTGACTTTACATAATGAGTCGTGATAATTCCTCTAGAGAGTAATTGTCTAACGATTTTATGTCTTTGTCGTATATGACAAGATTTACTTTTATACATAATGCTCCCAGCCCTTCAAATTGCAACGGTTTGGGCCAAAATGGAATATCTTCTAAGAAATTCCGGAGCCATTCAGCTTCTTCACCAGCTTTATCCAAGGCTATGAACTCAACCTCCATTGTAGAACAGGCAATATAAGTTTGTTTTGATGACTTCCAAGATACCGCTCCTCCACCAATAGTGAATACATATCTACTTGTGGAATTCAAATAAGTTGATCTAGTGATCCAATTTACATCACAGTATCCCTCAACGACCGTATGATATTTACTATAGTGCAAAGCAAAGTCCTGGGTATGTGCTAAATACCCAAAGCTCGTTTCATGGTCGTCCAATAAGATTGACCTGGATTGATTGTATATCGACTCAATTGACTTATAGCACAAGCTATATCTGGTCGTGTACAGTTCATGATGTACATTAAGCAACCCAACACACAAGCGTAATTCAATTGTGATACGCTTTGGCCTTTGTTCTTTGATAATGCAAGATTCATGTCAATTGGAGTCTTTACAACTTTGAAGCCCAAGTGCTTGAATTTTTCAAGTACTGTTTTAATATAATGAGATTGTGACAATTCCAAACCTTGAGAAGTGTTATGGATCTTATTTCCCATATTAAATCAGCAACTCCCAAGTCTTTACTATCAAACTTGCCGGTTAGCGTGCGCTTAGTCGCATTTATGTTGATATTGTCATTACTCATTATCAGCATATCATCCACATATAAACAAACAATGACTATGTGATTTGGAACATTTTTAATGTACACACATTTATCACATTCATTTATTTTAAAATTATTTGACAATATTATTTGGTCAAATTTCGCATGCCATTATTTGGGTGCTTATTTTAGTCCGTAAAGGGACATAACAAGTCTACATACCTTCTTTTCTTTACCTCGAATCATAAACCCTTCAGGTTGTTCCATGTAAATTTATTCCTCCAACCCTTCATTTAAGAAGGCTGTCTTAACATCCATTTGATGAACTTCAAGACCATAAACGACCGCTAACTCTGCTAACGTTCGTATGGACGTAATTCTTGTAACCGGAGAGTATGTATCGAAATAGTAAAGACCTTATCGTTGTCTATACCCTTTGACCACAAGTCTTGCCTTAAATTTATCAATAATGTCATCATCTTTCATTTTACTCTTAAACATCCATTTAGAACCCAATGATTTATTTTTAGGAGGAAGATCAACCAATTCCCATGTATGGTTGTTCAGTATGGATTTTATTTTACTATTAAGAGCCTGTTTCCAAAACACTGATTTCGAAGAAGACATAACTTCTTTAAATGTTTGAGGCTCATTTTCCAATAACAAAGTCACAAAATCTGGTCAAAATGAAGTAGACGTTTACTACGTCTTGGATCCTCCTGGTTAAGTGTACTTTTTTTATTTCTTTCCGAGGTCGTTTAGATACTTCACTAACCGACTCACATTTCTTTTATACAGATACACATTTTCAAAGAATTCAACATCTGATTTTATAATCATATCATTATGAATGTCAGAATTTTCTGATTTATGAACCAGAAATCGATATGCTTTACTATTAGTCGCATATCCAATGAAAACACAATCAACGATTTTCAGCCCTATTTTTTACCATTTTGGATTTAGGAACTTGTACTTTTACCGAACACCCCCACATTTAATATAATTCAAGTTGGGCTTCCTTCATTTTCATTTTTAATATGGAACAAATTATATTTTTCTATGGGGTACTCGATTTAGTATTCGACAAGCCATAAGAACAACTCCCCCCCACAAGTTCTGTGGCAAACCAGAACTTATCAATAAAGCGTTCATCATCTCCTTTAATGAATGATTCTTTCTTTCTGCAATCCCATTGGATTGGGGCATGTAAGGGATCGTTGTTTGATAAATAATTCCATATTCTAAACATATTATTTCAAAAGGAGATTCATATTCACCACCCCTATCACTTCTTATCATTTGATTTTCTTGTTAAGTTGTGTTTCAACTTCATTTTTGTATTGCTTTAATGCATGTATTGCTTCATCTTTACTACTAAGTAAGTAAACATAGTAATATCTAGTACTATCGTCAATAAAAGTTATGAAATACTTCCCGCAAGACGGTATTGACTTCATATTGTAAATATCTGTGTGAATTAAGTCTAAAGGATCTAAATTCCTTTCAACTAACTTATAAGGATGTTTAAAATAATTAGGTTCCACACATATTTGACATTTTGATTTGTTGCATTTAAATTTTAGGCAATACTTTCAAATTAATCATTTTACACAGGTTTTTATAATTAACATGACCAAAACGTATGTGCAACAATTCATTTGACTCAAGTAAGTAAGACGAAGCTGAAGTTTTATTAATATTTCTAACAACCATTACATTCAGCTTGAAAAGGCCCTCAGTGAAATAACATTCCTTCTACGAGACTATGTGCCTTATTTTTAACCAAAACCAATTCGATTACACCCGATCAACTCATATACCGATATAAAAACATGAAGCATCACAATAAATGGAAAACGGAGCGGTAACTCACGTGACAACAGGTCGGGTCGTCACAATTTTAAATGTGTTTTGGTTTCCGATAGAAAAAAGTCAACTAAAAGTTGACTATGTGGTTAGAGGGATCGGACGTGAATTCCAGTAATTCAGATAGCTTCAGGGGATGATTTATGACTTGGGAGAGTGATCGGAATCGAATTTGGAGGTCCGGTGTAGAAATAAGCTTGATTTGGTGAAGTTAGAATTTTGGCAAAATCCGGTTGATAGATGAGATTTTGATCCAGGAGTCGGAATGAAATTCCGAGGGTTGCAGTAGCTTCGTTAGGTGATTTTGGACATGTTTGCAAATTTTCAGGTCAATGGACATCGTTTGGTAAGGTGTTTGATTGAATGTTGGTTTCGGAAGTTATAGTTGAAACTTAGGCTTGAATTCGCCTTGATTTGATGATTCTCGTGTTGTTGTATGCATTTTTATGATTGGAACAAGTTCATATGATGTTTCGGGGTACGTTGGTGTTTTTGGTTGAGGTCCCGGGTGCCTCGGGATGAATTTGGGTGGTCAAACGGACCCATTTTGGTTTGTATTGAGATCAGTTTTTTTGCTATAAGAGTTGCAGACTTTTGTTCATCGCGTTCGCGGGGTGATGGAAGCGAATGCGTAGAGTAATTTGAGGGTCCGGAATGTTAATTATTGCGTTCTCATCAGGGGCTTCGTGATCGCGAAGGGTAAGCAGATCAGGCATCGCGATCGCGTGTGAATGGAACGCGTTCGCGTAAGAGGAAGGGCCAGAGCATCGCGTTCGCGGGCCAGGGGTCGCGTTCGCGTTCGTGTTGAGGTAAATTTTGGTCAGATGGAATTTTTTCATCGCAAACTCAGGGGTGTTGACCGCGTTCCTGTAGTGTTAAACCTGGGCGAAACAAAAGGCTTTTAATTAAGTTTTCTTACGCGAACCCCTCATTATTTCCTCCATTTTTGCAGTACATTGAGATCTAATTGATAGAATTTTAAGGAGATTTCATCAGGAAGTGATTGGAGGTAAGTCTTGTGGTCTTAATACGCCATTTTATCAAAGAATCTTTCATTAATTCTCTCAATTTGGGTATAAATTGAGGAAGTTAGGGCTTGGATTTTTGCTATGTAAAAATTGGGTTTTGGTGGCTTATTTAAACTCCAATTTTGATAAATTTTATATGCACGGACTCGTGGCGAGACGGGGATTCCGAAAATATGAGTTTCATAATTTTTTGATAAGCAGGCCCGAGGCTCGGGTTTTGCTTGTTTCGAGATTTTTCCTATATTTTGAATTTTTTCGATTGGGTGTTGTTCCATTAGCCTATTATGATATATTTGTACTGGTTTTGGCTAGTTTCAATGCGAGTGCAGGCCGATTTGAGAAGCAAAGGCATCGCAGGCTAGAGTTTTACCAGTTCGAGGTGGGTAACACTTGTAAATGATGTCCTGAAGGTTGGTAAACATCATACTTGCACATCCTAGTGTAGTATTGAGGTGACTTGCACGCCGGATATTGGGCGTGGGATAGAGCACCAATTGGGATTGCAACTTGGTCTGTCCCGTCTAATAAAAACACTACCTAATTGCTTGAAATTGACTTGACACCCTAATAAAGATATTAATTATCATGAACTGGACTGCTTATTATGTTTTGGGCTTCGTGCCAAATATTAAATCCTTCAGGGATTGGTATCACTGTCTTGGCAATACTGTACATATTTTCATCTCAGTCTAAGGTTTTTGAAAATGGTATTTTGCTACTCAGCATTTTTATAAGATTTGAAAACTTAAACAAGGCTTTGATGACATTTTAGCTGTGAGCTATTACGATACTGTTACCCAATGGGCTTATATGCATTTATGACTATGCATGAATCGGGATGCACGCCGTAGCGTGAATGATATTGATATTACGCTTGGGAGCGCGAGCGCCTTTGTATGGATTAGACTTATGCCACTGCGTCATATGCATTGCATTGCATTCATGCATTGGGTCTACTTGTAATACGTGGCATGCCATTTAGCACTCATACATTACTGGCATACATATGTTATTTGCCATATTGACCAGATACCCTGGTGGAACTGGTTAAGGAGTGCTGAGCCCAAAGGGCTGATTTGAGTGCAGACTTGCACTGTTTGAGGTTGTACCCAGGTATTGAACTGTTAATAATGAAAGAAAGAGATGTTAAAAAGAGATTTCAAAAAAATATTTATTCATATAAGTTAAAAAAGGAATACCAAGAAAGTGTACTGTAGTTTAAAAGATGATTCTGTATTTTATAGCATGAGATAGTGCTTTGTGTGGTTTTCTTTTCCTCAGCATTATTTACTTTTATTACCGCTGAGTTGGAAGTGCTCACTCGACTCCCTATACCATGTGTGCAGATTCAGGTACTTGGGAAGCTTAGTTGAGCTTGGTGTTGGTTTAGAGCTCCATTTGGGATCGTCGAGGTAGCTGCCTGGCATCCGCAGGACCCGACACTCCACTTTTTACTCTATTGTTTTGTTTATTCCACATACTCTCAGACTTGTAGAGTTACTTACAGTATTATACTGATATTTTGATAGAGGCTCTTGGCTCGTGACCCTAGATCTTTGGGAAGTTACGTTGTTTTTGGGAGATTTCGGGATATTTTTATAACTATCGGTTTATTTTGGTTTCCTTCACTGTTAATGACTGAAAATAAATGATTTTGAGCTCTAAGCTCTGGTTGAGAGTGTATTTGGTCAGGCTTGCCTAGCCATTGGGTTGGGCGCCATCAGGACCGGGTTTGGGGTCGTGACAAGTTGGTATCAAAGCCTAGGTTACTTGGCCTCATGAGTCTTGAGCCGGTTAGTAGTGTCTCGCGGATCGGTACAGAGATGTCTGTATTTATCCTCGGGAGGCTGCAGACCTTTTAGGAAACACTTCACATTCTTGGTATTCTTATCGTGCGCACTTGATTCAGCTTGAGATGTAATTCTTGAAATTCCTTCCACACGTTTGTATGCGCACTTGATCGCTTAGTAATAAATTTTCCTTGATGGTTTGTGATTCTCCGATCGAGGGGTGAGATATAATCTCTATGAGTTCATATTGGGCCAGTCGGGAGAACATGAGGCCGGATCGTTGTCTATGGCTTGAGCACCGAGGTGTTGATTTTGCGAGTTGGTATTATGAAATTTATATGATTAGTATTGTCCCTAATTGTGGAAATGGCAGCTTGATAATGGGTGAGATGTTAGGTGTTCGATTTTTATTGTGATATGTTGTGTAGCCCCAAGTTATGGGCATGGAAAACATTTATCATATCTCTTAGTGAAAAGGAAAAGTGCAATGTGCATTGGTGTGAGTTCAGACGCAAGAAGACTAATTGATAGTGCTATATGTATCATGGTGGGAGGTGTGCTGAAATACTAAATTGAGGCGAAGCATGTGGGTTATCTCTTACGTAGTGTCCTTAGGTGGGTTGATTCGTATGTGTAATTGAATGGTATTTGATATGTGTTATGATTCGAGCAGGTGCAACGCATATCCATGTATCAATTTTGATAATATAATTCGTGTATTATTGAGATTAATGTTGTTGATATACATTGTGATGTCTTGTCGAGTTTTAGACGTGTTGTTAGGATGGTTTTTGGTGATTCTCTGGCAGGTGGATAGGCCAAAATTACAAAGGAAACTCTGTCGAAATTTTTGAAAAATTTGGGACTTAGAAAAGATTTTGTCACTTAAAGAATGGGCTGAGCGGTTGTGTGTGAATGAATGCAAGAATTGCAGAAGAGTTAAGATTTCTGATGATTCGAGTCTCTGCCAAAGCTTGTATATGACTTGAGTTTATTCTCACTATAACATTGTGCAATCATTAAAATAAAGTGCTAGGAGTTGTTAAGAGTGCCTTGTATAGGGCTTTGAGTCAAGTTGAGGAGGTTGCTACTTACTAGGTGATTGAACAGTTGTGTTGGTTCTGCCTCAAGGTCTGTTGGCGAATCAGTTATGTTCGCGAAAATTGAGCCGGGAATAGAGAATGTGAAGTAAAATTTTGATAAAGGTTATATGGTGCGTTGTAGATTTGAAGAAATATTAGGATTTTTTGAGTCGTTGTTGATAAAGAATGCTCAGTGCATAGAGCATAAAGATGGTTATTTGTATCTGCATGAAATCATGTTCTACGGTGTCAGAGTACTAACAAGGCATGAGTGGTTTTGCTCAATAAGACATGTGAATTAGAGCCGAATAAGGGTGAATGACTCCAGATAATGGTTTTGCGGTGTTCAAGATTGTGCATGTAACATACAAGTATCTTAAGATTGTGTATGTATCTAGAGAATGTGGTTCCGTTAGAAGAGATCAAGACTTGTGGTATGTTATGTTAATTATGGGATTTTATGTATCCGTATTGGAAGGTAATGATAACAAATTCAGAATCGCAGGAAGTTCTTCAAAATAAAATATTATAGAATATGGCACTTATGGGAATCATTTGAGAGAGTATTCAGTGGCCTATGGGTCTTAGACCGTGTAGTCTTATGTATGAGTCTCATGTGGTAACCTGAGTTGAGGTATTGTGGTGTTAGAGCGAAGGAGAATATTAAATTTAAGATGAATCAGAAAGGAAATTGGGATAAATGGAATAGCTTGATGATACACCGAAATGGTATGACAAGGATACGATTAATTCCTTGTATGTGTTCGGAGTAATGAGTCTTACAGGTATTGTGTAGCAAAGCCCTTGAGTGCTGGCAGTTGCGTAGCTCGGTGTGGGTAGAAGGATTCAGTCCTGGCAGTTCAACTTGTGCAATGGGATTGGGAGGAAGAGTTCGTGATGTGTTTTACTGTGGCTTGAAAATGAGTATATTTCCTATTGGTATGCAAATCTTGGAGTGTGTAATAATTTTCTTCTATATGGGATCATGAAAGTTCTTGACTTGTTGAGTGCGTCGATGTCTGCGGCGCATGTGAGAGATAGAAGTTTCTATGTTATCTTAGTATGGTATAGTATATGCGGTGTGTTATGGAAAGTTGATATTGGCGTGTTCAAGGTTTTGGATCAGATCATAATATATTGGAAAGTCATTAAAATTCTAGAGCAGCGCGGGTAGCTGCAGATAATTTAAGAATCCATCTTTTGGGTGATTAAGGAAAATGGTGCTGCTATTCTAGTGATTTGGCGGGGTATATATTCAAAAGGGCAAGGTAATGTAAACAAATATTATCTGGTGGTATTATGGTATCCTCTTATTGAATCGACTGTGATGATTGAGTTGTTGATGGCATAGGGAAATTTCGGAATATCTTTCGTGATATGAATGGATGCTTAATGCGTGTTAGGTATTCATACGGCGGAGTGTGAGATCAGGCATAGTAAATCATGTATTATATATGTGTTGGAGACTAGAAGTTCTTGTGATCCACCTATGCAATGGTTATATATCGTGTGTATCGGCACCGTTTAGCAGTTATTGGAAATTAGAAGCCCTAGTGGATATTTCTTTGCTTGATATGTTAAATTTGGGTTATGATAATAGATTGCAAACTGGTTGTCCCAATGTCAGGTTGTCTAGACTAATGTAATATGAACTATGTCGTAAAATGACATAGGTTGCGTGGCAATGTGCATCAAATTATGTTCTAGCAGGGTAGTTTTAAATCCCAAGGACCAGCGGACGGTTGGCAGGTATTGCTTTGTTAATTGGGCCTTCGTGGCGGATGTCAGTACAGAGGTTTCTACCATTGATTCAGTTCCGGTTTTAAGGGACTTTTCGGATGCGTTTCGTCTGGCCGAGCATAGGACTATATAAGTTATTGTAATGAGAAAATTTGACTCGATGTGCATTTCCTTTTTGTGAGGCATATATGTGTGGATCGGGTGGCACGCTGCCACGGGTATGGTATTTGGATCAGGTGGCACACCACCACGGGTATGTTATCTGGATCAGGTTGCGCGCCACAATAATGTGATGTGAAGAATAATCTTATTTTTATGTTACTTTGTATGCATTACTTCTTGGTTCCTGAGGAAAGTCCGTATTGGGTATTGCTCGGTGAATAGCGCATCGGTTATGTCCTTTCATGATTCGATAGTGTATATTAATTGTTTTACCGTGGGTGTGATTGATTGTATGAGTTCCGACCTAAATATGTGCGTGGCCGACCGTATTGAGCTTGGTGACTTGAGGTGCCTCAGAGGTAATAGTGTTTGGATAAAATCATGAGTTGTGGCATGGCCACGTGATGTTATGACTTTTCGAGGAGGATTAAGGTACTCTATTTCTATGATGTGAGACGGGATCTCAGTTCTATGTTGTGATGGTACAGAGGAATTTGAATTATAGATCTTTTGTTTGAGTAAGTTGTCATGATTTGAGTGTGTTCAGATCATTTCTTATTGGAGCCTGTGTTGTGTACATCACGGCTTAGACCGATATTGAGGTGTCATATCACCACTGTGGTGTGTAATAATCGAAATAATCGTTGGAGTCACTAATGAGTACGAGTGTATGTGATTTCAGCTAGTGGGAAAGGTAATATCGAGGTTTGGCTCCGAAGTCTGTTGTGGTATCAGTCAAGAGGGAAATGAATTCACGAGTGGTTGACCTAAGAGATGAGTTCTGTATATCGCGTGTTTCGGCTGCTATGGGCAGTATATGAAGGTGTTGGAATAAGACTTTAGCTAATGAAAAGGGTTTTTCTGTTAGTATTTGTTATGGTGGCCAATTGTTGTGAATAGATGCCATCGTCTCGAGTGATTGGGTTGTGTGGTATATCATATAGTCTCACCTGGAGTTACAAGTATGGGTTATTACAGTTGGTTCGAGTTTATTCTGAGTATAAATGTGGGGTTCAGATTTGGTATATGATTTCAGAAAGTGCAATGTGGTTTATGGTTTGGATGGACTGTGAACAACTATATTGTGTTATCGTACTTTTGTGAGATAGGGTGATGTGGCATCACCCCGAGTATATGCTTGGTAAGGTCATTCAGCTATTGGGTTGCTTCTAGTACAATTCTGGGTTCGCTCGAGGACGAGCGTTTTGTTTAAGTTGGGGAGAATGTGACGACCCGACCCGTCATCACTTGAGTTACCGCCCCGTTTACCCCTTATTGTGATGCTTCATATTTTTATATTGGTATTTGAGTTGATCGGGTGTAATCAAATTGATTTTTGTTAAAAATAAGGCATATAGCCTCGTAGAAGGAAGCTTGTTTTAGAAAAAAAGTCAACCATAAGTTGAATATGTGGTTAGAGGGATCGTACGTGAATTTCGGTAATTCGGATATCTTCGGGAGATGTTTTAAGACTTGGGAGAGTGATCGGAATCGAATTTGGAGGTCCGATGTAGAAATAGGCTTGAATTGGCGAAGTTGAAATTTTGGCAAAATCTAGTTGATATATGAGATTTTGATCCGAGAGTCGGAATGAAATTTCAAGAGTTGTAGTTAGCATCGTTAAGTGATTTTGGACATGTCTGCAAATTTTCAGGTCATTCGGACATCGTTTGGTTAGGTTTTTGATTGAATGTTGGTTTCGGAAAGTTATAGTTGAAACTTAGGCTTGAATCCGCCTTGATTTGATGATTCTTGTGTTGTTGTATGCATTTTTATGATTGGAACAAGTTCGTATGATGTTTTCGGGTATGTTGGTGTTTTTGGTTGAGGTCCCGGGGGCCTCGGGATGAATTTGGGTGGTCAAACGGACCCATTTTGGTTTGTATTGAGATCAGATTTTGTGCTATAAGAGTTGCAGACTTATGTTCATCGCGTTAATGTGGTGATGGACACGAACGCGTAGAGTAATTTGAGGGTTTGGAATGTTGTTCATCGCGTTCGCATCAGGGGCTTCGTGATCGTGAAGGGTAAGCAGATCAGGCATCACGATGGTGTGTGAATGGAACGTTCGTGTGAGAGGAAGGGCCAGAGCATCACGTTCGCAGGCCAGGGGTCGTGTTCGCGTAGAGGTAATTTTTGGTTAGATGGAATTTTTCATCGCGAACGCGGGGGTGTTGACCGCGATCGCGTAGTGTTAAACCTGGGCGGAAAAGAAGGCTTTTAATTAAGATTTCAGACGCGAACCCCTCATTATTTCCTCCATTTTTGCACTACATTGAGAGCTAATTGATAGAATTTGAAGGGAATTTAATCGGGAAGTGATTGGAGGTAAGTCTTGTGGTCTTAATACGTCATTTTATCAAAGAATCTTCCGTTAATTCTCTGAATTTGGGTATAAATTGAGGAAGTTAGGGCTTGGATTTTTGCTATGTAAAAATTGGGTTTTGGTGGCTCATTTGAACTCCGATTTTGATAAATTTTATATGCACGGACTCGTGGCGTGATGAGGATTCCGAAAATGTAGTTTCATAATTTTTCGAGAAGCAAGATCGGGGCTCGGGTTTTGCTAGTTTCGAGATTTTTCCCATAATTCAACTGTTTTCAATTGGGTGTTGTTCCATTAGCCTATTATGATATATTTGTACTGATTTTGGCTAGTTTCGACGCACGTAGAGGCCGGTTTGAGGAGCAAAGGCGTCGCGGGTTAGAGTTTCGCCGGTTCGAGGTGGGTAGTACTTGTAAATGATGTCCTGAGGGGAACCCCAAACTTGCACATCCTAGTGCTATATTGAGGTGACTTGCACGCCGGATAATAGGCGTGGGGTAGAGTACCATTGGGGATTGCGACTTGGTCCATCCCGTCTAATAAAAACACTACCTAATTGCTTGAAATTGAATTGACACCCTAATAAAGATATTAATTATCATGAACTAGACTAATTATCATGCTTGGGCTTCGTGCCGATTATTTGAATCCTTCAGGGATTGGTATCACTGTCTTGATAACACTGTGCATATTCTTGTCTCGACCTAAGGTTTTTAAATGGTATTTTGCAACTCATCATTTTTATAAGGTTATGAAAAACTTGAACAAGGTCTTAATGACATTCCTAGCTGTGAGCTAATATGATATTGTTGCCCAAGGGGCTTATATATATTCATGACTATACATGGATCGGGCTGCACGTCGCAGCGGGAGTGATATTGATATTGCGCTTGGGCTATAGGAGCTCCTCCGGAGTCTGAACCCCCACAGTGAG
Source organism: Nicotiana noctiflora (assembly GCA_032618575.1). Lineage (NCBI taxonomy): Eukaryota > Viridiplantae > Streptophyta > Magnoliopsida > Solanales > Solanaceae > Nicotiana > Nicotiana noctiflora. Next base: position 45,049 of record JASVEL010013375.1, read on the forward strand.
CATGGGCGCCGTTGCATGGATCGGGCTGTACGCCACAAAGTCATGTGCATTGCATTCCATTCATGCATTGGGTCTACTTGTACTACGTGGCATGACATTTTGCACTCATACATTACTGGCATACATGTGTTATTTGCCTTATTGACCAGATACCCTGGTGGAAATGGTTAAGGAGTGCTGAGCCCAAGGGGCTGATTTGAGTGCAGACTTGCACTGTTTGAGGTTGTACCCAGGTATTGAACTGTTAATAATAAAAGAAAGAGATGTTAAAAAGAGATTTAAAAAAAAAACATCTACTCATATATGTTAAAAAAGGAATACCATGAAAGTGTACTGCAGTTTAAAAGATGATTATGTATTTTATAGCATGAGATAGTGCTTCATGTGGTTTTCTTTTCCTCAGTATTATTTACTTTTATTACCGCTGAGTTGGAAGTACTCACTCGACTCCCTGCACCATGTGTGCAGATTTAGGTACTTGGAAGCTTAGCTGAGCTTGGTGATGGTCTATAGCTCCATTTGGGATCGTCGAGGTAGCTATCTGACGTCCGCATGTCACGATCCAAACCTCGGTCGTGATGGCGCCCAACACATTGCTAGGCAAGCCTGGCTACAGTATTGTACTGATATTCTGATAAAGGCTCTTGGCTCGTGACCCCAGATCTTTGGGAAGTTACGTTATCTTTGGGAGATTTTGGGATATTTTTATAACTATCAGTTCATTTTGGTTTCCTTCACTGTTAATGACTAAAAATAAATAATTTTGAGCTCGAAGCTCGGGTTGAGAGTGTATTTTGTGGGGCTTGCCTAGCCGTTGGGCTGGGCGTCATCACGACTGGGTTGGAGTTGTGACAAAAACCATCCTTAACAAGAAATCCAGCAGAGACTAAATTTTTCCTAATCTCGGGAACATGAAGAACGTTGTTAAAAGTCACCACTTTGCCGAAGTCATTTTGAGAAATATCTTCCCATATTCTTCAATCTTCGCCTTTGCAGCATTTCTCATAGAAAGCGTCTCATCGGGTCCAACATGAGCATAAGTAGCAAAAGCTTCTCTAACAGCACAAACATGGCGAGTGGCTCCAGAATCAATCCACAACTCTTTGGGATTTACCACCAAGTTGCTTTGGAAAGCATGCCACATAAGTCATCAACATCATCATGGTTTTCAACCATGTTTGCTTGATCCTTCTTCTTGTCTTTCTTCGGAGAACAATACTCCCTAGATTTGTATCCAGCTTTTCCACAGTTGTAGCAAAATCCACTGAATCGCTTCTTGCTTGGGTTGTATTTCGGTCAAGAAGCCTTCTTTCTCTTTTTGTTCTATTCAACAATATTTTCTCCCATTATTGTTGAGTTTACACGGCCTCTCTTTTCAGTAGCTTTGTTGTCCTCTTCTATTCTCAACCGAACAATGAGATCTTCAAGGGACATCTTCTTGCGTTTGCATTTCAAGTGGTTTTTGAAGTCCTTTCACAAAGGAGGTAACTTCTCAATCATCGCTGCTACTTGGAATGATTTATTGATGACAAGACCTTCAATGAAATTTCTGTTAGTAAAAATATTAAGATTACTACTTTCAACATCAATATTAATTTGATTTAAACCGTCAGTAAGGAGATCGTGAATAATCACTTGTAATTCCTGGACTTGGGTAATAACAGAATTGCTATCTACCATTTTGTAGTCTAAAACTTTGCAGCAACGAACTTCTTCAACCCGACATCTTCGATTTTGTATTTCTTTTCAAGTGCAGTCCACATTTCTTTTGACGTTTCTATTCCATTGTAGACATTATACAAAGCATCCTCCTGCCCGCTTAGAAAATAATTCTTGCACAAAACATCTGAGTGTTTCCACGCCTCAATCACGAGAAAGCGTTCAGTTATGGAGTTTCATCAGACAGCACAAGAACATCTTCCTTGATGAACTTCTAGAGACTTAGAGTAGTCAAATACTTTTGCTGCCAGCGCTTGAAATCAATCCCAAATTTTTTTTGGGTTTCTCTGTTGGTGCCAATGCTGCCAGTGTTATTCGGCTCGTTGAGACATTGGCAGTCACCGTTGGAACATCTTGGTTCACATTATCATTAGTCATTTCTGTAAAAGAATGACACAAACGTTAAAATCACGTAGATAGAGTACAAAATCACAAAGGTTTTGCTCCCAAAAATTATGAGTACAAATACGATAAATATATTAAATTTCTTAAACTTTTTAGTAAACTGTATTTGTTAACTAATTCTGGAAAAAAAATAAAGCAGAATAATATATATAAACTGAAAACGTAAAGACGTAGAAATCAATTCGAGTCCACTGAATTCACAGTGTTTCCTTAAGGAATTTAATTCCCTCCTAGTACCCAAGGTTATGAATTATTTCCTCCCAGGATAGAACGAATTACGCATTGGTGTAGTTATACTTTAATCCCCAGTGTTTCAGCGAATACAAGGTTTGGTAGCAAATCACACTTACTGTTATTTTGTTTGATGTTAAAAGTATGCAGAAGAAGGAGGAGGAGAAACTAAGAAAATCATATTGAAATTCTGAGCAGAATAACCTTGTATTTATAGCCAAAGTTGGACTGAAATCTGAAGAAGTGCAACTCTTCAGAATGACTGTTTATGCAAAACAGCCACACCATAAATGTCATAACATAAATGGTTATTTTTCAACAATAAAGAGGGAAAATAAAGATGAAAAATTGAAGAGTAGTTAATTTTCTGTTACAAAACAGAAAACTGAAAGTTGGATAACTGAATTAGATTTAATATTAATATTTATTTTAATATAATCGAGCGAGCGACGACGGCGGCGCGAGACTTGCCTTCTTCTCAATTCTTTATGAGCTAGAAGAAGAGCAATTGCTTATATACCTATGAGAAACCTTTTCCACTTTCAATATGAGACAATGTCCATTTGCCAAGAGGAAAAACTTAAATTTTCACTCAAAAATTTTATTTCTTATTTTCCATTCACCCTCGTTTAAATATTTAATATAATTAAATACATAAAACCCAATATAAGTAAATCCACCAAAGAAGATCGGTAACCCACCATATATGGAAGTGTAAACAGTCATAACATGAACATACGAGTTAGGCGATCCAAATATATACGACCAACCAAACTTCGACAATTCTCAAAATGAAAAGCCAATTTGAAAAGACAAACAAATCAATTCCCATCAAAAGCTTTGTTCCATGTTTTTTTGATGAAGTAAAAGCTCTGTTTCATGTTGTCTTCCACGATTAAATAATGTTCATATTCCATTTTGATGTAATAGTGGTTAAAAAAAAAAAGAGCGATTGAAGAACATTATATTATGATCCATTAAAAAGATTATAATTTAAAAAATACATTTTTGTGTGTGTCTCGTTCCAATTGGAGGGAATAAAAATTGCATGGGCCGGGTGCCCTATTTGGCCCCCCTAGTTAACCTCTACATACTTTTTTTTTAACTAGTACTCAAAATTTAGAAAACTTCAGTCATTTTTTTCCTCCTTTTTTATTAGTCTTTGTCATATTCTTCTTCTCTATCAATGTGAAAATAAGGGTGACGGTGAATTTCCTATGATATTTGTGAGCATATTTTAAAGTAGTTTATGATGTTGTACAGTGGCGAGCTGTTGTGGCGCTTTATTGTTTACTACTGCTTTGAATTTCTTATTCTTCTTCTTCTTCTTAATCGCAAAATGAGTTTGTTATATTTATTGTTGTTTTAACGAATTGATGATTGATGTTTGTTCTTGATGATATTTGGGGATTATGTTTTAAATTTGATCTTATTTGAAATAGATTTAGGTGTTAAATCGTGTATTGGATTGTTGAAATTTGAAGAATAATTTTTTCTTTACGTGCAATTTGCACTTAAGACTTACGTGACCTTAAGCACATGAAAGCATTAGTTGAACTCGGACATATTTAGTCTTGAGTGCATCTAAAATATAATATTTTGTTTCAGACCTTTTTGGCGTTAAGTGCACTGAAGAGCACTTTTTTTACTTCAAACATATTTGACCTTAAGTGCATAAAAATATTTGTTATACTTCAAACTTATTTAGCCTTAGTGAATCTTAAATGCAATTTTTGTACTTTAAACTTAATTTGCCGTATGTATATTGCGCTCCAGACTAATTTTTCTTTAACTTCTATCCCAATAAATTTGAAGTAGGCTTGCAAAGTTTTATGCAAAGAAAGTATAAATTCAATTGTGATCTCAAAATTGGGTATAGATGCAATGTCCCTGGAAGAGTCCGGAACTAAAATAACGATTTATTAAACATAAAATACATTTCTGATGTTAAAAAAAGATACATTAATATGTATTTCGCAGTTTAATACTGCAAATTGAGTTGACAGAATTTTTGCAGCTAACACAATTCGCAGTATTAAACTGCGAACTACATTTAATTTTTTTTCTATTTTGCTGCAAACTAGGCCCGGGCTTATTTAATGAAGGCATTTTGCAGTAAAGTACTACGAATTGCTAATTCGTAGTACTTTACTGCAAAATGCCTTCATTAAATAAGCCCCATCTTCTTCCCCGGACCCATTCTGCTATTAAAATACAAAATTGGTCCCCCCCCCCCAATTCTGTTTCCCACGACGCCAACTAGGGGTGTTCATGGTCCGGTTTGGGTCGGTTGTTACCTTAAAAATAACCAAACCAATTAAGTCGGTTATTCAAATTGTAAAACCAAACCAATCCAAATTAATAGAAATTTATCGGTTTCGTTTTTTGTCGGTTTTTTATCGGTTTTTCGGTTTTTTCGATTTTTTTAAGGTATAAAAAATTTCAAAAGAATCAAATGGTGAAACATAGAAAAAATAGACAAGCATGGCTACCATTGTTACTTTTTTACGTATTCTGTTAGGAGAAAGAAGAGAGAATAAAGACAACTTATATTCAGTATAGAGATAAACTTCTAAACTATAGAAAAGAAGACAGTAAAACTTCCCAAGAAATCCAAAATTATATCACTCACTACTCAACTTTATCTCATGATAAGAAATCCAGTCGTTTCTCCAATGGATGAACCAAAAATAGTTAAGTTTTTTCAAAACACAATCACAGTTAAGTTTATTCAAAACACAATCTATATGATCGGTTTGGTTTTGTTATTTTTCGGTTTTTTAGGTATAAAACCAAATTCAAACCAACTTTGTCGGTTTTTTAAAATTAGAAACCAAACCAAGTTAAACCAAAAAAATATCGGTTTTTTTTCTCGGTTTGGTTTGGTCTTCGGGTTGGTTAGGTTTTTCGGTTTTTCGTGAACACCCCTAACGCCAACGCTTACGAAAAAAAAAATTTGGTCCCTTAAAGAGCAAGGAGTGTATGTCCTATAGTATTTGGATGCAAAAACTCACTTTCAACAATATTTACATCGAGGTATTTTAATTTTTGTTTATGTCGAAACTCATATAGTATGTTTCCATGTGAATTTTTGTTATGTTAGTGTTTAATTTTGTTTCTTTTATACATTCGATTTGTTTTATTTGATATGTTAGTATTAATTTGATATGTTAGTATATACCCATTTATTTGATATGTTAATATTAATTTTTAATTTATATTGTTTCTGTTATGTTAGTGTGAATAATATTATTTAGTATGTTAGTATGTTTCCATTAATATTATCCGAATATTCACTTTTGTTATGTTAGTATGTTTGCATTAGTATTATTTATTTTGTTATTAATATTATTTAATTTGTTATTAATATTATTAATTTGTTATTACTATTAATTTTGTTATTAATATTATTTATTTTGTTTATTTGTATTGTTGATTTTATATTCATATTGTATAGCGTAGAGTCTTTTAGCGTAGAGACTTATAATAATTAAGGATTATTAGGTGGTACCGGGCCTCAAAAATCAAGCCTAGAACCTATACACAACTATTATCTCCAATTTCATAAATTATACTTAATTTAATTTTTTAAGTTAATAAAAATCTAAAAATATTAAAATTGAGATTTATAATAATAAAAAATTACTCGGTGGTACCGGGCGTCAAAAATCAAGTCTGGAACCCATACATAAGTATTATCTCCAATTTCAAAAATCATACTTAATTTAATTTATTAAGGTAATAAAATTTTAAAAATATTAAAATTGAGACTTATAATAATTAAAAATTATTCGGTGGTACTGGGCATCAAGCCTGGAACCCATACATAACTATTATCTCCAATTTTAAAAATCATACTTAATTTAATTTATTAAGTTAATAAAATTCTAAATATATTGAAATTGTGACTTATAATAATTAAGAATTATTCGGTGGTACCGGGCGTCAAAAATCAAGTCTAGAACCCATACATAAGTATTATCTCCAATTTTAAATATCATACTTGATTTAATTTATTAAGTTCATAAAATCCTAAAAATGTTAAAATTGAGACTTATAATAATTAACGATTATTCGGTGATACCGAGGCTCAAAAATTAAGTCTGGAACCCATACATAACTATTATCTCTAATTTCAACTATTATACTTAATTATTTAATTTATTACACTAACACGAATAATTAATTTTGTTTAAATTATAGTAGACGACATGGAGTTTCCTTTACTTGCGCATCCTGGACCTGCCGAGGACCAGCTACTAGTGCTGCAGAGCGATTATAGGTCATCCTATGTTTGGTAGGGACATCTAGCGATGCACCTTGTGAATTTACACTGCTGGTGCTCGGTTACAGCCATCCACATTAAGTCATGCAACGCCTTGTGAGGAAATTTCTTCTGGAAATTAGCCTTCAGGTGCCTCATACAGTAACGGTGGTATGCATGTGGTTCCTGCCGTTCAGGTAAGTGACGTACATAACTTAAAATACCACCATGTCGATCAGATATTAGACAAATACCCGAACGCTATTTGACAACGTGCTGCTTCAAGTGGTTCAAGAACTGCGTTCACGTCTCTTCACTTTCGTTGGCACAAATGACAAAAGCTAGTGGAAATATTTGTCTGTTGGCACTATAACAACTACAATCAAAAGCTTAATATCATACTTTCCATAGACATGACTACCATCATGGAAATTACAGGACGACAATGCACAAAACCATCAATTGCTGGTTTAAATGACCAAAATACATAGTTGAATATATATTCTGGTCTGTCCGTACTTTGCTCACGCCTCTATTCAACAATAGTTTCGGGGTTAAAGTATTATAGTGCAGCCATGTACCTGGGCAGATTTTAAAAAGACTTATCCCAGTCGCCATAAATAAGTTCAAAGGCACGTTTGCGACCGAGATATGCGTTTCTTTTGATTATAGTACAACCATACTCATGGTGGACGGCTGTAATACACTCTTTAATCTTGAACCTAATGGATACTTCCAAAAATGGAACCAAGACAAGGGAAATAAAGTCCACATCCAAGTTGAAGTGATTCTTATTAAATGTGTCTATTTCACATCTATGCTCACTAATAAATTTACCCACTTTTCACAAACCTGATTTTTTCTTTGTGGCACGCAACATCCAGTGACAACCCATAAACCACCAACGGCATACAGCCTTGTATTTCTCCGTAGTAGACTCACTTACCGTCATCTCACGACACTCCCTTATATTGTAGATTTTTACAGGCCTAACTAGGCGAGCTTTATCGGGGAAATACATGACCTTTGTAAGAACAACTTGTCTAGATTCATCTCACATCACTGACCGTAATTCATCATCAACCCTTGTGAGGGCATCAACGTTAGACGTGCTTGGAAAATTATTAAGGTAGGGAATATTTCGCTCATGAAATGGTACGTGGGACTCATACACTCTTGGTCTTGCGGGAGGTGGAGGAACATGCTCCCTAGTCAGCTCAGGTTTCACATTCACTTCCTCCTCCTCCTCATCACCCTCCTCATGGAAGGGTGTCTCATCCCCAGACTCATTCGCATTTTCATAATCACTATCATCCTCCTGACTCTGCGCATCTGCCAAATCACGAGTCTATGGGCAACTGTGTGAGGCCAGGAGCTTCAAGAAGCTCGTTTTCATTGCAGAAAATATAGAAAAACATAAGTTACCCAATACTCAGGAAAAATACTTTACATATCGCTATATCATTTTACTGACAAATAGTATTGTCTTGGCGTTTCGTGATGGATATTTTTAGGTTGGTGATAACTCCCAGATGGATTAACGTGGTCCAATACTCCAAACTTACACAGATTTCAACTAGGTACGGGGTCATAACTTGTAAAATTCAAATTTAGACGGTACCCTTTATAAAAAAATATGAGTGTTAATACAATTCCAATTAAAACATGAAGAAAAACAATTCGCTAAAACGTAGTCAAAATTAAGTTTACCAGTCGTCTTGTTGATTATATGAAGTAGAAACATTATTTTCTGCCTGCTCATTCGCCTGTAGTGACAAATTTAAATCAAGGCAAGCTCTTCCATCTCCAATTTGTCTGGCAAACGCTACTCCAGAATAAACACCTGATGACTGGGGGTTATCGGTGGTACGCACGCCCTCATTACTACGAAGGTCCCCCACCTTCACATACATTTCCAATAATTTTATTACAATAAATTCCTTATCTTCCTCCGGAATCTGCAAAAAATCTCTAAGAGTTTCATCATCCTCGATGTTAAAGTCGAATAATAAAAAAAACCCTGGGAAGTCACTGAATAAGGAAATCTACCGGTTACTTTAAGGCTGACCGAACGCCTCCGCTCACTCATTTTTTTACGTAACAATGATACCAATGTATCATACTCCATATTAAGCGACAATTTAATATGAAATTGTGAAGGCGAGCTATACCTCATAGAGTTATTCTCCACCACAACCTCACACTCCAATACAGTAAAACCCTTATTTTTGGCACTTCAGACATTGTAAAAAAGTGATTGATAAGGAGAAGAGAGAAAAAACGTATGTTTGAAGTTTAAGTGTTGAATGAATTTTTATAAAATTGAAGCGCTTATAAATAAGGCAAGTCCGACCTTGGGGTGTATAATTTTTCAAAGAAATTTACAGTATTATACTGCATTTTATGTATTTGAATTATTATTAAGTCAGTTTGGTGGGGCCTAAAATCAACCTATTTTGCAATTTTGTACAATTTACCTAAATTTGTAGTATAGAATTGTGAAATGGTAGTTCAAAAATTACTCGGGCCCATCTCACAATTCGCAGTTTTATATTGCGAATTGCGAAAAAAAATTAATTTTTTAATATCTCGCAGTTTTGTACTTCGAATTGAGCTAACTACAAAAAAAAACCGTTCACCCAATTCTCAATATAAAACTGCAAAATACCCATTAATGTAACTTTTTTTTTAACATAAAAAAAGTATTTTATGTAAAAAAAATTATTAATTAAGTTCCGGAAGGGAGGAGGAGTTGTGGCCCAAAAGATGATAACATAGGAAGATACAAAGTCATAAATAAGTAGAAAAAAAGGCACTATACCAAATTCTAAGGTTTAGAGCATATGTCAAATACCCAAAGGGAGAAAGTAAAGTAGAACAAAGGCATTTGGGAAGGAGTTAGTCACTGTCATCAACTGTTGCCATCAGTGTGTTACATCTTACAACTTAAAAAATTGCCAATAATCATATTGCAAAGGAACTATCAAAGGCACATGCAAGTAATTCTATCTTAGGTAAGGTTCGAAGTTAACTTTCAATTGGCTTGTTTTTTGCTTCACTTTAGAACTGTGTGTAGGGTAAGGGAAGAAAAATTTGGCACAAGAGAGAAACAGAATTCTACTAGTTAGAAAAGGGGGTTAGGCCTATGTGTTGAATCATTGATAGCTTCTTTAAACTCTAATTGTTTAAGACAAATTAGGGTTTTGTATTAATCACCAGTGGCCCCAATCCTTCTCATGTCTACCAAACTATGCTTGCTTTTTGATACATATTTATCATTATTTATCTAGACCTAGCTATTAAGACTAGTACTATTTTTATTAACTAACATATCCTATTTGGTAACACGAAATTATTTTTATTTAATCCACTAGTATAACTGAAACTTCGTATATAGCTTCACTGAAATGGAACTAAAAATAGGACCTTCGTGTCAATTTAGATATAGTAGTTTGACTCGGCATGAAGTTTAAGAAAAAAAAAGAAGATTTTGAAATTTGCAGCTTTAAAAGCTTAGGTAAAAGCTTTGTGGGGCAATGACATTTTTTTGTGGTTATAAAAATTTCTCATTAAGGATAAAATGGATAAAATAAAGAGTTTAAAATTAAATTATTTTCTACTGTAAAAATGTATCATTCTTTTTTTAAAAGGACTAATAAAGAAAGTGTATGGTCTAAGTTAAAAGAGATGGAGTAGTTGATAAGCACAAGTTTGGGAACAATCTCTCAACTTAAAGTCTATTCTATTTTAGGTTTAATTTCAATCTCTTAACCAACTAACTTGCTTAATAGGTCAGAAAAGAATTCTAGTTTAATTAAGAACCTAACTCAAGAAAGAAGCTGATCATCATTTCCTCATTATGATAATATGGTAGTTATGTTCTATTTTCCAAAGTAGTGTAATAATCACTAAATCAATTGCAGATTTGTCTGTGTTTAGTTTTGATCAACTTTATAAAAGTAACAGATTTTTCTCTTTTATTTATAGGTTTCAATTTCTTGTATTTTGATTGAGGAGTTAAGGTAATACACGACATCTGTCAAGAAATTAAACTGTTCTCGTGGTATTGTACAAACCATTCCTCGTATGCTTTAACAAATGAAACCTAGATCTTCCTCATACGCTGTAACAAATGACAAATAAAGGAAATGAAGAAAAAATGCAAACAAGAAGTTGCAGTAGGGAAGGTGTTGTCGTCAATCATTAGAGAGGAGGAAGCTGCTGCAATTTATGAGAATGAGGGCTGGTAAGAACGACGAGAAAAATTTAGTCACGTTCGGTGTTTATATTAATATGATAAATACAAGATATATGGGGTGTGATTAGTATTAGAAGGAAAATTATTTTTCAAGAAAAATATTTTTGATATTTAGTTGACTTAAATATTTTAAATAGTTTTTTCATAAATTTATATTTTTTTCAATTGAAGAAAAATAATTTTTCTATCAAGAGAAGGAAAAATATTTTTTAAAATTCCTTTTCAACCTTCCACTGCACCAACCACTCCACACCCCACCTATGCACTCCACTCCAGCTCCACCCTACACCTTGCCTCATCCTCCACCTCCATCCTAAGTAAAAATATTATTAATAGTACTTTATTTTCATGTCATATAGATAGATCTTTTATTCAATCAAAGATGTGTAATTTTTTTATAATATAAAAAAGTATTTTTTTTATCTTATCAGAAAAGTACTTTGTTTACGTGATGTAGAAAAATTATTTTCTTTTATTTCAACAAAATGATGTAGTAAAAAGTATTTTCTTTCATTAAAAAAAAGAGTATTTTCTTTGCATGATGTAGAAAAAAATATTTTCTTTTGCTTCAACAAAAAATCTTACTCAACCAAAAAAGAGTATTTTATTTTGGTGCATAAATTGCAATGTTATTTTTTCATAAAAAAATAAAACAACACATTAGTTCCTTTGGGTTTATATAAATTATTAGAAGAATAATTAAATTCTTAAAAAAAAAACTAGAGTCCTGCAACCGTTGGGTATCAGGAGGGGGGATAAGAGCACATGAAACACGGGGACCTGGGGGAAGAGAGTAGCATAAAATTATTTTTCTAAAAAAGATTTTCTACTCTCTAACTAAACACTAGAAACGGAAAAAGTTTTCCACTCACGAACCAAACAACGGAAAATAAGTGATAATACCGTTTATTTTTCATGAAAACATTTTTATGGAAAATATTATCCTTCACACCAAACACACCCATGATATAACTTTTGATCATCGGACCTGTATTGGTTAAAATCTATCCACAATGGTCGAACGGAGCAAGGCAACAAGGATCGACATGGTCTGTCCCATACTTTTCCCTTGCAACTTTCGTCGAAATAGTACTGAATGACCTCCAGCGAATAACCGAGGAGTATGAAAAATAGAGAAGCATCGAATAGAGCATGTAGCCGGAGGTCCAGGGCTGCATATATAGGAAGGTAAAAACATTTCAGAAGGAGGGCTTTTCCAGAAAATATCTCTCCTATTTCTCCATCTATCTCCTCTCTGTAACTTCGATAAATAGAAGGATGAAGGAGGCAATCCGGTGCGATCAATGTAATATATAAAATGTTCTACTCCACTGGTTAATGAGAACAATACTGGAAAATTTCAATAAGATCATTTATATTCACTTCTTTTTATATGTTTTTCCTCATCTAGTTCATTGATCTAGAGTTCATTGATCTGGAGTTCATTATGAATGACTAATATTTATCCCATCATTTTATTTGATTGATTTGTTCAAAAAGGTTGTAATATCTTTTGAGCCAAACAATTTGGCGCCATCAATAGGGATTTCTTAGTGAAATGACCTACTTTCTTCCAGATCAAAGACAAGGAGCATGATTATCCCTCAAGAAGATCGCTAAGACGAAGCCCTACCAAGTGTAAGAAAGACGCAGCCTAGAAAAGTAAAGAAAGTTGAATACAACCATAAAATGTAGGAATACCCATCAAAAGGACATGCAAAACCAGTTACGTTATAAACCTATTCTGATTCATCGATTCATCAGATGGGGGTAAGAAAAGTATTGTTCTAACTTGATTTCTGCTCTCTGCTCAAGTAGGGACATACATGCCATGCGAGCGAGCGAACAAAGAAACATTTCAATCGAGGATTAAAAAACTACCACAGGGCAATCAATTGGAACATCGCCCTCCAACTGTATCTCTGAACCGAAAGGCAGGAGTCAGATAATGAAACTCTTATGAACACACCAAACAAATATAAGAGAAACGGTAACGTTTCATACCCTCCAGTATTACGCTCTTCGATGCGAACAATATCTAGCTAACCGGGACTCTCACAAAAGACGCTTGATTCTTTGAAAACCTAGGACTAACAATGGGTCAACATTTTTATTAGTCGAAATAACACCCTTTAAGGCCAAGGGCCTTCGCCAAAAAGAAGAGTTCGACCTCGACCGAAAGACGATGGGTTAACATTTCGATAAGTCAAAATAATACTCTTTAAGGCCAGGGGACTTCTCCAAAAAGAAAAGTTCGGCCTCGATCGAACGATGATGGGTTAACATTTCGATAAACCAAAATAACACCCTTTAAGGCCAAGGGCCTTCGCCAAAAAGAAGAGTTCGACCTTGATTGAACGACGATGGATTAACATTTTGATAAGTCAAAATAGCACTCTTTAAGGCCAGGAGCCTTCACCAAAAAGAAGAGTTCAACCTCGATCGAACGATGATGGGTTAACATTTCGACAGATCGAAATAACACCCTTTAAGGACTAGGTTCTTTGCCAAAAAGAAGAGTTCGAACTCGATTGAAGGATGGTGGGTTCATATTTTGGTAAGTCAAAATAACACCCTTTAAGGCCAAGAGCCTTCACTAAGAAGAAGAGTTCGACCTCGATCGGACGACGACGGGTTAACATATTGATAAGTCGAAGTAACACCCTTTAAGGCCAAGGGCCTTCCCCAAAAAGAAGAGTTAGACCTCGATTGAATGATGACGGTTTAATATTTCGATAAGTCGAAATAACACCCTTTAAGTCCAAGAGGCTTCGCCAAAAGGAAGAGTTCGACCTCGATCGAACGACGATGGGTTAACACTTCGACAAGTCGATATAGCACCCTTTAAGGCCAGGAGACTTCGCCAAAAAGAAGAGTTTGACCTCGATCGAACGATGACAGGTTAATATTTTGATAAGTCAAAATAACACCATTTAAGGCCAAGGTCCTTCGCCAAAAAGAAGAGTTTGACCTCGATCAAACGATGACAGGTTAACATTTTGATAAGTAGAAATAACACCCCTTTGAGGCCAAGGGCCTTCGCTAAAAGAAGAGTTCAACCTCGGCCTAACAACGACGCATCGACATGTCGATAGGTCGAAGTAACACCTTTCAAGGCCCTAAGCCATCGCCAAAGAGAAAATTCAAAATATTCCTGAGGCCAATGGATATCAAATGGTACAAACAGACTATGACTCGCAGTGCAGGAATCTATCTCACGCCGTAATCACAAAAAAAACAAAAACAAAGGTAAAGTACAAGACGAATAGCACCAAAAAGCTCTAAGCTCTTCTTTATACAAAGTCACCGCCTAAATGGTCGTAGATTACATGAGGCCCAAGTCAACAATATAACAAAAAACAACGACAACAAGGGAAAAGAAGAAGGAAATAACAACAACAACTGACAAATAAATGATGGAAGAAAACAACAAATAGAAAATAGATCAAGATCACTATCTCTCTATTCGGCATCATCGCCACCCTCTCCACCATCACCTCTGGGGAGTTCACCTTCGGTGCATGTGCTCTCACCAATTTCTGGCATCACCGAGTAATATACACAATTGACGCAAGCTTCTCGCACCTTCACTCACACTTTTTCAAATGCGGCTTCGGTCACCTTACTCGCCTCCCACAGATTCTTATATATATCCCAGTGGGCTTCAACATGGACCCAAAGCTCGTGCAAATAATGAGGAACTACGGCAGAGGAAGACTCAAGTTAAGCCAGCAGTTTCTCCTTTTCGGCCTCCAAATCATCGACCTAATCTCTCAAGATCGAGGCCTCCTGGTCAATCTTGCTAATGCGCTCTTCAAGCCTCTCCTCTCTTAGCATGGTCGTCACCCTTTCTGATTCCTGCTCGGATTGGAGGACGCGGATGGTATCCACTAAACCCGACGCCCTCGCCGAAGCTGAGGACCAGGCACTCTCCATGCGTTCCAACTCGGCCACCTTTCTCTCTATCTCAGCCAATTTTCACACCCACTCCACACTCATTGCCTCGACCTTGAGAAGGTTCTAATCCATCTCAGACTGCATTGACTCGGCTTCTCTTGGATATATTCACACTCCGCAGCAACTCCTTTACCCAGCTCGAGCTCTTCATCCTTCACACAAAGTTGCTCCTCAAGCGCACTCTTGCTGTGAATAGCCTGCAACAATCCCCGGTCCTTCTTTTCCAACTCCTAGCCGAGAGTCCGGCCACAAGGGTTCAACTTTAGCCGCTCATGTATCTCATGGTTGTCGCAATAACGCCGATATTTCTCTAGCATCTTCAATAAATCTTGGCCAGAATGTTGGCCCTCTGAATACTCTCCACCTCCAGCATATACGTCTGAAAAATGAGAAGATGGGTTAACACCTCATCATCAAGAAAAATGAAAGAAAAACAATAGGGATAATGTAATGTACTCTTAAGCCCATAACGGCCACCTCATCCATCTAACCAGTATCTAGAACGTTCCGAAGGGCCATTATCTCGGCCTCGGAGCACAAAATGTCAAACTGTGACACCAATTCCTTCGTATCCCCCAAAAGGTTAACATCCGAGGGTATATTAAGAAAGCGGTCCAGACCTCCCTTTTGGACTACCGAATGGGTAATGCCCTTCTCAAACATCCTAACATCATTAGGGTCGAGGTCCGACTCGGACTCGTAGTCATCGACCAAGACTCCCCTTCCTCTGTCAGTAGATAAAGAGGAAATACGACCGAGCACGGAGGACGAGGATATGTTCAAAACCATAACGGCCACCCAAGTAACCTGACCCTCTGTCATGGCCGAATACTAATCACGGATAATGGCTGGAATCTCTGATTGAGCAGATGCAACGGCCGACTCCATTCCTATAGGAGAAGCCGTATCAACCCCCACTCTAGACCTTGTCGAAGGAGAATCAACTAGATGAATCACCTTTGGGGGCGTTGTCTCGAACTCCTCTCGCCGCTTTTAGACGACCCTCCTTCATCCTCGGTAGGTGGAGATTCACCAGTCGGGTGAGTAATGCGAGTCGAATCTTTAGTCTGAGAAGTGGCCTCAACAAGAACAATTGTTGTTGCAGACTCAATTGAAGCGGCTCTCGACGAAGGTCGGGTAGTAGGTACTACGATAGGGTGAGTAGATGAGGCTGGTTTTCGGAAAACTAACAAAGGAGCCCTCGCCCTTGGTAACCTCCATCGATGAGCATCACGTAAGAAATTAAATACAAAGAGGGAAAGGAGAAAAATGGCGAACAGAAATGATATCTTACTAGAAAGAGGTTGCGCCCTTACTGTCACACCTCCTTTTGGCGCTTACCCGCGAGGCGCGAGGGAGTTTTTCCAATTAAAGGACAATCGAAACGGGATTTATTTAATTAATTCAGAGTCGCCACTTGGGAGATTTATGGTGTCCCAAGTCACCGGTTGAATCCCGAATCGAGGAAAAGATTGACTCTGTATTACAGTCTGCGAACTAGAAATCCGGATAAGGAATTCTGTTAACACGGGAGAAGGTGTTAGGCATTCCCGAGTTCCGTGGTTCTAGCACGGTCGCTCAACTGTCATATTTGGCTTATTTATCTGATTTACAACATGCTTTAACTTATGTGCAAATTTAAACTACTTGTGATTACTATTATTATTATTATTGTTGTTATTTTAACAAAGAATTGCAATGTTGTGAAAATGTATCTCGAACCACGTCACATCAATGTACCCGTGGTTATCAACACACTTCGACTCCGTTGAGATTTGGATTTGGGTCACATAAATGCGCACCCAAACTTGAGAAAGTAATATTATTATTCGCGCCTAGAATCATCTACTTCTTTGTTATCTTTATGAAAGACCGTGACATTTTCTAAATGGTCCTTCCGATTCTAGGATTTTCGTAATGCTTTGCCTTAGGGCCTCGCAATTATGGATTTAATGCGGCGGGGCTCATCTCGTTTTTATTAAGGTCATATCTAGAGATGCTATATTTTCTATTCGTTTATTGTCTCTAATAAAATATCCTAATTATTTTTGTTCATCACTTGACAGATTATCTTTTGTACATTTTTTGGGCCTGAAATCACGCTGGACTAGACTGCAGCCCATGGCGACACCTTGCCACAATTAAATTTCAACAGGCCCAAGTTTAGGGCCCTGTATGTAAACGTCCAGGCTCAATAGACGTACCAGATTTGCATCCTTTGTTGGGCCTAGATTCAGATTACACAAATCAAATATGGTTCACCTCATTTATGGATTTCTACAATTTCAATTTACACTCAAAATGGTTTATCTAATCAACTACCAGGAAATTTGTCTTTATTCAACTTGTAGTAGAAAAACGTCACTGAACAGGCTTCAGGTTCTTTGTCCTATCAGATTACCTATTATGATTAATCAATTTTCCAATATTTAATGAATTCGATCAAAAATAGACAATACAAATTGTAATTCGATCGATGATCTAATAATAACAAACTAATATATTGGTTAATAATTATCCCGTTTATTGTTTCGTTCAGAGGCGAATCGTTAATAGAGCGGTATTTATATGCTTATCTATACATTTGCTACTACTTAAGTCACGAACGTGATACTATTAACTCCTGAACTCTATTAGACCATGATCAATATGCTTTTGAGTTCTAAACTGAGGATTAACAATTATGCATTCTAAATTGAATGAATTAACACTGATATTACAGGACTCTACTATCCTAAGCTAGTATTAAGCTAATTCAAACTATAGTTACGACGATAGAGCGCAGTGTCATAAAGTTCAAACCGTCCAAATTTATACAGTCCATAAAGTTAGTTACATATTTAAATTATTCCTAATGAATACCAATATCCTTAGCTAATCTATATTGATCAATTTTAATTACAGCAAATAACAGTAAACTAAAAGCTTAATTGATCAACTTTATTTCTTCAAATGGCAATTACAGCTTCAGGTAGAAGAAGTGTACCTGGAATTTCAACAACAAAATGGAGAAGGATAGATCATTAGGCAGTTTTGACAGCGAACAACATCAATATAACGCAGCAAATAATCAGTAGCAATTCAATGGATGAACTCGACTTCAACCCAGCAAGTAAGCTCACAACATGCTCGGAACAGATTTGCAAACAAAACTCAGGTTCAACTTAAACTCAATTTTGAAAGACCAAGCTAGACAATTTTTAACCCAATCGAATCAACAGATGATTTCAGCAAAACAGTAAACCTTAAGGATGAAATCAAGACCAATGAAACAGTCCTCTCCCTATTTTTCAAAGCTCTCTATCTGAATGTCTATCCATTTAAGCACTCAAAGCTCCAATCAATTTCAGAGTACTTCCCTATATTTCCTATGTCCCTCTGATTTTCAGAATGCTCTATTGCTTAAAATCTCTCTCTGTGTCTATCTCTTCCTCTCATTCTGTTAAAGATTGTCTCTTTTATAGACAAGGAGAACCAGCCCTTAATCCCTTTTCCCCAAGGCCGCCTCCTCCCCCATGTGCACCCCTTTAGCTTTTAACCCTTTTAATAGTACACAACCATAATTACCTCCTGCTCTCCACTCCTAAATGTTTAAGTATGGGTCTGTTTAAGTGGAATTCCCTGTTGTCTTGCAGGCTTTACTAGCTAAACCCATGTGCAATGCAATTTGAACATCTTAATTATTGGCTTTTAATTTCTAAATTGAAAACTGAAACAGCTATATCCAAACAATCCCTAATTTAAAATCAACCAACATTTACAGCTACAATCCCACAGTGATTTTGGATCAATCTAGGCAGTATTGACAAATTGTTGTTAACTGTTCTAGAAAAATTCAGAGCTAATTGACGTTGTTTATTAATTCGATCACAATACGTGTAACAAATAATCAACAAACATGCTGATGATTTTCGAAAAACAGGGCAATGATCAAACAATGTGAATTTTCATAGACGAAAACAAATTAAACACATAGTTCAATCACAACGATTGCAATTCGCGAACAAACGAAAAGATCGACCAAATAAAAGGGTCTATTGGAGATGAAGAAAACAGAAAAAGAAAAGAAAAACAAAAGGATAAAAATTCACACGATTAACAAATGAAATAAGAAGAAAGAAAAGGAGAAATACCATGTAAGAAGAATATCCGAACTTGAACGGACCCCGGACCCGTCTTGGATTCAACTCGAACTTGGACTTTTGAAGTCGAAAGGAACTTAATCGAAGTATTTTCAACCGAAAATACTCCGATTAAGGTCTATTAGACTACAAATCTTTACTTAATCGGACGAATTTTAACACTTGGGTTTTTAGGGTTCTTGACCGGTTCTTTGATCTAGTATTCGAAAAGATTGGGAATGATTTGAGAGAAATAGAAGATGGATTCAAAGAGTAGAAGGTGAGGCGGTTGTATGGTGTGGTTTTGGACGGCCGGCGATGCCTTGCCGCCGGGTTTCAGGCGAGGTTGTGGTCCGGCGGCTAGGGTTTTGTGAGAGATGCATAGGAGGGGTCTGTTTGGGCGAATGAGGCGGGGGTAAGGGTTTGGGGTGTTTTTTTTGTTTTGGTATATTAAAAATGTGTGAATTGATTTTGACCGTTGGATCACAAGAATCCAACGGTTTAGATTAGAAGAGATGGTGGGCGGTTCGGGTAGACCGGTTCAGGTACATGGGTTGGGTAGTGAATTAGTTTGGGCTTGGCTTTTTTTAATTAAATTGGGCCCAGTTCCGGATTTCCTCTTCTTTTATTCTTTTCTTCTCTTTTTATTTTGTTCCTAAATTAATTTCAACAAGATTTTAAAAATCCATAGTTACATTATAGGACAAAATTAACTTATCAATATTAATTAACCTCTAATATCAATTAAACACACATATTTAAATATCAAAAATAAGATAAAATCACACAATTGGACGATAAATGATAAAAATGCAAAAGATACATTATTTTTGTTATTTTCATTTTCGTAAAACAAACTTAATTACTCTAAATTACAAACATGAATTTATATGCAAATGCAAACATTTTTGTATTTTTAATTTAAATGCGCACACGCAAAAAATGCAAATAATAAGAGAAAAATAACTCAAAAATCATAGAAATTACGCATAACACAAAATTATTTTATTTTTTGAATTTTTGGGACTAATTCTCATGTAGGGCAAAAATCACGTGCTCACAGCTGCCCCTCTTTGCGCGGAAACATGAAGAGTTTTCGTGCAAAGATAAGTGAGCGGATACGAGCGATTTTTGCCTATTTGAGCACTCCGTATGAAGCATTTTTTTTTTGAAAAAGTTTGACCGAACCTTTGCTTTAGAAGGTCTCCTACATATCCCTGGCTAAAAGGGAATCAGGTCAATGTAGTTCGGGAAGTTTTGGTAGCTGGGACTACCATGACTGCTGTGATCTTGCTGTTACTGTTGTTGCTGCTTACGCCACTGCTTAACTAATCTCCTTATTACAACATGCTAAACAAAAATAAGAAGCTAGACTAAGTTACAGCATTGCGAAATCTTATCTATCTCTTCATCTTGACTTTCCCATGTTCCTTGCTATTCTGTCGAACTTGATGTTCCTTCTGATGCTTCTTCTCTCTGACAATTGTTATTTCGGCCTATCTTGATTGCCGAACTCCGACCATTGGTCCCTTCCTTGTGATCTTCGAACTATTCTGCTTCGAAGTCTGAATCTATCTTTCTGATCCTTGTTGCCTTCCTTCCGATTATGAACTTGGCTTCATGCTGGGGATTTCCGTTACATTCTGTAACTTTCCGATTCTTCACTATCCTTATCAAATCTTGGAAATTGAGACGTCGTTCTGCTTTTCCGGCGGGCTTCTGACTTTATCGACAAACTCTAATAAAAAATCGCCATTCCATTCTTCAGGCGGGCTCCCTGACTTCAACTACAACTTCAAAACTAAATCGCCACTCCATTCTTCAGGCGGGCTCCCTGACTTCCACTACAATTTCAAAATAAATCGCCACTTCATTCTTCATGCGGGCTCCCTGACTTCAATTATAACTTCAAAACTAGATCGCCACTCCATTCTTCAGGCGGGCTCCCTGACTTCAACTACAACTTCAGAACTAGATCGCCTCCCTTTGCTTCGTGTACCATTTTATTCTTGCTTGCATCGACTCTTGAACCATCATTTCTCCTAAATTACCTTGTTTCGAAACTGCTTTCCTCCTGGGTCGTGTTGCTTTCCCTCCTGACTGCTGGGGATATCTTTAGAACTGTTTACTTTCCTGCTGAGGATAATGATGCTGGGAAAATTTTCCTTCATTCCCTCATTTCCTTTGACTCATGCGCTTGAATTTGCGCTGGGATCTCTTGTTGTAACCCTCTGCTTTATGGTGGGTTACTGGTTTCAAGACCTGCAATGTAAAGACTGAAGACTTGCCTTTTGTTATACAGGTAGGCGCCTGCTTTTAGTAGCAAATTTTGAATTTAAAATGCATTCTGGCAATAATTTATGAAAAACGTATAGGACAAGGTAAAATAAAAACAAACGTAAAATATCCTATTCGAGGGCGGATAGTCCCGTCGTATCCTATTCGAGGGCGAATACTCCCATTGTATCCTATTCGAGGGCGAATACTCCCATTATATCCTATTCGAGGGCGAACACTCCCATTGTATCCTATTCGAGGGCGAACACTCCCATTGTATCCTATTCGAGGGCGAATACTCCCATTGTATCCTATTCGAGGGCGAATACTCCCATTGTATCCTATTCGAGGGCGAATACTCCCATTGTATCCTATTCGAGGGCGAATACTCCCATTGTATCCTATTCGAGGGCGAATACTCCCATTGTATCCTATTCGAGGGCGAATACTCCCATTGTATCCTATTCGAGGGCGAATACTCCCATTATATCCTATTCGAGGGCGAATACTCCCATTGTATCCTATTCGAGGGCGAATACTCCCATTGTATCCTATTCGAGGGCGAATACTCCCATTGTATCCTATTCGAGGGTGAATACTCCCATTGTATCCTATTCGAGGGAGAATACTCCCATTGTATCCTATTCGAGGGCGAATACTCCCATTGTATCCTATTCGAGGGCGAATACTCCCATGAGATCAATGTATGAAAGTGAACAAACCTGAGACGTCCTGTTCGAAGGTGGACAAACCCGAAACATCCTATTTGAAGGTGGACAAACCTGACATGTCATCTTGAATTAACCTGAGACGTCCTGTTCGAAGGTGGACAAACCTGAAACATCCTATTTGAAGGTGGACAAACCCGACATGTCATCTTGAATTGCCTTCCTCGTTTCTCCGAGAAAATTTTCAACAACGGCAGAAAATTTTCTGCCCCAGTATTGGTGTTCTTCCTTGTGGCATGACTTTCTTCTATCAATAGCACTTTCTTTCCCTGTTTCAAATCAAAGAAAATTTGTTAGTTCAAAAACATTGTGAGCGGTTGTGCCGCTCCTGTGGGGTGGTTTTTCCTCTTCCCCTTTCCCTCGCTCGGGGTTCCCAAAACATTGTTGGGGAATGATTTCATTTGCTGGAGATGATATTCCTGCTGGGGATGGGTTTTTCCATTTATCCCTTCCCCGTTCTGTGTTTCTCAACTTGCTGGGGGTTATGAGATTTCCTTTCTTCCTTTACCACTCTGTGTTGTCCGACCATCTCGGAACTTGCTGAAGATAATACTGCTGGTGGATTTTTATTTCCTCAAAATTGGTGTTTCACTCTTCTTGAAGGTTGTTGAGGATGACACTGGTTCAAAGACCATTTCCCTTAAGACTTCCCTTCTTCCCCAAGTGGGTATTGACTTCCAGAAAATTTTCAAACTGAAAAGAAAATTTTCTGCCCCAGTTTAATAATCTTCTTTGCACCCTACCTCTCTGCCGTCAATGATATTTCCTTGCTTTGCATAATAATTGGAAAGTTAGTGGCAAGTTTTGAAGTCATTTCTCACTTGTTCTGACTAGACAAACTTTGATGGGGAATTTTTGATAAAAAATGAGAAAGATAAAAAGAAACAAAATAGAAGACAAAGGGAAAAAAATGACTCTCTAGCAAGAAATATCTATAAAAACTTATCAAACGCGAATACCAACTCTACTGGTCATGACATGCACATATGGCCTATCCTCCGTCGTTAATTGCCTTTCACGATTTCTGTCTCGTGATTTCCATCTGATTATCACCTTTATTCGACTTGTAGTGCCCGAAGGGTTTTCACTTTCAAGCCTCTCTCATTTTGATTTTCTCTCAACTTTCGTCGCCTTATGGTGCCTGTGAAGGTTTTCACCGGTAAGACTCTCTCGTTTGTATCACTTTTAGCTGGGGATTGTGGTGTCACTGCTAAGACTCTCTCGTATTTCCTTTCTGTTGGGAATCAGAGTCTTTTCTGCTGGGAATCAGAGTGTCATATTCTGATGAGATTCTCGTGTTTGTTTGACTTGGCCTGTTTGAAGACTGATCGGAAGGTCTTTCTTTGGAGCGTAATGTGGGATTCGGATAGGGCTAGAAAGAAAGGGTGTTAAAGGCTAAAAACAAATTAATTTTGGGTTCAAAATTTACAACCTTCGGACCTAAATTTATTTATAATCAACACAATTTTTCTTTGGGGATTTTTTATTTCTTTATTTACACTATGACCGAGCTGTGAAGCGCCTACGTATCCTCTTTAAGGAATCAGGTCAAACGTAGTTCCCAATTCCCTTTTTTTTCAAGTTTCATCCATTTTTCTTTTCTTTTCTTTTCTTTATCTCTTTTTGTTGTTCTCTTTCCTTTTCTTTTTCTTTATCCCTTTCTTCCTTTGTCTTTCAAACTTGTGTTTCTAGTCTTTGCAACTAATTCCGAAGGAGGGGTATGAAAGAATTTAAATTAAGGCTCAAAGGGTTGACGATGGATAAAGTGTTTGGATAGCGGAACAAAATGCCTTCGTCATTCCAATCTTCAAAACATGCCAAGTTCAAACAACATATTCACGACATCTTCTGTTTGTGCCCTGATTGATAACCGTATCGTCCATTCGCCTTTCATCTATCATTTTAAAGTATTGTTGGATGACACTTTCATTTCAGTATCACGAGCGAACCCCGTCTTAGCATGGCCAATTTTCCTTTAAGGGTTTCTTCATGTTTTACTTGCCCCAGTCTCACATTATTCGGGCTCCAAATAATCTCAAATCATTTTTATTTCTTTTTAAAATGACCTGATTATCTTCCAATCGCTTCATGATTAACCCTTAATATTAGGCCAAAATTATGTGCGATGCCATGTCATTAGAGTCGGCGTTCGAACAAATTACAAATTTAAAGATAGAAAAACTAAACAAAAGGACGAACTGGGTAATAAAAGACCAAAAGTTTCACTAAACGGAGAATTGGTTCAAATACAAACAAGCAAACCAAAAATACAAACCCGAAACGAGACTTGATAAGACTAGGCAAACTGAAATGACCAAAAATGGAAAGATAAGAGGGTTTCACTACAAGACAAAATCTATGTCACAACCCTAGAAACAACTCGGACAAATGAAATGACAACAAAAACAAACCACTGAAAACTTCTCCTGATTACCAAGCATGACTTCTCATATACCAACTTCTTCCGATTGGTTTTGCTTTGGAATACGGATCGAGCTTCTTAATTCTCCCTTCCCTTGTGTATCAATTTGATCATATGGGTCTAAGGGTGAGCTGGCAATGGATTCTGATTAATGTTGGGTGCCTCTGGTGTCTGAACCTCGATCTTATTGGTGTCAATAAGATTTTGCACTGCATGTTTCAGCTTCCAACATTTCTCGGTATCATGTCCGAGAGCCCCTGAACAATACTCACAGCTTACTGAGCGATCCACATTTGGGGGTAGGGGATTTGGCAATCTTGTCTCAACAGGACTCAACAAACCTATCTGCTTCAATTTGTGGAACAGAGCAGTATAAGTTTCTCCCAACTCGGTGAAGGTTCTTTGTGTCTTTTCCTTTCTGAAGGCATGATTCCCTCGGAAACCTGGTCCTGGAGGGTTATTGTAAGCCCTTGGTGGTGGATATGTGTTTCGGGAGGGTGATTAGGGTGATTTGGGTGGTAGGGTCTGGCTTGGTAATGAGGTGAAGGGCCTTTCGATCTGGACCAAGTACCCTCCTCTACTGTTGCAACTTCTTCTTTTCTCTTCTTCCCGAATGCAACCCCTGTGCCATTCTGAATAGCTTGAGTTGTTGCTTTTAACGCGGAATAGCTCAAGATCTTATTGGACTTAAGTCCCTCTTCTATCATTTCGCCCATTTTGACCACCTCATTGAAAGATTTACCAACCGATGTCACCGGGTGACTAAAGTAAGTTGGCTCCAGTGTCTGAAAGAAGTAATCTACCATCTCGTTCTCTCTCATCGGTGGATCTACCCTTGCTGCCTGTTCCCTCCAGCGGAACCCAAATTCTCTAAAGATTTCGGCGGGTTTCTTCTCTAACTTTAGCAATGATAAGCGATGAGGGATTATTTCAAGATTATATTGAAACTGGCCGATGAATGCTTGGGCCAGGTCATCCCATGTAAACCATCCGTTGGGATCCTGCCTGGTGTACCACTCTAGTGCAGACCCTCCCAAGCTCTGACCGAAGTAAGCTATCAGAATTTTATCTCGCCCTCCGGCTCCTCACATTTTGCTGCAGAAACCTCGGAGATGGGCTACTGGGTCACCATGCCCCTCGTATAGATCAAACTTGGGCATTTTGAACCCGGCGAGCAACTGGACATCTGGAAATGGGCACAGATCTTTGAAAGCAACGCTGACTTGGTTGCCTAAACCATGCATATTCCTGAAGGATTGCTCCAAGCTTTTGACTTTCCGAATAACTTCCTCATGCTCCAAACTTTTGAAGTGCTTTTTCGGTTCTGCCGGGTTATCCCAGTGAGGGGTGTGTGAATGCGGTTCGGGAGCCTTAAAGGTAGGCTCGGGAGAATAACAATGATTGTCATGTATTTGAAAAAGTGGTTCACTGGAAGACTTTTGTAAAGTAGCGGGTGGAGGTGCCACAAAAACAGGGGTGACCGGAGGAGGAGTATTTTGTCTATCTGGTGGAATCTGGGATGTATAAGGGTTTTCCCTTGATAATATGGATAGATCGGTGCACTTGTCGAGGGATCAATAGGCGGACGCCCTGGTGCTGATGTAAGAGTAGGAAGGTTTGGTGATGACTGTCCCCTAGCCCATGCTAGGTGCATCTCTGTTATCTGCTGTCTCAACCGGTCCACCTCATCTTTCATGATCCGTATCTCTGTTTTCTCTCCATCGAGACTTTTGCCGGAACTAGACATGCTTGCTAGAATTGGCCCTTTTGATCTAGTATGGTAATGGTGATTGGCGAGAATATTCTGTCAAGCCAACCGCTAAACTTTCTGGAAATGCAACAAACTTGTAAGCTCACAGAGTTTTACAGATATGTTATCGCACATTGGATGCAATGCACCTAGTCAGTTAACTATATATGTATTCACCGCATGTATCATTCCAGCTTTTCCTTTTCAATTATCCTTGAAAACCTCATTTCTTTTTTCAAATTGGAATAAAAACCTTGTTTTTACAAACACGGCCTTTCAGCGCCTCGGGGACGAAGATTATAAGGCTGTGAGGGTCAATCGACCAAAAAATCTACAAAATAACCCAAAAGTGGTCGTTTATGCAAAGTCAGCCTTCCGGCGTCCCTTTCGGGTACATTCGGCTGTTTTTGAAAAACGGCATCACTCGACATATTTACAACGAAAAAATTAATTTCGATATTTTTTTTTTTTTAAAAAGGGGTGGTAACCCAAACTTTATTTTGAGGCTACGACCTTTCAACATTTCCACATGGAATATTTCAAGGTTATTATTCAAAAAGAAAAAGAAAAGACTTCAAAGTGGCCATTTTTGCAAAAACAGCCTTCCGGCGTCCTTTCGGAATATTCGGCTATTTTCAAAAACAACGTTACTTTGATTTTATTGAAAACTAAAACTTCGACATTTTTTTTTAATTTTTTTGAAGGGGTGGTTGGACCCGATGAGGGTTGCCTACGTATCCCACCTAATGGGGAGAATCAAACCTGCGTAGTTCGGTCAAATAAAAACAAACTACATCTGTAAATGAAGCAAACTAGTTATTATTTTAATCACACATTTTTTTTATTATTTTACAACAAACGTTTTTTTTTTCTTTTTAAGTAAAAGAAAACAAACTATTTTGAAACTTTTTCTTCATTTTTCCTCAGTATTTACAAATCGGTCGGCATGCAAGTTTGAAACAAATAATTGCGTAAAACAACATATAATATGCTCGGTCTTTGATTACTGGGTCACCTGTCCTAGACGGACCCAACCCATGTGTTGAGTCCCCTAAGTCATGATGCAAATAAGCGTTCCTACTAGGGATCCGGCATGAAGTCACGTTATTCTAAGTTCAAAACCCGGGTATGTGTTCTAGACTGTGTACCCAAGCGGACAACTCGGGCTGAGGAAGGAGCTCCTTTCCGGGAACCAAAAGGCCAACCGGCTTAGAAACTTTCCGAGCCTCTTTATTATTTCGGGGTATGACACTAACAGAATAGGGAGTCTCAACCAGTGAGCACATCCCCGGGGTGAGAGAAAGAAAGGACTCGGCGCAGTTTGTATATACAGTTCAGATAGTATCAAAGCGGTAAACATATAGCAGTTTGTATATAAAGTGCAACTAGTATCAAAGCGGTAGACATATAGCACATTAATTAAACATATAATCAGATATAGACAAAAACAACAATTTAACTGAGCTCGAATTCTTAAACCCTGAACCGAAGTTCTGGGTTAGTAGTCCCCAGCAGAGTCGCCAGAGCTGTCACACCTCCTTTTTCCGCTAACCCGCGAGGGCGCGAATGAGTTTTTCCAATTAAAGGACAATCGAAACGGAATTTATTTATTTAATTCAGAGTCGCCACTTGGGAGATTTATGGTGTCCCAAGTCACCGGTTGAATCCCGAACCGAGGAAATTTATGACTCTGTATTAGAGTCTGTGTACCAGAAATCCGGATAAGGAATTCTGTTAACCCGGAGAAGGTGTTAGGCATTCCCGAGTTCCGTGGTTCTAGCACGGTCGCTCAACTGTCATATTTGGCTTATTTATCTGATTTACAACATGCTTTAACTTATGTGCAAATTTAAACTACTTGTGATTACTATTATTATTATTATTGTTGTTATTTTAACAAAGAATTGCAACGTTGTGAAAATGTATCTCGAACCACGTCACATCAATGTACCCGTGGTTATCAACACACTTCGACTCTGTTGAGATTTGGATTTGGGTCACATAAATGCGCACCCAAACTTGAGAAAGTAATATTATTATTCGCGCCTAGAATCATCTACTTCTTTGTTATCTTTATGAAAGACCGTGACATTTTCTAAATGGTCCTTCCGATTCTAGGATTTTCGTAATGCTTTGCCTGAGGGCCCCGCAATTATGGATTTAATGCGGCGGGGCTCATCTCGTTTTTATTAAGGTCATATCTAGAGATGCTATATTTTCTATTCGTTTATTGTCTCTAATAAAATATCCTAATTATTTTTGTTCATCACTTGACAGTTTATCTTTAGGCTGTGATTTGTACATTTTTTGGGCCTGAAATCACGCCGGACTAGACTGCAGCCCATGGCGACACCTTGCCTCAATTAAATTTCAACAGGCCCAAGTTTAGGGCCCTGTATGTAAACGTCCAGGCCCAATAGACGTACCAGATTTGCATCCTTTGTTGGGCCTAGATTCAGATTACACAAATCAAATATGGTTCACCTCATTTATGGATTTCTACAATTTCAATTTACACTCAAAATGGTTTATCTAATCAACTACCAGAAAATTTGTCTTTATTCAACTTGTAGTAGAAAAACGTCACTGAACAGGCTTCAGGTTCTTTGTCCTATCAGATTACCTATTATGATTAATCAATTTTCCAATATTTAATGAATTCGATCAAAAATAGACAATACAAATTGTAATTCGATCGATGATCTAATAGTAACAAACTAATATACTGGTTAATAATTGTCCCGTTTATTGTTTCGTTCAGAGGCGAATCGTTAATAGAGCGGTATTTATACGCTTATCTATACATTTGCTACTACTTAAGTCACGAACGTGATACTATTAACTCCTGAACTCTATTAGACCATGATCAATATGCTTTTGAGTTCTAAACTGAGGATTAACAATTATGCATTCTAAATTGAATGAATTAACACTGATATTACAGGACTCTACTATCCTAAGCTAGTATTAAGCTAATTCAAACTATAGTTACGACGATAGAGCGCAGTGTCCAAAAGTTCAAACCGTCCAAATTTATACAGTCCATAAAGTTAGTTACATATTTAAATTATTCCTAATGAATACCAATATCCTTAGCTAATCTATATTGATCAATTTTAATTACAGCAAATAACAGTAAACTAAAAGCTTAATTGATCAACTTTATTTCTTCAAATGGCAATTACAGCTTTAGGTAGAAGAAGTGTACCTGGAATTTCAACAACAAAATGGAGAAGGATAGATCATTAGGCAGTTTTGACAGCGAACAACAGCAATATAACGCAGCAAATAATCAGCAGCAATTCAATGGATGAACTCGACTTCAACCCAGCAAGTAAGCTCACAACAGGCTCGGAACAAATTTGCAAACAAAACTCAGGTTCAACTTAAACTCAATTTTGAAAGACCAAGCTAGACAATTTTTAACCCAATCGAATCAACAGATGATTTCAGCAAAACAGTAAACCTTAAGGATGAAATCAAGACCAATGAAACAGTCCTCTCCCTATTTTTCAAAGCTCTCTATCTGAATGTCTATCCCTTTAAGCACTCAAAGCTCCAATCAATTTTAGAGTACTTCCCTATATTTCCTATGTCCCTCTGATTTTCAGAATGCTCTATTGCTTAAAATCTCTCTCTGTGTCTATCTCCTCCTCTCATTCTGTTAAAGATTGTCTCTTTTATAGACAAGGAGAACCAGCCCTTAATCCCTTTTCCCCAAGGCTGCCTCCTCCCCCATGTGCACCCTTTTAGCTTTTAACCCTTTTAATAGTACACAGCCATAATTACCTCATGCTCTCCACTCCTAAATGTTTAAGTATGGGTATGTTTAAGTGGAATTCCCTGCTGTCTTGTAGGCTTTACTAGCTAAACCCATGTGCAATGCAATTTGAACATCTTAATTACTGGCTTTTAATTTCTAAATTGAAAACTGAAACAGCTATATCCAAACAATCCCTAATTTAAAATCAACCAACATTTACAGCTACAATCCCACAGTGACTTTGGATCAATCTAGGCAGTATTGACAAATTGTTGTTAACTGTTCTAGAAAAATTCAGAGCTAATTGACGTTGTTCATTAATTCGATCACAATACGTGTAACAAATAATCAACAAACATGATGATGATTTCCGAAAAACAGGGCAATGATCAAACAATGTGAATTTTCATAGACGAAAACAAATTAAACACATAGTTCAATCACAGCGATTGCAATTCGCGAACAAACGAAAAGATCGACCAAATAAAAGGGTCTATTGGAGATGAAGAAAATAGAAAAATAAAAGAAAAACAAAAGGATAAAAATTCACACGATTAACAAACGAAATAAGAAGAAAGAAAAGGAGAAATACCATGCAAGAAGAATATCCGAACTTGAACGGACACCGGACCCGTCTTGGATTCAACTCGAACTTGGACTTTTGAAGTCGAAAAGAACTTAATCGAAGTATTTTCAACCGAAAATACTCCGATTAAGGTCTATTAGACTCCAAATCTTTACTTAATCGGACGAATTTTAACACTTGGGTTTTTAGGGTTCTTGACCGGTTCTTTGATCTAGTATTCGAAAAGATTGGGAATGATTTGAGAGAAATAGAAGATGGATTCAAAGAGTAGAAGGTGAGGCGGTTGTATGGTATGGTTTTGGACGGCCGGCGATGCCTTGCCGCCGGGTTTCAGGCGAGGTTGTGGTCCGGCGGCTAGGGTTTTGTGAGAGACGCATAGGAGGGGTCTGTTTGGGCGAATGAGGCGGGGGGTAAAGGGTTTGGGGTGTTTTTTTTGTTTTGGTATATTAAAAATGTGTGAATTGATTTTGACCGTTGGATCACAAGAATCCAACGGTTTAGATTAGAAGAGATGGTGGGCGGTTCGGGTAGACCGGGTCAGGTACATGGGTTGGGTAGTGAATTAGTTTGGGCTTGGCTTTTTTTAATTAAATTGGGCCCAGTTCCGGATTTCCTCTTCTTTTATTCTTTTCTTCTCTTTTTATTTTGTTCCTAAATTAATTTCCACAAGATTTTAAAAATCCATAGTTACATTATAGGACAAAATTAACTTATCAATATTAATTAACCTCTAATATCAATTAAACACACATATTTAAATATCAAAAATAAGATAAAATCACACAATTGGACGATAAATGATAAAAATGCAAAAGATACATTATTTTTGTTATTTTCATTTTCGTAAAACAAACTTAATTACTCTAAATTACAAACATGAATTTATATGCAAATGCAAACATTTTTGTATTTTTAATTTAAATGCGCACACGCAAAAAAATGCAAATAATAAGAGAAAAATAACACAAAAATCACAGAAATTACGCATAACACAAAACTATTTTATTTTTTGAATTTTTGGGAGTAATTCTCATGTAGGGCAAAAATCACGTGCTCACACTTACTTGTCATAGAAGGCCACCCGCATGCAGACCCCCACCGTATGAGGAAGAATAGTGCCCACCCACTCACGGGTAATATCTACAGGTGGTGAAGCCAATCTCGCAAAGATTTAACATCACGACAGTAAATGGACGTACATCCCTTCGACTAGAAATAAAACAACACAAACTTACGCACGAAGTTCCATTTCTCAAGAAACACTGTTGGATCCGCCACGAGATGCTCAATTCCCACGTAGAATTCATTCTCATAGAAACAACAGTTAGCCCAATTGTCCATATTTATCACCAGGCTCTTTGACCCCTAAGGACAAATGTGGATCATCGTACCCCAAATATGCTGAGGGGCAAAGATGTTGAGCATATGCCCCAAAGTGACCTCACGACCGACAAGCTCCGAAAACTTGAGTAACAAAAGAAATAGCTTGTATAGGTGTGGTGACAGTTGAGCAAGGAATAGCTCATAAAAGCGACAGAAGTCCACCTGCAGCAGTAGGACAGGAAGTGTGTACCCAATAAGGAAGGGGTAGGTATAGAATACACAGTACCCGGGGTAGTTAAAATGGACGATGTCGTCTCCTACCGCTGGCTGCATTTTGACATAATGGGGAATTCCCCACCTGGCTTTCCCGGACGAGGCAAGATTTATGCCATCGACAGAACGTTCTCGTCCTCCACCACTTCTGTTCCTTCGGTGGCCGAAGTATCATATTTCGGCTCCGGAATCGTGGCAGGAGATCAGCGCGAGAAGAATTACCGGCCATTGTGTTAATTTAGCAAAGGAAAGGGACGATGAAAAAAAAGGATGGAAGTTTTCGGCTCACAAGGAACAAATAAAGCTTGAACTTATCGAGAAGAAAAGTATACTCGCAAGAATTCTTTTAAGCAAAAGGCAAGGTAATGTCTCAATCGAATGATGTATTCCTTCTATTTATAAGAGACATAAATATTCCAAACGTGAAGCCCAAGAGTCGCCAATTAAACCCACTGGCGCACGAAACGTTTCAACTCTCTAAGAACGAGTGTCATAATGGCTACAACCACGAAACAACGTTTCAGCACAAGCAACATTTTGGTTCCGAAACGGTCGCAACGGTCTAGAAGTACTAAAAGGGTGTTGTTATTTCTTCCGAATCCACATAGCACAACAAAGTTGTGAGTAGTCAGATTTATCTCGGATTGATAGCAGTTATAATCCATCTGCCGAGTCCGACAGAGGAGGACCCCGATAGACGGAGGGACTAACTGTATTGGTCAAAATCTTACCACAATGGTCGGACCGACTAACGCCCCACTCACAGACGGTAAGGCAACAAGGATTGACATGGGCTGTTCCATATTTTGCCCTCGCAACTTTCGTTGAAGTAGTACAGAATGACCTCCAACGAATTACCGAGGAATGTGAGGCATAAAGAAGCGTCGGATAGAGCATGTGGCCGGAGGTCCAGAGCTGTATATATAGGAGGCTAAAAACATAGAAGGGAGCGGGAAGGGGGGGCTTTTCCAGAAAACATTTCTCCTATTTCTTCATCTATCTCCTCTCTATAACTTCGATAAATAGAAGGATAAAGGAGTCAATCCGAAGCGATCGATGTAATATATAAAATGTTCTACTCCACTCATTAATGAGAACAATACTGAAAAGTTTCAATAAGGTCGTTTATCTTCACTTCTGTTTATATACTATTCCTCATATGGTCCATTGATTTGGAGTTCATTATAAATGACTAAGATATACTTCATCATTTTATTTAATTGATTTGTTCAAATTACAATATCGACCTTTATTTATTAGTTCATGTTTACTCGATTACACCAATAGCCATAGTCAATACTACAAGTTATTGTAAATATCGAATGTGAGTAAAACTTTTCGGTATGATCTGTTGAGTAGTACACGACTTTTTCGACGGAAGGAAAATTCAATTGAGGAAATTTTAGCTACAAATGACTGTCCATCTTTTTCTTTCTATACTGAATCCCTTGATATAAAACACAAGGATATATTTGGTGAGTTTTTAAAATCTGCTAACCAGAAAAACCGTATTGGTGAGAAAATATTTTGGCAACGTTTGTTTTTTTGAAAATATTGTTTGTTTATAGATAAGTGATTTATTTTTTAAAAATCTCTGAAATTATATTTTAAGTTTTTAAAATCTAGTTTAGGGTAGATTTTGGGTGAAACTTATTTTTTCACTCACAAAACTTTAAACTTTTTCAAAATGCATATTCAAACATAATTTCAACTTCCAAAAATTATTTTTTAATATTATTTTAAAAATTATTTTTTTAAGTTTCAACTAAATCTATGTCCAAACGTTATCTTAGATATACGGTGAACATAGAATTAGGTGAGGTAAATTAAGCTTTAAACTTGAATAAAATAGAATTTTGTGTACAATTTCTGTTATTTTTCTTCATATTTAGAGTAAAAAATCAAAGCAGCAAGTACTTTAAGAGGACATTAAAGAATCTGACCGAAGTTTAAATATTATAACGGAGAAGGGCCTAAAATGCCCCTCAACTATCAGATTTGGTCTAAAAATGCCCCTCATCCACCTATCGGGCCAAATATGCCCTCTGTTAATATTTTTGGCTCACAAATGCCCTTTGAGTTAACGGAAGAACACGTGTCATCCTCTTATTGGTGCATTCTAAATATTTCATAATTAATTAAAAAGACACATTATTCATACCTGAAAAATAAATAAAAATTTTCTAAAATACTTACAAAAGTTTTTTACTAAAATAAGATTTTTTTTTCCAGTTTTTAACTTTTGTAAGTATTTTAGAAAATTTTTATTTATTTTTCAGGTATGAATAATGTGTCTTTTTAATTAATTATGAAATATTTAGAATGCACCAATAAAAGGATGACACGTGTCCTTCCGTTAACTCAAAGGGCATTTGTGAGCCAAAAACATTAACAGAAGGGCATATTTGGCCCAATAGGTGGATGGAGGGCATTTTTAGACCAAACCTGATAGTTGAGGGGCATTTTAGGCCCTTTTCCGATATTATAATTGTGTCTCCTTTATCCGTCTTTCCAACTTTTTTCTAGTTTTCATTCGGTATTTGGTACTCGCAATAGCCCGATTATATTTGAATTTGTATCAAGGTCCGTTCGGGAGAAGCGTTGCCTATCAAGAATTTTTTCGTATCCAAAATTCGAATTTGAGATCTCGGATTAAAAGAAGAACTTGCTGCACCTCATCTTTGGCGGTCTTCTTTCTAACTAATTATTATTGGCGAATCTAGCCTTGATGCAATTAATTAATTGCGTAAGAAATAGTAGTAATAATTTAGTAAATTCAGAAGTTGAACTGTCAGGAGTCTTTATTTGGCTGTAGAACCAGGTGGGGTCTGTTTTACAATTAGTGTGTGGGTTAAGTGTATATAAAATATTACGTAGGGGGGAAATCGACTCAGTCAAACACTTTGAGGGGACAAAGTTGAATTAACTCATAATTTAAAAATGATATATACGGAGCATGTACATCTGTAAATCACGACGCCATTTTTATATACTGGTTAAGCTGCGATTTGTAAGGCGTGCGATCCCAAAAATAATCCAGATTAGAAACGTTGATCCAGACGCGCCTACGAAGTACTCGCCTGTCCTCAATCTTCAACTTTAACACTAAAAGGATCTCGACAAGACCACGTGGCTCTCTATATAAGCGAGTGGCAAACACAGCAGACACCAGCGAATTGTTCATTTCGTATCCGAGAATAGCTTTCGCTCTTTTACACTCCATTTTTTGCTTAGCTTAATTTATCAAGAAGACCTATATATTTGCGCTAAATTGCGCCGAGTGGTACACTGCGCACCCCAATCTTCATCTTCTCCCTCTCTACCTCACATCATAGTAGTCTTTGTCTCTCTGGCTTTCACTTTCACTTCCTCGTAGGCTTTAAACTTCTATAATAATAACCCAAACATTTTCAAAAAAACACACTTACTCTAACACTAAGACTTACACTTCTCCCCCCCATAACCACAACTACTTAAGCTCAAAAACTAGGGTTTTCAATTTTCATTCCACTCATCTCGTGTTAATAAAGTTCACATTAATCATTAAACACGAATGTATATAATTGTGAATTGTTGAAATGGATCCACCTATTATTAATGAGGCATCATTTTCGGCGGCCAACCCGAGTTCTTACAGCTTAGCTGAGATTTGGCCGTTTTCCACCGCGGCAAATGGTGGCGGAAACGGCGACCTTGGTGGAGGAGGCCTGGGTCTCAGAATGAGCAGCTTTACGGGTTTATTAGAGGCGGCTGCTAACTCGGTTAACGAATCTACTGTGACGGAGCAAAGCGGAAGAAGCGGCGGCGGCGGCACTGCTGCTGTCAGGAAGAGGGATATGAATTCAGAGGATGACTCTTCTAAGCTTGTTTCTACTAGTGATGCTAATGATTTGGTAATTATAATTATAACTAACTTTCTAATTGCGTACAAGACTAAGCAGGACGTGGATAGGTTACTGTTGATTTGTCATTGAAATTTGTCTTAATTATTATTTTCCTGCCTAATGTCTTACATATTTGGAAGAATAAATAGTATTTCTCATTGAGTTGAGTCACTTTTACATGTCAATTTCGTAATTTGTTCTCTCAGCTCTCTTCTTGTTATGTCTAAAAGCAATCCTTCGGAATTGAATGAATTATTAAGTTATTGATGCTTGTCAAACCCAACTAATACTAAGCAATTCCTTGGGCTGTAAGTTGATGATGTATGTGCTAATTGTCTATTTGCTTGGTGAATCATTTTCATTCAGATCAAGTTAGATTTCAGCATAACCCAACTCATAAGTCTTCGGGCGATGAAGATTCTCTACTGCTATACAATTTATAGGTTTCATAATTTTTGCAAATATTTTGCTAGTTGAGGATCAGCTCCTGGATTTACCATTTATCTTTAGATCAAATTCTTATCTTGATATGGTTTCCAGACTTATTGAAGCTACATATTGATTTTTCTTATTAATTCAAATTATGTTCGCAGCAGGATGGTTCAGTCGCCAAACGGCAGAAAGCATCAGAATCTAAAGAAGAAAATGGTGGCTCAAAGGTAGAAGCAGAATCCAGTTCCCGGACAGTTAACAAGGGTACTGAACAAAGTAGTAAACCTGAGCCACCTAAGGATTACATCCATGTAAGGGCAAGAAGGGGTCAAGCTACTGACAGCCACAGCCTAGCAGAGAGGGTATCACGTTCTCTGAACTTTCGTAACTTTAATTGTTTGATGATATTTTCATATTGGCTGAGCA
This sequence comes from Nicotiana noctiflora, assembly GCA_032618575.1. Lineage (NCBI taxonomy): Eukaryota > Viridiplantae > Streptophyta > Magnoliopsida > Solanales > Solanaceae > Nicotiana > Nicotiana noctiflora. The sequence goes on from JASVEL010013375.1 coordinate 81,868, forward strand.
GACTCTTTATTTATCAGGCGAGGAGAGAAAAAATAAGCGAGAGGATGAAAATTCTGCAAGATTTGGTTCCTGGATGTAATAAGGTTAGTAATCTTTTTGAAATTATTTCTAGTCTCTACCACGAGCACGTGGGCTCCCATTAGAAATAGTGGTGGCAATTATTAAAAAATGGTGATATTCTTACCATATCTACTAACGGGAACCTATATCAGTATCTTCTGTGCTTGTAAGATTGAACGCATTTCATGTATAATTAGCATTCTTCGCGTGTCTTAGTTTGTAACTCTCTTACAGGTTATTGGAAAAGCTCTTGTTCTTGATGAAATAATAAATTATATCCAGTCACTACAGCGTCAAGTCGAGGTAGTTCCTCATCTTCGCAGTAGTTGTCCTTTGGGCCTTATGAACTCAGCCATAACCTCATTTTTTTTTTTCTCAATTGAACTTTCCAGTTCTTGTCCAACCTCATCTTTTTTCTCTCAATTGAACTTTCCAGTTCTTGTCCATGAAGCTTGAAGCGGTCAATTCAAGGATGAGCCACCCTATAGAAACCTTTCCTTCAAAAGATGTAAGTATTTGGTGTTCTTTTTCGTTATCACAGGTAGCTGGTAGATGGATTCAGGTTTATGTTGATCTAAGGCTAAAACACTAATCTGTTCTATCTGTTTAGCCTTTCAAATTTTTGGAGTCGATAATCTACAGATGGATAATAACTTGCTGAAGGTTATTTTATTTGATATTTTGTTTACTTCAGATATTGTAGATTTGGTTAAGTAGATGCCGGAAATGGTAGATGTCTTTTATTGCCCATTTTCTGTATCACCTTTGCTCATGGCTACAGTTGAAATCTCTTTCACCAAAGACTCCGGACCTAGAAGTTTAAGTAGTATTAGGCACCCATGGTCAAGTAAAGTTATTGAATTAGTTGATTTTGATATCTTCCTCAATCATCCTATGAAAGCTTGAACTCTTGCAGCCACATTTCTCGGAAGAAATGCGTTCATGAAAACATTGAAAACTTGTGTTCTCTTTTGATTTGAACCTTTTGGATGAAACTGATTTGCCACTAGACTGACTCGAAGTCAGTTCCCTTGAGGTAGTGTCAACAGGAAATCACCTGCATTAGTGTCTGGAGCATTGCTATGTGCCAGATTGCTGTTCTGGGAAAGCTTTCCACATATTTTTTTATCAGATAGTATCTGAGACTTTTCTCTAGATAGGGCACTGCTTGTTTCTAGACTCCTGATACCTTTGCCATATCTTTTAATTTTGTCTTACTCTAGGCATTAATTGTAAGAAGTCCAGTATAGAACAGCAATGGAAATTTTTACATGGTTGACTTAGTTTAAGTTACTATCGCGCTTTGGAGTATAGACTTGAACCGTATCCAATATGGTTCAAGGAATTTGGTATCACAACTCATCAGACAGACTGTTGTGTAGAAGCATAAAAAGAGCTCTTTGTGACCACTTTCCTTGTGCTTTCTTGCACGCGTTATTCTTTTTTCCTTATCGTTTTCGGGGTGGGCCAGGTTTGATCTGGAAGTTTATCACCACTATACAATTCTTTTGCTACCCAATCCCATCGTCATAGTGATGATGTTTAAGGAGAAGTTTTGAAAGTGAAGTTTAAGCTTTTTCGCAGCATTGCTAAATCTGCACTTTACCATGTGAAATTAAATGACATGATATTTGGACAGATGTAGACCTTTTCTGATAAGCTTCCATGCTTTTGTTATCTGGTGCCACAATAAAGTCTGTGATCGTACTTGCTACTTCTTTTGCCCCACTTTCCAACTTTCACTTTTCCAGTCCTTTGTTCTCTCAATATATTGTTTTCTTGTATGACTTGACATTGTTGGTCCTTTAAAAATGTGTGGGTATAGACTATTACACGATTTTGCTTCTCTACCACAGTCTGCGGTGCTCGTGTGAGCTTATGCTCACCTTCTTGAGCTACATACCAAGCCGAGTTCTCTTTGACCAACTGAACTGCTACTACTGTTTTCATTCATGCATCATCGCTAGACACTAATGATCTTTTTCGGTAGTTTCAATGTCAAGTTAACCCCTAAAATGTTTGTATTCATTGCAACACAATCTAGTGCTTGATTCTTTTCATATCTCTATACGAATAATTTTTGGTGGAAAGCTTCTCATCACTTTCTTAATTTCTGGGGCCCTTCTTCTCTTGCAGCTTGCACCGTCAGCATTTGATGCCACTGGAATGATTTTTGGTGCACAAGCACAGAGAGAATATGCTCAAGGAGCACAATCCGAGTGGCTCCATATGCAGGTTGGTAGCAGCTTTGACAGAGCAACATGACAGACGCCCTAATGAATTGGAATATAGGTTATTCAGGAATACTAGTCTTCCACTTCATCATGATGTTTGTGAGGGAACCTTGGCATTGGATCCTACAACTGTCCAGCAGCTGTTCCACTATAGAAGAAGCATTCTTAAATTTGTAATCATAATCACCCTTATTTCCAGTAGAATTGTCTGTTTTATCTTGTATGATCAAGGTCATCTAACTCAGTGTACTTACTATGTTGTATTGGTATAAGAAATAGACTACGCAGACTTTCTTCCTGTACTAGGCACAAATGCCTTCCCATTCGGAATGCTCCGAACATGCACGGTCTCTCAGAATATATTCTTGCTCAAAGAACATAGACCAAAATATATATGACAGCCAAACTAAATAAAGGATAGGGGAAGAACTTATGAAAAATGGCCTGAAATTGAGTTTCCATTTCCGCAGTAATCTGGAAGCCGGTAACTGGTGAAATTTGTAAAGATTACAACAACAACAACAACCCAGTATATTCCCACAAAGTGGGGTCTAGGGAGGGTAATATGTAGACATGCCTTACCTCTACCCAAGAGGGCAGAGAGGCTGTTTTCAATCGACACTCGGCTGAAATTTGTAAAGATTATGACAATAAAAACCATAAGGAAAAGCGGTTTGGCAGGCAGTAGAATAGGATGCTTCTGTTGTTCTCGAGTTTCTTTTTTAGCTGTGGGCCTGGAGCAGCCAAACTACCTAGTTAGAGCGTTAAAACTCGGTGGGTTTATGCTTCACCAGGAAGCATAGACCTAAAGTTTATTCTGAAGATTCTGATAATGTTTTCGTTTGTTCTTTTTTATTTTTCAATCTTTACTATAGGCTCTAGGTAATGTGCAGGTGTTTAGGCATTTGCACCTGAACTTTACCGTACTTATTCAATGCCATCAACTGGGTCAGATATGGGAACGGAAGTCCATTATCCTCTTTAACTGCATAGCTTATTACATCACCAGTAGCTTTTAGCTGATCGAGTGATGCAACTCAACACATATCCACATCACGACCCAACCATTTGATAGCGTGGTAAATCTGTCGAAAGCCACATCAGCTTGGTTGGCTATATTTAAAAGAACAACAACAATAAATCAAGTGTAGTCCGGGTACGGGGAGGGTAATGTGTATTCAGATCTTATCCCTACCTTGTAAAGGTAGACGTGGTTGGCTATATTTTTGTTACAATAATGTATTCTTTGCATAATAGACTCAAAATCACTCAATTGCATGTTAAGTAGCACTACAGCAGTTGCTTTTATTTCTAAATCTTCCCTCGGATTTGTAACAGTAAGGATATAGAGAAGCAGAACCAGAGCTCGGTAGACAATACATGAACATGTAGCTCTGCCGGTTCTTTTGAATTCCCTTAGAAGAGATGATTTTTTCTTTTCTTCCTTAAATCATACTCAATTAACAGAATCTCAGCTGACCTCCACCTTTTGGAGGTTTCATTAGCTTAATTGCATATCTTGTTATTGCTTTAACTATACTGAAACCAAAACTAGCAAACTAGTACTAAATTGTATGAGAAGTGATAGCGAACAACACACTGTAAATGTCAATGATATGGTGAAAAACAGCATGACTCTTATTTGTATGAGTAACTGCAAAGAAATCATTTGAGTACCCATATTTACACGTCCGTACGAAGAAGTAAAACTTTTTGTTGCTTTCTGCATTATTGATGATTACACATTACATACCTGGAGATCTATGAATCAGATGAAAGGTTGGACAAATACACAGCTAACACTTGAGAGCAAAAGTTTATATTTTACGCTTTTCTTTGCCATTCTGTTATTCAGCTGTTATAGCTTTTACTGCTGAGACAACGGAATTTTAAGCACCAAATTTGGCCTTGATGCCATCAATGATACTTGCTTCAACTTGGAAGGTCTTAGTCAACACATCATTAGGAATGGGAGGCGTCGAAGCAAATAGTGTAGTTGGAAGGATGATTGTGCCTGGCAAATGACTGTTAAAAGCTGTGAAGGTCAATGCCTTCTCCTTACCAACATTCATCTGGAAATGCACTAGTCCTCGGGGCACCACAAACATCTGCCCTGCAGTCAAAACTTTGGAATAGAACTTGTTGTCCGTTGTCACGAACCCAACAAAGAGTTTCCCCTTGATGACAACCCCGGACTCAGTTGCACGAGGGTGTGAATGGGGTGGATTCATCCCCCCCGGAGCATAGTCAACTCGATTCATTGAGAGACCTAACGTGTTCAACCCCGGGAAAGCAAGAACATTTCCTGATGTCACACTGAATCCAAAGACATTGTCTGTGTTTCCTTCTTTGCTTAGACCATCAAAGAAGAAGTCATCCGAAGTAACTTGGGAAGCTGGCTTACAAGGAAAGCCGTTAAGAGATGTTGATGTGCTGTTCAGAATTCCAACACAGAAATCCTGCAATGGATCAGGATCAGCTGAGTGAGAAGGAAACGGTAAGACTACCACAATTATCAACAAGAATGTCACACGAGTGAAAAATTCCGACTGAGACTTCATGGTAGCCACTGGATAGTGTTGTAGTCTGAAAATTGATTCAAGAATAGTGTGGCACTGTACTAATTAAATTGCAGGAGGTCAAGGCCTATTTATTAGTGAAGGCAGCCTTGGTCATCTATCGCAAGAAAGCAACCTGTTAGCATCAAATAATATATACATAAAGAAAGGAAATTCTGGTTGAGGTTAGTTGGCACTTTGACAATAGATGAATGCAATGTTTCAACTTAAGTAAGGAGATGAAATAGTCAATCGAATTTGCTTGTAAGTTTTACTTGGGGATTACGACCTCTGTGAATTATTGTATCATTTTTCAAAGCAATGTTCGTTCAACTCCTTTCTAATTAGGTGGTTCATCTTAGCCCTTTCTATGGTATAACAAGCCAATGAGTTGAATCAGTCCTAAATTCATAACTAGAGCAGCCCGGTACACTAAGCTCCCCATGCGCGAGGTCGGGAAAGGGCCGGACCACAAGGATCTACTAAAGTTGATAAATCATGATTTGAACTAAATGCAATGCTCAGAGGCAGACACACTTGTTTATTTTTTTAAACTGCCAGGATAGAGCCAATAGCTTCCGGAAGCTGCGAGACATTAGAACAACAGAGAAGCTCTAATATCTTTCAACTGGAATACTGGACTATTGCTACGAAAAATGATCAAATTGGAGGAAAATGGAGTAGGTAAACCTACCCATGCCCAATATTTTTGTGAAAATAGCATATGACATAATCAACAAAAATTCAAAGACTGGAACAAGTCGTATATTTGCCTGACAATGAGATCCTGAGGAAGAATTCAATCTAATGCTTCTCTTTTTCACCTGATCCAATATTCCTGATAAATTTTATTGGGAAGATGACGTCCATGTTTGTTGGAATATGACTTTTCCATAACGTAATTAGAATAGCGCATGCTGCATGTAATGTAATCTGTTTAATCTTTTTGACTATACCACGATGATAATGAAATTTGAAGAGTGGCAAGTTATTGTATGTAAAATAACTGTCATTTTTGGCAAGATGAACTTAAAAGCATGCAATAGTAGGCGGTAGATAGTAACGCAGGAGATTAACTATTATGCATTAACAATAATACGTGGATTTAGTCAAAATATTTTTGGTTGCCCGTATTAAAATATTAGGACTTATAAACGACAGTACTACGTTCTGTTCTGAACTAGATAAAGGCAGATGGCACCCAGAGGCGGACCCAGGATTTAAAGGTAGCGGGTGCACTGTAACAGTACCTTAACAATATTTATAGGCAGTATGGTCACGACGGAAATAATTACTCGATAGCTTTAGGCAGACTAATAACTAGTAGTTGCATATGGGTTTAAAAATTAAGGAAGGAGTTTTTTGTGTGGAGAGAGATAATTGTAGAAGAAGCTTTTGATGTAGGGATTTAACTAAAAGTAAAAGGGGTGGGTCCATTGAAAAAAACTAAATCAAATACACTATAGTAGGGGCGTTGAAATTACCAAATAAGACCCAATCAAAAATATTAAATTTATTGTTGAACCTAAGATTCGAACTTGGGTCTTGAAGAAGCCAACTACTCCACAAACCAACTCTTCTACCCAATCTTTGTGATTGATGGTGCAGCATAATATATTTATAGGGATCCTTCTTGTATTAACTTATATATATATAATATATATACAATATTTTTACCCGTATTAAAATATTAGGACTTATAAACGACAGTACTACGTTCTGGTCTGAACTAGATAAAGGCAGATGGCACCTATACTTGTCCAACTTTGTTGTTAAGTTGTTCGGACTCGGGTGTGGGTATTCAACAAAGGGACGGATTTGAGTATCGGATTCAACAAAATCTAAATTTTAAGATTCGGGGGTGCGGATCCAGATAAGGATACATGTGCGGAGATTCGGTTAATAAAAAATAAAGCTATAAAAATATTATAAATTTTGAGCGATATTGTGTGAATAACTTACATGAATATTTACAATTCAATATTTCATTCTCTAAGATGGACTTTATTCTTTGATTATTCTAAATCTGTTTTTTATTTTATTTTGTCACGACCCGGATTTTCCCCCAACATCGGGATCGTGATGGCGCCTACTCGTGGTAGCTAGGCAAGCCATTGTATTCATACTATCCTGTTTTTAATACAATTTTAATTAAATAAATGCGGAATACTTTATCGAAATAGAAATAACTAATTACAAGATGAAAATCATACTGAAATCCTCTACCCAAGACGTGGAGTCACCAACTCACGAACTACTACTGAATACTACACATAAGAGTTTGAAAGAAATATAACATAATTCCGTTTGTCTCGGAACAAAGAGACTACAGCTAGTAACATAAATAAAGAGAGAGACGCCGGGCCTGCGGACGTCCGCAAGCTACCTCGGTCTCAAATGTGATCAACTCCCACGCAATCGATTTACTCTGCTGCTCCTGATCGTAACCTGGACCTGTGCAAAAACGCACAGAAGTGTAGTATCAACACAACCGACCCCATGTGATGGTAAGTGCCTGGCCTATCCCGGCGAAGTAGTGACAAGCCTAGGACCGGACACCCACGTAAACCTGTGCAGTTCTATATATATGTACACCACAATAACAAGAAATACCCAGGTAATAACACAATAAGGAATATCTCAAAGAATTCAACAATTAACAACGGTTAATAAATTCACAAGGAAAAACAAAGTATAATGGAAACACAAGTAATATCAAATCGAGGAATAGCAAGCGGTTGCACGGCATCACCGCTTCGTGCTTTTACTCTCATCCTGCACCAAATAAGCAAATAAAGTACACGGCATCACCGCTTCGTGCTTTTACTCTCATCCTCACATCCATAGTACGGCATGATCGCTTCGTACATGGTTCAATAACGAGGCACGGCATGATCCTTCGTACATAATCAATAAAACATGGAACGACATTAACCTCCGTGCATAAATAATAAAACAAGGCACGGCATCACCCTTCGTGCATTATCACTCTTCCTCACCCAAATAACAATCACAGAGTTAAGGGCAAAGAAAGAAGCAGTAATTCATAAACTGTCCCGATAAGGGCAATCAATAATTATCTTCACAACAAGTCCCGACAAGGAAGAACAATAACAATTCTACAACCTGACAAAGGTTCAACAATTCATCCGTAAATATATCTCAAAATAAGCATTTTCAACGACTCACGGTCATACTAGATGCCAATGTATGGATGCTCGTCACCACAGCCCATACACCGCACTCGATCACATAACACATAACACATAATCTTATTCCCTCAAGCTAGGATAGAACAAACACTTACTTCGAATGTTTATGAACAATTCAATCCGTGGAAATGTCTTTTTCTTTCAAATTTGGCTCCAATCCAATCGTATCTATACACAATTGATTTAATATCATCAATACTACTCAACGAACTAATTCATAAGGCCAATTACAACTTTTACAACATTCTGCCCGGAATAGTAAATTTTGACCCCGGGCCCACTTGGTCGGAACTCGGGGTTAGGACCAAAATCCGGTTACCCATCCCCTCACGAGTTCATGTATATGATTTGTTTCAAAATCGGACCTCAATTCGAGGTCCAATTTCCCAATTTATGAAAAACCCTATATTCCAACAAAAACAAGAAATTCTACCATGAAAACCTTTGATTTCTATTGAAAAACATGTTTAATGATGTTAGGAATTGAAAGAATTAAGTAAAAAGTGACTTACAATTGTTTTGATGAAGAAGGAATCAGTGAAGAATCGCAAATGGGTGTTTTTGTTTTGTAAAAAGTGAAGAAATGAACTGAAAATCGTGTTTTACAGGTCTCTGTGTTCGCATTTGCGAACATGGGTTCGCAATTGCGAACCCCGACCAATTTCTGGAGTTTGAAAAATAAGCTAAAGCTGGGAAGTTCGCATTTGCGAACTTTTGTTCGCATTTGCGAAGCCAAGGCAAATCTGGGGGCGTCGCATTTGCGAACATATGTTCGCATTTGCGAACCAGGCTCGCCTCCAGGGACTTTCGCATTTGCGAACATTTGTTCGCATTTGCGAACAAGGCTGGGCTGAGGGACCTTCGCATTTGCGAAGAATGCTTCACATTTGCGAAGCAGGCCTTTTCACTGGAGGCCTCGCAATTGCGAGGTTTGGTTCGCATTTGCGAACCCAAACGGTCTTGGGCACCTTCGCATTTGCGACCAAGGGTTCGCATTTGCGAACCCTGCCTTGACCAACCTTCGCAATTGCGAGAAATACTTCGCAATTGCGAAGACAACAGCTGGGTGAAAAACTATCAGTGCAAAAACTCATAATTTCATCCAACGGCCAATCAAATCTTTACCCGAGCTCCCCGGGCTCCAAACCAAACATGTACACAACATCAAAAACACATTATGAACTTGTTCGTGCGATCACATCGCCAATATCACATTATTTTCATCAAATCAAGCCTCAAATTCATGATTTTCAAACTTTTGGTTTTCAAAACTTTCAAACTTGGAACTCAAGGTCCAAAACATCTCAAACGACATCCGAATGTCACCAAACTTTTCAGAAATCACATATATAATATTTAAGACTTGTACCGGGCGTCGGAACCAAAATACGAGCCCGACACCAAGGTCAATTAATTCATTTCCTTTAACAATTACATCAAAAATAATTTCATAGAAAAATTCATAACTTGGGCTCTAGGCCTCAGAATTCGACTCCGGACGCATGTCCAAGTCCCATATTTTCCTACGGACCTCTCGGGACCATCCGATCTCGGGTCCGGATCCGTTTACCAAAAATGTTGACCGAAGTCAACCATATCAATATTAATATCATTTTTATCCAAATTTCTCATAGAATTCATATTTTCTATCACAAAAATCTTTCCGGCTACATGCTCGGATCGTGCACGTAAATCGAGGCAACATGGAATGAGGTTTTCAAGGCCTCGGAAGCTCGAAATGATTAATAAAATAAGTGATGACCCTTTGGGTCGTCACATATTTTGAGAAAACAAAATCTCAAATTTTCTCCCAAACTTGTCGATGGACTCCGGTCAAAGTGTCCAAAGTCAATTAATAGTATCCGAGACATATCTTGTGTTACGACCCAAACTGGAGGGTCATGACTAGCACCCGGGCCATACTTGCCGAGCACCAATGTACATTTTATCTAACCTTAATTCCTTATTATCATTAAGGGCCAACGAGATCAATATAAATGGTAGACATGGATCATAAACAACCAATAATGAAAGATAATAGCATGAACATACGTAACATAGGATAACAGTACTGTCAAGAATCTATATATAAGGTACGAGCTACCACGCTTTCATGAAAGACTACACAACAAAAATCAGCCGACAAGGCATACCAAACTACATATGAGTCAACACATGTCTATGAGCCTCTAAAGGAATATAAATGCTGCAATATTGCCGAAACAGGGCCCCGACATACCCATAATGTCTATACCAAAAATGCATATCAAGATAACGGCAAGTCCGGAGAAGGGATCTCGCCAATAACCGCGGAACCGGACAGCCTACTGTGGTGTTAGGAGCTGCATCTACCCGTCTATTAGAACCTGCAGCACGACATACAACATTCACAAATAAAAAGGATGTCGGTATGAATAAAGTATTGAGTATGTAAGGCATAAAGGCATAAATAAGAATAGTAATATAAACAGGGATAGAGAATATACAACTTGTAACATATGGGTATCTCTGAGGGCTACCAACATGAAATACATGATACATACATATATATACATAAAATTTAAAAACATACGTCTCTATGGGCATCATCATCATCATCATCATCATATCGTACTCGGCCGTAATAGGCTGGGTAAAAACCTACCCGGCCATCATAAGGCTTGGTAGACGTACTCGTCCCTATGGAGCTTGGTAAAATCCAATTGATTATTGGTTGCACAATAGGTGACATAACCGTCCGACGATAGCACGGCTCGGTAGAGTAAAATATATATATATATATATATATATATATATATAAACGTACCCGGTGATCATAAGGCTCGGTAGAAGTGCCCGGCCATGTAGAGCTCGGTAAAACCCAACTGATTGGTGATTGCACAATAGGTAATATACTCGATCGACTATAGCGTGGCTTGGTAATAATTTATATATATATATATATATATATATATATATATATATATATATATATATATATGCATGTTTGACTCATTAGAATCATATTCTGAACCTTTCGGAGTGACGTAAGGTTGGTATCCTCCTTACATTTTATTAGGACTAACTCCTCAGTCTTCATCATGAATCTTGTAGGAATTAGGAAGTTATCAACAACATTGAAAATATAAGAATAAGAGAAGTAACATCATCATCAATTGTTCCATAAGAAGGGAAATAATGTAAGTACTACTAGCTTCTAATAGTGGAGTATCTTTGGAAGCTCGTTCTTTCTATTATGTATAATTAGAATCGTGCAAAAGAAAAAATGGATAGCCTCACATACATTGTATATACTTTCCAACCTTAAGCTATGCAAATGTCACGACTCCTTAGTCTACAATAAGAGAATGACACTATCGTTATCGTTAAGCGTTGCAACTAATATATGTCGACCACAACCTATTTTACGATAAAACGGATATCACCTTCTCTATTTATATGACTTTTCACAAGCCAAAAAAATTACCAAACAGCTCAAACAACATCAATAATAATCATATTGAGCCTCCCAAAACAGTTCACTAACCAACAACATTATTATCAAGCCTTTCTATATATATTTCACAAGTTCTAGTTTCAATAACTTAGCCGCAACTTGGATAATCTTAAATACATGTAGAGTAAGAGGATCCTTACCTTTAAACAGAAAGAAAAACTTCAATTTGACCTTAATTATCCACGAAATATCCCTCCAATGCTGCGACAAGAACAATGAAGCGAAACAAGCAATCAATTAGAGTTTTCGGCAGTAGAATTAATTTAGAAGACTTGAAATCACCAAGGGTTGATATTATAAACTTAATAGAATATTTGAATATATAAACCACATAAAACAACCTCCCACACTAGTTGGAACATCACAAAAATGAGTAACAATAAGAAGAACAAGAAACTTACTAGCGCCATGGAATTTCCGACATTTGATTTGTATTGTTTGCACTTTGTTTGAATCTTGGATCACAAGAGAAACTTGAGAGAATATTTTTAGTGTTCTAAGATCTGAATACACTAAAAAATAGTGACTTAAAACGGGGTTGAGACATCGTATATATATCCATATATCTTAAACCGCCTATGGGGCTCCATAGAGAGCTGTTTGGCGCAGTCTCACGAAAACGCAAATATCTCTCTACTCTGAGATTGTATCGATGAACGATTTAATAGGTTGAAAACTAGACTCATAGTTATTTAATTTGGTGGGTATATCACCTCGTAATTCTTAGTAATTTGGGAGAAAAGATTAATAACATTTGACCTAATATTTAAATAAAATTATGAACGTAAGTTGCGATAATTTTTGTCAACTTTTGTTTCATAACTCCTTTGACTTAAAGACTTATGATACTGATACTATATGATTCAAATACCTTAAAACACAACCTCTTGAGAACATTAAGAACCTCTAGGCTTATCTGAAAATATGGGTTACAATATCCTTGATTCGTTTAACTTCTAATACTTGTTAACCACCCTTATACACCCTTGTATCATTTAAGACCAATAAGATTAAATTCTTATCATCTCAAAGATAATCTTTTCTAATATTTACGTCGAATAACTTACAACATGAACTAACGTACGTGAATATGAGTTGTAACATACCGTCCTTGTATTCGTCCCGTATCTGGACGGGGATGGCATCCAAATCGAAGACTTCCGTGCAACTTAGCTTTGTCATACTGGTCCTCATACTTCACTTATTTTCATTTGGATACTTTAACTTGATCAAAGCCTATTATTTAAATCCCCCTGACCGTTGACCAAGCACATGTGGTAAAATAGTGATTAATCTGGACAAAGTGGGTATAATTCATGCGGATAATGAGCGTAAATATGTACATTTTGAACAAGAAATAATTAAAAAAAGAAGAAAAAATCATTAAAATAATAATGAATATAATTGTAGCAAACATCTGAGGCCGAGATGATAATTTTCCTTCTGTTTCCGAGCAAGTTGATTAGGTCAAGGGAACAATCGGAGTCGTAACTTGGCGGGGCGACTTGAACGGTGACTACTTGCAACCAGTGTTTGCAGCATTAGGGGTGTCTCCAATCTCTTGCCCTGACTTCAATATTATAGATCTAAGCCTCAATTGGAAGGTTATTTTCTTAAGTGCAAAGCTACGAGCACTATTCCGTTAATTTTTTAATTCGGGGGTGAAAAACCCACGAGCATTTCCCATAAAAATACAAAAAGGGTTGACCCAAGAAATAAGGCAAAATAGAGAGTATTGGGATTTTCATTAGAAGGGTGGTATCCCTTCTCTGTTCCTTCATTGATTGTCATCCATTTTTCAAAAAAAAAAAGAAAAACCAACAACCCTTGTTTATGACAAAAGCAGAAGCAGATAGGGTTAAGTGGGCTTTGGACATAAAAACCCGGCAACGATAACGGAGAAGAGAGGCGTCACTGAAATGGTTCATACTTTCTAAGCCCTAACTAAGCAGGTAAACATAAAATGAGGGAAAATTTGGGTTTTTTTTTGGGGGGGGGGGGGAAATAATTATTTCTCGTTTTATTTTCCTATGTGGCCATAATAAATGACCTAGAGCCTGTTGAAATTGGCAAGTCCCACATCGGTGGGTTAGCCATTCTGGTTGAGATTTTTTCCTATAAAAGGAGACCTAATATTTAGGATTTAAGCACACCTCTCATTTGCCTTCTCATCTTCTTAAGACATTTGTATCTTCTCTCTTAAGTATTATTTTACTTGAATTTTTAGAGTGGAATAAAATATTGGTTGTGTCCGAGAAAGTAGACAAAATTAGCCGAACCTCATAAATTCTGGTATTTTTTTTATTGTTATTTTATTATCTTATTTATTATTTTGTGGTTGTCATAAGTTTTGGTATAGTAGTTGTGACTCATTCACACTATATACATTGGCTTCCGTAATAATTGGTATCAGAGCCAAGGTATTGTCAAAGTATGCTCTGTGGTTGCAGCACAGTTTGATCTTCTATATCTGAAAAGATTTATCTTGGTAACTGAGGCAAGGTTCTGTTTGAGTATGCTCTGTGGTTGCAGCTTAGTCTGATCTTTCACATCAGAAAAGAAATAATTTTGATTTGTATCGTCAGCTATCAAATAATATTTGTTCCAAAGATGGGAGAAAATAAACAAGAGGAATCTATATCAAGTATCAACAATACGTCATCATTGGTATCTTCGCTTATGACAAAAATTGTGTCAAATGTGAAATTTGCAGTAGAAATTTTTGACGGGTCCAAACATTTTGGGATGTGGCAAGGCGAGGTTCTGAATGTCCTTTTTCAACAAGGGCTTGATCTTGCCATTGAAGAAAAGAGACCAGATGTTATTGGAGAAGAAGATTGGAAAATTATCAACCGTGATGCTTGCGGTACCATTTCGATCTACATTGCCAAAGAGCATAAATATTCATATACAAAGGACACTTCTGCAAGTAAATTATGAAAAATATTGGAGTATAAATATTTGAAGAAAAATAGTCAAAATAAATTGTACATGAAAAAGAGATTGTTTCACTTCACATATGTTCCCGGTACCACGATGAATGAACATATCACCAGTTTTAATAAGTTGGTCACAGATTTGCAAAATATGGATACAACTTATGAAGATGGTGACTTGGCCTTGATGTTCTTGGCATCACTTCCTAATGAGTACGAGCACCTTAAGACTACTCTACTCCATGGAAATAACGAAGTTTCTCTCAGAGAAGTTTGTTCGATTTTGTACAACTATGAACAAAGAAAGTGAGAAAAATAGAAGGCGGAGAAGCATAAGCACTGTTTGTGAGGGGTTGTCCTCAAAATCAAATGATGACAAAGAAGGGAATATCCAAGTCAAGAGCTAGACCCAGCAAAGATGAGTGTGTCTTTTGTCGAGAAAAGGGACACTGAAAAAAAAGACTGTCCGAAGTTGAAGAATAAGGCCAAAATTAACAATCGAAAGGCCATTATGAATTCAAATGTAGATGACTTGATGATTTAGACTTCTCATTAGTTACAACAAAGTCATCAACATCATCAGATATGGTTGATAGACTTAGCTTGTAGCTATCATATGTGTCCCAACAGGGACTGGTTCGCGGAATTTCAAGAAGGAGAATATGGAGTCATCTACAAAGCCGACAGCAACCCTCTTACCTCATATGGCATTGATTCAATACGATTAAATAACCATGATGAATGATCAGAACATTAACACATGTTCGATATGTACCAGATTTAAAGAAGAATCTCATCTCTTTGGGAGCTCTAGAATCAAAAGGGTTCAAAATAATTGCAGAAAATGGAGTGATAAGAGTATGCTCTAGTGCACTAGTGGTAATGAAGGCTAATCGGAAGAACAATAACATGTACCACTTGGTACTACATTTATTAGGACAGCGACAGTGACGTCCAGTGATGAAAAAGAGGCAGAAGCAACCAGGCTATGGCACATGTGATTGGGACATGCTGGAGGAAAATCCTTGAAAACTCTATCATATAAAGGATTGTTGAAAGGGGTAAAAACTTGCAAATTGGTATTTTGCGAGCATTGTGTCAAAAGGAAATAGACGAGGGTTTAATTTGGTATAGCGATCCATAATACTAAAGGCATTTTGGATTATGTACACTCTGATGTTTGGAATCCTTTCAAAACACCTTCATTGGGTGGGAAGAACTATTTTGTAACATTTGTTAATGATTTTTCCGGAAGAGTGTGGGTGTATACAATGAAGAACAAAGATGAAGTATTGGGAATTTTTCTCAAATGGAAGACGATGGTGGAAAATCAAACACGCATGAGGATCAAGTGTATTCACATAGACAATGGACGTGAATACAAAAACTATCATTTCAATAAGGTTTGTGAAAATGATGGCATTGTCCGACACTTCACTGTCAGACATACACCACAACAGAATGGAGTGGCAGAACGGATGAAGCGGACCTTGTTGGAGAAGGTACAATGTATATTGTCCAATGCTGGCTTGGGCAAAGAATTTTAGGCTAAGGCAATTACATATGCATGCCACCTCATTAATCCTCTACTCTGCTTCTATTGATGGAAAGACACTATTTAAAAAATGGTATGGAAAGTCTGTTGTAGATTATGACTCTTTGCACGTGTTTGGCTCAACTGCGTATTATCATGTGATAGAGTCGAAATTGGATCCAAGGGAAAAGAAGGCTATTTTTATGGGGATTACTTCTAGAGTCAAGGATATCGATTATGGTGTCCTATGACAAAGAAAATAATATCCAGCAGGGATGTTACCTTTGATGAATCTGCTATAGTGAAAAAGGTAACAGAAGATACCAAAAAATTGAAGGTGCTTCTAAGTAGGTGGAGTTTGAGGAAAAATTTATTTTTCCTATACATGAAGCAGAGGAGGAACAAATGAAGATTATCCTTTGGAAGGAGAGCTAGTAGAGGAGATTATAACTCAGGAACCTCAACAACAACTTGAATCAATAGCATCCAGCAGGCCAAAAAGGACAATAATAAAACCTGTTCGTCTCATAGAGACGGTTACTAGTGCAACCTCAATTGTAGTTGATGATGTTCCGATCACTTATAAAAATACAATCCAAAGTTCAGAAGAAGATAGAGGATTGCCATGAATGATGAAATACAGTCCCTTCATCAGAATCATACATGGAGATTGGCCAATCTCCCGAAGGGAAAGTAAGCAATTGGGTGCAAATGAGTATTTGTAAAGAAAGAAGGATTTCCTAACCAAGAAAATGTTTGCTACAAAGCAAGATTGATGGCAAATGGATATGCTCAAAAGGAGGGAATTGATTACAATGAAGTATTTTCTCCAGTTGTAAAACATTCCTCCATTAGAATTATGTTGGCTTTGGTAGCACAATTGGATTTAGAACTAGTTCAGATGGATGTAAAAACTGTATTTTTACATGGAAACTTGGAGGAGAAAATCTATATGACTTAGCTAGAAGGATTCAAAGTTACTGGAAAGGAAAATATGGTGTGCAAACTTGAAAAATTATTGTACGGATTGAAACAATCTTTTAGACAATGGTACAAATAATTTGACAAGTTTATGTTACGGCAAGGGTACAAGAGTAGCAAATACAATCATAGTGTGTATTGTGCAAGCTTGAAGATGGTTCTTTTATATATCTTTTCCTATATGTTGATGATGTGTTGATAGCTTCTAAGAATTCAGAAGAAATTGATAAACTGAAGATTCAAATGAAGAAGGAGTTTGAGATGAAGGATCTGGGTGAAGCAAAGAAAATTCTTGGCATAGAGATAATAAGAGAGACGTTCAAAGAAACTCTATTTATCTCAAAAAAAAATATTTGAAAAGATTACTACAACATTTTGGCATATATGACAAGACTAAGCCAATTAGTACTCCACTTGCTGCCCATTTTAAGCTAAGTACTACTATGTCGCCATTGGATGAAGTTGAACGAGAGTATATGTTAAAGGTACCATACGTAAATGTTGTTGGTAGCTTGATGTATGCATTGGTTTGTACGAGACCTGACATTTCATAAGCTGTTGGAGTTATTATCAGATATATGCATAATCTAAGAAAGGAGCATTACCGAGCTATGGAGTGGATTCTACGGTATATTCATAATACTTTACATGTCGAGTTAATTTTTTAGCAGGAAGACAATCAGTCTGTAGTTAGATATCTCAGATTTTGCGGGTGAATTGGACAAACGAAGATCAATTACTGGTTATATGTTTACTTTTTCAAAGGCAAAAGTTAGTTGGAAGTCTACTTTACAGTCAACAGTTGATTTGTCTACAACAGAGGTTGTAAAGGAGGCAATTTGACTTCAAGGGCTATTAAAAGAGCTTGGTGTTGAACAAAAAGGTATCATAATTTTTCGTGATAGTCAAAGTGTTATTCAATTAGCGAAGAACCTAGTTTATAATGCAAAGACGAAGCATATTAATGTTCGGTATCATTTCGTACAAGAAATCATAGAAGAAGGTAGAGTCACAGTGAAGAAAATTCATACTACAGAGAATCCTGCTGATATGCTGACATAAGTGATGACTACGGTCAAGTTTCAACATTGTTTGGATTTGATCAACATTCTTGAACACTAAAGATTGAATATCAAGACATAACCAAAATTTGTTATCGAGAGAAAACTGAAGATGTGGAATTTTGCCACGGTGGAGATTTGTTGAAATTGGAAAGTCTCACATCGGTGGGTTAGCCATTTTGGTTGAGATTTTTTCCAATAAAAGGAGACATAATGTTTAGGATTTAAACACACATCTCATTTGCCTTCTCATCTTCTTAAGGCATTTGTATCTTCTCTCTTTAGTATTATTTTACTTGTATTTAGATTGGAATAAATTATTGGTTGTGTCCGAGGAAGTAGGCAAAATTAGCCGAACCTTATTATAAATTTTGGTATTCATTTTATTGTTGTTCTATTGTCTTATTTATTATTTGGTGGCTGCCACAATTTTTGGTATAGCAGTTGTGACTCATTCACACTATATACATTTGGTATCCGCAATAAAGCCTACGTGCTTTAGTTTTCTTGACGTAGCATCCTACGTGTAGGAGATTGTATTACATGAACTAGCAGCCTCATGTAATAAGCATTTATTTTGCACGGTTTGAAGGTGTGTAAGTGTTTAATTTGCAAATTGTTAAGTTTAGGGACTGGCATGATAAAGTGGGACAAATATAGGTTTCATTTAGGAAGTAAAAATCCAATTGTGAGTACATCGAATTCAAGTCATTTGAGGGTCTTAGGTTGTATAACGATAACAATAATAACACAAGTCTTGTTTCCTTGATATTGCATAGGATTGTCCAACGGGGCGGGATGAAATTCGCGAGACAGGATGGGAGGTGACGACATTTAAGTGGGACGGTGGCTGGACGAGACAAAACAGGACGGAACAAACGGGACGAAATGGTCATCTCATCTGTCCTGCTAGTCAAACGGGACGGGACGGGACGGAATGGGACGGGAAGGGACGGGTTCATGGGCCTTAAGTGTATTTATATAAAAAAAATGTCTAATTTTTTGGAAAATTACTATGTTTTTTAAGTGTGCAACGGCTAGATTTTTGACTTATTCAATAAACTTGAATGTTACTATGTTAAAACGAAAATTAGAAAACTAAGCAAAAAGTTATAAAATATTAAAACAGAAGACTTGTAATGAAATATTCTAGTAAATATAAATTTATAATATAGTTATTAAGTAACTAAGATAATTCATAATAATAAGTTAATGCTTAGAGCATTTTATTTTATTAATAGAACTTTCAAATCTCAAATACAAATATATTTCTTTTGAAGAGCACCTAATCTACGCAGCCACCTTCTAGGAAGAGTTCTGTTTGAACTAGGCCTCTTAATAGCCAATTACAAATTAACATACTAATATTTGTAAGCTCTTATATAGCTTCTTTGTAACTTATCAATAATATCTCTTGGACATTCTACCGGAATTGGCAATGTTGATTGATGTTCCATGAGCTCCATGTCGTCATCGCTTCTAGTGGTAAGTATCTCATTGTATTCTTCTTCTTCCCTAGTGGTTAAAACCAAGATTTTTTCTTTCTGAATTAATCCAATCTCTAAATAATACGGAAATCTCTAGAATGTCCTCCGCTAATGAATATCTATGATCTCCAATTTGAAATCTTGTCGCGCTAAAATCACTCTCCGATGCTACTGATGATGCTTGAATAGCCAAGATATCTCGGGTCATAATTGAAAGTGTTGGAAATGCCTTGCCACGCTCCCTCCACCATGACAAAAGTTGTTCCTTGTCTTCTTTGTCCTTTTGATATTTTCCAATCCTTGATTAAGATAAGAATCAAGTTCATCATCAGTAGAAGAATCAAAACCTGTTATAGCATCCATATCTTCCCATAAAACTTCTGCTCCAGACTTAGAAGTAGAAGGAGCAGTTTCAGTACTAGTTGTATCCATAGGTTTATATTTATCAAACATTGATCTAGCATAAGAATATATGCTAGCTTGGCAATTTTCAAGAGATGGTTGTTCATTTTCTTGAATTTCTAAATTCTCATAAATATTACGAACAAGTCCCTTTGCACCTCTTAGTTTTAAAGATGGATTAAGTAGAGTGGAAATTAAATAAGCTTCAAAAATAAGGAACAAATACTTTTCAAATTTTATAATCATTTCTTTAATGGCCGGTGCATAAGTCGGATTTGTTTTATACTTACTAAATATAACAGAAATTCCACAAATATACCATAATATTTGTGTAACGGTAGGATAATATATACTAGCAAATTGTTTTGAAGCATAATAAAATTTTTCTAAAAATCTAATAAGCTCTCTGATCTGATCCCAGTCAGAATCAATTATTTGATCAGAAGGGTAAGCATTATGCATATTAAATACCTTTTGGATAGGCACCCGATAATCATAAGCAACTTTAAGCATTTCATAAGTAGAATTCCACCTAGTACAAATATCTTTTGGAACTTTTCTAAATGGAAGGCCAGCACTAGCACATTGTTGAACAAATTCATGAATTCTACTTTGTTTATGAGCACGAAAAATATGGCCACAAACATGTTGCATTTTGCTACAAGCATCAGAAAATAAATTAAGACCATCTTTTACAACGATATGCAAAAATTATATATTAAAATTAGAAGATGGAAGGAATGCACCGTGATTAAATATTAAAACTTAAAGAAATTGCCAAAATATTGCTCTAAATACTCGACAAATTAATTTGAAGCTCGAAATATGCTCCAACAAATTTGCCCAAATACTTGAAAATTAAAACTTGAAAGATAGCACTTGATACTTGATAGTAACAAAATTGAGAGAATAATATAGCATATAGATAGGATATTAGAATGTAAGAGATTTGAGAGAGAAATTAATTTTTTGTAGAAAAAAATGAAGTAGAATGGGGGTATTTATAGTAAAAAATAGGGTCAAAGTGTAATTTAATAAACTTAGAGATTATATTAATAGTTTTTGGGGGGGGGGGTGTTTTGGGGGAAGGGGGTGTAGGGGCTATTTGGACCGTTGGCAACGACTATTTTTGCCGATTAAGCCGTTGTCCAACGGCTAGTTTGAAAAAAAAATTAATTTAAGGCGGGACGCAGGACAGAACGCATGACAGGACGGAATGAAACCGGACGGACAAACAGCTGTCCCGTCCCATCCCATGTCCCGTTTAACATTGGCCCGTCCTATTTAACTTGATGCGGTACAGGACGGGACCGGGATGGGACGCGGGACGGGACGGCCCGTCCCGTTGGACAGCCATAGTATTGCATAATATTGAGTACGATCTGAATGAGATTCTCAACCACATCCGACTAACTATCAATAGGTGGGTTGGTCGATGACTCATCTATTAATACAATCCATTGTGGTCCGCACCATTTGCCACCCCTACAAGTCTCTTATATGACGTGTATTCATATGTTATTCCCATTTTGGAGAACTTTGATACAGGATTGAATCTTGCTGCCTACCATGAGAGATAAGGGATAATGGTATTTCATACTCCCTCCGTTTCAATTTATGTGAACCCATTTGACTGGGCACGGAGTTTAAGAAAAGAGAGAAGACTTTTGATCTTGTGGTGTAAAATGAAGCACCTTTATTTTGTGTGGCTATAAATCATTGCATAAAAGTAAATTGTTTCCAAATAAGGAAATGAGTCATTCTTTTTGGCACGGATTAAAAAGGAAATAGGTTCACATAAATTAAAACGGAGGGAGTATATGTTATTACCACAAATAAATGGTTCAAATCAATTCATACACATGGCTACCGAACCCAAAACAATAGATCATTTCACAATAATAACCTCTTCCTCCAGATGCCATTTCTCAAGAAAATAGAACAAGCCATTATCCTGCCCATGACTTCAGTAGTATTATATACTTGGATCAGAATTCACTAATCGAAAGCAGCCTCTCTGCCTTTATAGGGTAGGGGTAAGTGTCTTTCACAGACCTCACATATGAGATTAAACTGGGTTTGTTGTTGTTGGATCAGAATTCACTAAGGTGTGATTCCTTCCCCACCTCTTTGAGGCTGCTGTGACCGGGGACTCTCCTGAGGCGTTCATGTTTAAAAGAGCATCTTTTCAATGGCATATCTCCAGCGCAGCTGGACTAATAGGAATCACACCGGAAGGTGATACAAGTGCGTCCACAAGAATATCATTTGGAGTTAGTGGTATAGTACCCTCATCCACTATCTGCACTGAGTAACAAAATGCAACTGCAATCCAAAGTGAAAAAGTCACTATAGAAAAGGAAAATTCGTTTACTGTGGACAAAGAAGATACGGCGAAATAGTACGTAATCCTGGAAAGAGCAGACATAATCCTGGAAAGAGCAGACGCAGAGACATACTTTTGAGAGGTTGCTTCCAATTCCGCTCCATTGCAAGCTCTTGATATCTTGACAAAAAGGTGTCATAGTAACTATTTGTGTCAAACCATGAAAAACAAAGGATCATCAACAAGAGGACAAAAATGTAAAAGTGCAATCAAGAATGAACAGGTAAACCATGTACTCTTCTTATTTTGTTTTTCCTTTTTTCTTTAACAGGTCGCTCTTCTGCTTCCTTTCTTGTACGTTTTCTCTATTTATATAGTCAATGCTGTTATTTCTGCAGAAGGGGAACTGCAGAGACAAAGGGACAAAACCTTACCCTCCACCACGGCCCAACCTTCTTCCAGCTTTGTCAAATGCAAGTCCTTCATGAGAGAGAGAGAGTAAATACATAATTACCAAAAGCAATATATTTACCAATGATTTCAAGCTTTGAATCATTTAGAGTTTCACAAGTTAATGACAAACATTAACGCACTTAGCACTTACCAGGTAAAAGAAACAAATCAACAGGCTCATTTGCGAACAAGACTGCAACAACAAAAAAATCTTTCAATTAATACAATTAAGTCCACGATCCTTTTCCAATTTTCACCCTTGAAAGAGAATTGGGCGGAAATAAATGTGTGTACGAACAAACATGTCCAAATATGAGCTATACATCAATTATCAGCGAGAAAATGTATCCATAACTTGGTTACTATCTTGATGAAGTAGGTCTCAAAGAACAGCACTTTTTTTCCTTCTTCTTGTTGGATAATTGGAAAAATTGATACTTCTTTCCACAATAATAGTACAATACAAGAACACATCAGGAAAAGGTATCCATTTCAGAGATGCCAAAAGTTCAGCTGTGCAGATGACCCTAAAGATATACTATGCTCGTTTTCATCTTGTACTAATGAACCTAAAGTTCTGCAATGCTCTTTCCATTTGTATCAGGTATATTATAATCTTTGACGCTTCGTCAATCAAAGCAACCAAATTCTTTAATGCTTTCTCCTTTCTCATCCTGTTCATGTGTTGCCTGTTTTAGACAAGTGTCTACTCGCACTGAGGCACACACAAAGTGTACATCTAAACTATTACTTTGAATATGATTTCCTCTAAAAAAATTGCCTGATAACCATGAGCTTTTTTGTAGATGGGAAAAGTGTGTTGACAGAGCATATCCCATTAGTTCTAGAGACTAACTAGTTTGGCTGGGATTTATTACTAAAAGGAAGGGGCATACTTTCCTGAGGAAGCTGCTAGCAACTACTATGTAATTGTAACAACAAAAATGAGAACAAACAAAAAAGATCCACTTTTAACATGAAACAGACAACTAATGTAACAAGAGGCTTCCTATGCACCAAATAATTTATTCAATATGTGCATTTTAGGGAAGTTAATAAAACATAAAGAAAGGATTACCCTAACATAGTAACACCCGTAATAGAGTGTTCTGAAATGAGACAAACTTCCACAATTAAAGACAACTTCGAGACACAGAACGAAATTACTGCTCAAAATTTAATGAATACCAAGAGGTTTTAACTCATTGAAATGGAACATAAAACAACTTGATTATGTGCATCTACCTATTGTTGCTGCAGTAAAAAAGAGTTACAGCAGTGTGAAGAAAAAGAATTGTTTAGTATACGAAGAAAAAGTAAATGTACCATCTTCACGTTCATTTCCATCAGCATCTACTGGAGCTGGTTCCAGAATGTCCATTGAACTTGTAATCAAATCGTCAGTGCTTGAGATGTGAAGCATTCTCATGTTTCTGTTCCTATCCTCCACTCTTGGAACAAAAAGCTTCTTTCGCATCTGCAAATCCTGATCTTATTTGGTAATGGGAAACAAGAACAAGAATTAAGGTCTATAACTAATAAAACACTTAACGATGAAGAGAGCAACACCAAGAATTTATAACAATGTTGTCACCTAGTGCTTAATACATTAAAGAAAAATGGCCTTTCCAAGTAGTGGTAGAAAGAAGCATAAAGCAACTGTCTTTTAATCATCTTAACAGGTTTCAAAGCTGCCTAGGCTTCAAATAATTAGTTCCCCATTAGTATACTTAGAATATGTCAGCGGAGAAGTACTTACGATATCCAATTAGCACAGCCCAACAACAACAACAGCTACCCAGTATAGTCCCAAGGGGTGGGGTCTGGGGAGGTTTAATATGTACGCAGGCCTCTTACCCCTACCCGACAGGGCAGAGAGGCTGTTTCCAATCGACCCTCGGCCAAAGATCGAGAAAGGAAAAAAAAAACAAAAACAAAACAAAAAGAAAAGGCATTAGTGACTCCAGAGTAAAACCCCAAAAAACTGACGTATAAAAGGGTAAAGTAAACAAAGCAACAACATGAACAAAAGACAGTAGTAATTCTAGGAGTACTCACCAAGGTATTAACCTATCGGGAACCTTCCCCTCGACCCATCCCTAACCCGCGAGATAATAGAAGCCCCTAAACTACAACCTTGATACTAGACCTCCAGACTTTCCTATCAAGAGCCATGTCCTCGGAAAGCCGCATAATAGTCGTGTCCCGCCTAATCACCTCCTCCCAATACCTCTTGGGCCTCCCTCTGCCACGACTCGCGCCAACTACCGACGGCCGCTCGCAACTCCTCACCGGTGCATCGGGGCTTCTCCTTCGCACATGCCCGAACAACCTGAGTCTCGCTTCTCGCAGCTTCTCATCCATTGGGGTTACCCCTACCATTTCCCGAATAATTTTATTCTTAATGTTATCTAACCTGGTGTGCCCGCACATCCACTCGAGCATCCTCATCTCCGCTACCTTCACTCTCTGAACATGAGAGTTCTTAACCGGCCAGCACTCTGCCCCATACAACAAGGCTGGTCTAACCACAGATCTATAAAACTTCCCCTTGAGATACCGTGGCACTTTCTTGTCACACAGGACTCCCGACGCAAGCCTCCATTTCGACCACCCAGCCCCTATTCGGTGAGTGACATCCCCATAGATCTCTCCGTCACCCTGGATCACCGACCAATTAGCACAGCCCATTTATCAATTAATCAATCAACCACGACTCAATCCCAAACCAGTTGGTGTCACATAGAAATTCCAGAGGTTCAATTGAATTCCCTTTATTGCAAAATTATACTGTGTAAATAGAGCAAAAACTTTTTTTGGTCAATATTTAAACTGTTGAATCCCCTCTACATACGAGAATTTCAGTGTAGCGGCAAAGGGGTTTAAAAATTTTAAATGAAACATTTTGGCTAAGCATTTTGATAAGTAGAAACACACCTCAGGATGGCTTCCGAGAACATGAGAAAGTATTTGAGTTGTATCTACTTCTCGCAAAGCACTACAGCTTATATAAGCACACAATCTCTTGCAAGCCTTAAACCACGGAGCCTCCATTACAATCCTTTGTATTGCTTCATCTAACCAGTAGCATACAAATCAAAATTATCAATATACCTTCAACGGGAAAAGAAATAATCGAATTTTAAATTCGTGTGTAGGAAAAAAAAAATACCTTCTTGGGATCTAAGGGTGGAATCCATGGACTTGAGATCTCTTTTAACAACAGAACGGAGGGCCTTTTTCTGCTTGAAAATTGTTTCCAAATGGGCAGCGTCCGAACTGAAGTTTTTTTCTCCGGTGGGGCTCATGGTGGCCACGCCGTAACGCGGTGAGACTTGACGACGGTGGATGGCGGAGCGGGTGAAGAAGAAGCGGGTGCTGGATAGTGCCACGGCAGTAGCTGACGTGGCTACTGTCCAAGGATTGGTCATTTAATCGCCTGGTCGTGCGTGCACACATATGATTTATGTGTGCTCCCAAATCCCCGCAGGTTTCTATACAGCACGCGTTACACACTTGAATTAGCGAATTAACCACAGTATTCGTTACTCTCAAAAAATTAGTCATAATAAGTAAAATAAGTTTATTTTAAAATAACGAGAAATTGTTGATTAATTTTTTTTCGAAGTTACTTATCTTGTTTTGAAATTATTAAGGCTCATGTGGTTCGGACATGTACAGAGGAGAAATACTGATGTCCCGGTGAAGAGTTGTGAGTGGATGACGGTGGTTGGCACGAGGCGAGGCAAAAGAAGACCTAAGAAGTATTGGGGGAGATGATTAGGCAGACATGGCAATAATGCGGATTTTTTAGGACATAACACTTGATAGAAAAGTCTGGAGGTCTAGTATCAGGTTGTAGGATAGGGTTTCTAGAGCTTTTTGTACTTCTTTCCCGGGGCTAGGTGGGGTTTGGTAGGACCCTCCATAGATGTCTTGCGTTTTGTAACGTGCCCCCTTATGGTAGTTACGGGTAGATATTATGGCATGCCTTTTAATTTATAATTTTATGTGTAGTTAACTATTTGTGTGACTTTTGCTGGAGTCACTAATTCTCTTTTGCTTTTCTTTTCTTCCTCTTTTTCTTCTCTTTCTCCTGAGCCGGGGTCGATTGGAAATATCCTCTCTGCTCTTTCGGATAGGGATAAGGCATGTGTATGTATTACCCTCCCCAGACCCCACTTTGTGATAGTTATTGTTGTTGTTGTTGCTATTAAATATATTACTTAAGGGTTGTGCTTGCGCAATAGAGGAGTATGCCATCTCGGAGGATAAGATCCAATGAGAGATTTTTTATATGGATAGCCAAAGATAATACATGAGATTGATGGGTCATATGTCACTCACACAATTGACAATAACAACAATATACTCGGTGTAATTCTATAAATGGGATCTAGGAAAAATGGTGCATATGCAGTCCTTACCTTAACCTTGTGTAGTTAGAGAAACTGTTTCTGGTAGATACTCGGCTCACTTGCACAATTGACGATTATTACTAAATCACATTGATTTATCAGGGTTAATTTGTAAATTGAGATAATTGTAGCATATCTTAATTTGATCATGGTTATCTCCGTCTCATGCATACATTCAAGGGAGCACAATTGACGACCGTTAATTCAGCTAATTGATCTGCCAAGCACTTTCCTATTAATTAGTTGAACAAGAAAGAGTGGCCATTTTGTACATATAGCTGAAATCCACAGCACCATCCAATTTTTGGAAACATTTGCATTAGGGAAACAGTATTCTTTTCTTGCTTCTTCACATCTACTAGAGAGAAATTATGAGGAAGGTCATGATCTGGGGTTTACTCTACCTACCAAGATCATGATCTATCTCATTTCATCCCTTGCATTTTGATCCCTCATTTCTTCATCTCTTCTGATCAACATTCATTGTCTTGAATTTTGTTGGGTTGTTTTTATTAGACAAAAGTTAAGGTAAAAAGAATGGCTTCGCGTTCTTTTAAGCGTTTGGTTGAACAGAAGATGGGAAGAGTTGGGGTTTTCTTCGTATACGCTATTCTTGAATGGGTGATGATCATTACTCTTTTCGTTGATGGCTTTCTTGCATTTTTCACCACTGAATTCGCCAAGTTCTTCGAATTGAAAGTTCCATGCTTGCTATGCACGAGAATCGATCATATTTTCATTAAAAGGAACTCAAGTTACTATTATAATGATTCCATTTGTGAAGTTCACAAGAAGGACATTTCTTCCCTTGCGTATTGTCATGTACACAAGAAGCTTTCTGATATTAGGAACATGTGTGAAGGCTGTCTTCTCTCTTTTGCAACAGAGAAGGATTCTGATTGTGATAGGTATAAGTCATTAGTTGGGATCTTGCATAAAGACATTGATTGCTTTGTGGATGGAGATGATCAGAGAGTTTCCATAAAATCAGTGAAGAATGAAGATGAGGTCATAAAAACTGGAACTGTTGTTGTCCTGAGGTGTTCTTGTTGTGGGGAGCCTCTGAAATTGAGGTCTAAATATACGCGGAACTTGTCTATAAATGGAGATATTTATTCTCAAGCTCCTGCCCCGTCTCCTCGATCTCCCTTGACAACATGGAGAAATGAGGAATCGCGCAATCTAGAATTGCCTCATGTCCGATACACAGAGCTGAAGTTTACCTCAGATAATGACTCGGACCTTCCAGATGATGGAAGTCACCAAAATGCAGGTACCTATTTATCTTGAGTATTTCTTTTGCTTCATGTTTTCTTCATTATCAGTGTTGTGAAAAGAAAAAAAGAATAATGAAAGAAAGAGAAGAGCTCTTTCATCTTAACTTCTGCAACTTTTACAATTAGAGTTTAAGTTCTATCCATTGTCAGTGTGTATAACTTAAATCCTTACATTATCATGACAACTCATAACTAGAGGCGGAGCTAGGATTTATGGGTTTGGGATTTCTTTTAAGTTATTGAGTTCTAAATTAACAATTTGTATATATTCCATGAATTTCACAAGACAAATACAGGGTCGGGACAAAAGCTACTAAGTTCGGCCGAACCCGTAGCCAAGAGCTAGCTCCGCCCCTGCTCATAACCTCACTCTCTCGTAGCACATACGAGACTGTCATTGTTGAAGGGGATAGTAATAACATAAGAGTTAGTATGTTGTCAAGAAGGATCTTAGCATCCACCAGCTCATAGTTCCCATCTCTTGCATAGTCTATTCTACTTTAACTCTCTTTTTTCCAATGTATAGGAGGTAGAGATGATATTAAAGCTGCTAGTGTCCCACTTCTACCAGATCCTGAGGACATACATGATGAATCTTGCAAAACCCCAAATTCTGCAAGAAACAAACTCATCCCATTTTCAGACTCAGCTCAAGCCAGTCCTAAGTGGCCTTATAAGCCCAAAAAATTGGATGGTGATAAGAGTGATTTCATTTCAGATGCTACTGACACGAGTGCAGCGAACGAAGCAGATGATGATATCTTGCATCGCTTGAAGAGGCAGGTTCGTCTGGACAGAAAGTCTCTCATGGAACTGTACATGGAATTGGATGAAGAAAGAAGTGCCTCTGCTGTTGCAGCAAACAATGCCATGGCCATGATCACGCGCTTGCAAGCAGAGAAGGCAGCTGTCCAAATGGAAGCATTGCAGTATCAAAGAATGATGGAAGAGCAGGCTGAATATGACCAAGAGGCTTTGCAAGTCATGAAAGACCTAGTTTTGAAGAGAGAGGAAGAGATAAAGGTATTGGAAGCTGAACTCGAGACCTACAGGGAGAAATATGGACATATCAAGAGAGTAGGTAGTGAGGTCTGTGAAGTCGATGCAGATGATGATTATCAAGAGTTGAAATCTCATTCTGTATCATCCTTTGGTGAAAGATCAGACTGTGGCAGTCCTCGTGATATAGATCAGGATGGAGTAAGCGAGTTTCACACTGAACGCCCTGGGAAACATGGAGAGGGAACCCTTGATGAATCAAACCTTGATTTCGAGAACGAAAGATCTTATCTACAGGGTTTGTTAACAAACCTTGAAAAGAAGATTAAAATACCTCCTGATGTTGAATCTCATGTGTTAGAATCAAATGTGATTCAAGACAGAGGTACATATGATAAGTCTTTGCTTCCTTATTTATAAGCCTTGCTTTTTCTTCTCATTCTTGTTGAAAGTCAGACAACAGATACTAAAAACTTTACAATGTTATTAGGTAATGAGAATAAGGTTACCCTTACAAGAGAAGTATCTTTAATCAGAGAGAGATTGAGAGCTGTAGAAGCAGAAAGTGGCTTCTTAAAACACGCGGCTATGACATTACAGAGGGGTGGAGAAGGAACAAAACTCTTGACTGAGATAGCTCAACATCTGCGGGAGCTTAGATACTCTGATACAGCAACAGGGGATGCAGATGCATGACTCTTGTCCAAAAAGGTGATTTCTCTTCTTCTTAGTTGTATATCTTTATTCTTGCTCCTAGAGGTACTAGAATTTCTTTAAGAGGGGGGGGGGGGGGGGTTACTAGAATTTCTTTAAAAGACGAGAAATAAGAAAAAATAGAAAGCTACAATAGTTGTGTAATGCAAATTTTCTACAGATGAGTGTTCGAGAGCCACGGAATCATGCATGCTCCTTTTAGCTAAAAATTAAACTCCATTTATAAGTTTGTTGGCCGTGTTAACACAGATCAATTTTTGCTTTGTAAGTCAATGTCAATTCATTCCATCATCACTGGAATTCTAATGCTCCTAGTAATCTGCAGGAGTCAGTTATGTAACAAGTGTTTTTTGCAGTTGTTTCTCCTCCTTTTCATCTCTACTTCTTCCACATTAGGATGTACAGTCTTGGAAGGAGCACTGAAGTTCCCAGCTTTGGCATTTCTCGGAGCTTTACTTCTCATTACCTAGAGCCTTGAGATACATCTGGTAATATTCTATTCGCTGCTCGTGTTTCACTCACTCCATCTTGGATTTTTTGACTCAAAATATTGTATTAGTTGCACCAAAGTAGCACTAGAAATTATTTCTTGCACCAATCTGACTAGCCTTGATATATCATCGGCTTGCTGAGATGGCTCTGCATACTGGGTGTATAAGCCAATCTCTTTAAAAAAAATTGAAGGAAAAAATCAATTTTAAGTGATGACACATTGGAATGTGTTAACATCATTCTGCAATGGACCGAATAGAGGATCCAGAGAAATTGGTTGCTTTAAACTTCGCCTTTCCTGATAAGGATTAAATGTAAGTGCTAAGTTTTAAGTATTTTAAAATTTAAGTGTCGAGTCTGAAGTAACTTTACAGGATATTCGCCATGGAAACACAGAGGTTAACTTTTTTTTTGAATTGGTAACTATTGTATATATTAATAACGTTAGTACTTAAGGTGTACTGAAAACCAAATTTACATGAAAAGGACAAATAGATGTTATGGATTGATTCCTAGCAAGATCCTAGTATGTCTATGATTGGCAATGTATCTTCTGTGCAAATCTGTTTACACCAAAAACAAAAAAGAAGAATACAATTGAGTTTGATCTTCTGTACTGGATTGCTTCTGTCTTCAAAACATCTAGCGTTCCTTTCTCTCCGGACAGTCCACCAGATACAAGCTGGTACAGTCCTCCATCTTTCTCTATTAGTTGATTCAGCTTCAGCTTCTTCCCAGCTATAAAGAACATCTTTAGGCATGTTTGGCATTGATCATGAAATACCCCTAAGACTAATAAAGATTTTCCATAGTTTGTATGTAATCTTGCAATGAAGAAATAGATGACTGACAGTTTCAGCATTTTCCCCACATAGAAAACATCTTGAACACAGAGAAATTCCTCTTTTTATGAGATTATCCTGGGTTAGCCAAGTGAAGCATGCTACCTTGTATGGAATCTTTGTTCTCCATATATGTTTCCAAGGCCATGTGTCTACCTGTTGATTATTATGATTCAATATCTTGTATGCGGCCTTCACCTGATATATCCCTCTGTTGTGCCTCTGCCACCAAATTAGATCTAAACCTTCCTGTAATCCTTGAATACTTCCAGCTTTTTGTAAAGGTCAGCTAATCTTGTTATCTCCCAGTCATTCAACCGTCTTCTGAGAGCAAATTCCCATCCTTGATGGCTCCTCATCTCAGCTACTGTTCTATGTTGGCTTTGTGCTAAACCAAACATATCCGGGTATCTTTCCTTTAAGCTTCCATGTCCCAACCAGTTATCATTCCAGAATGACGTGTTCCTTCCGTTGTTCACTCTTATGGAAGAGTGA
Organism: Nicotiana noctiflora; assembly: GCA_032618575.1. Lineage (NCBI taxonomy): Eukaryota > Viridiplantae > Streptophyta > Magnoliopsida > Solanales > Solanaceae > Nicotiana > Nicotiana noctiflora. The sequence goes on from JASVEL010013375.1 coordinate 113,845, forward strand.
TTCTTCATTATAGGCCAAAGTTCTCCTGATGGATTTCCACACACTTACACCATATGTTGTTCTGACTTCTTGTGACACCCAGTTGTTTTCCTCACCATACTTAGCTTTGATCACTTTGCTCCATAATGATTGGGGTTCTTGAGAGTACTTCCATAACCATTTCATTCTAAGAGCCTTGCTTTGATTCTTCAAGTTTCTTATTACTAAACCACCTTGCTTTTTTGCCAGTGTGGGTGTCTTCCATTTAACTAAATGGAATACCCTTTTCTCCTTATTACCTTGAGTGTCTTCCATTTAACTAAATGGAATACCCTTTTCTCCTTATTGCCTTGCCAAAGGAATGATCTTCTCAGTTTGTCCAATCTCTGTAAAATGCTTGCTGGAACTGGAAACAAGGATATCATATAAGTCGGAAGTGAGTCTAATACTGAGTTGATTAGAATTAGCCTACCCCAATGATAGATATTGTGATTTCCATCTTGACAACTTTTTAGGTTGGGTTCTTATTGACATGTGATCATATTTTAAAGTAGTATTACCATTTTCCAATAGGAAAGAAGAAAAATATAACATCTAACCTATTGTTGAAAGGTATATGACTCAATATGCGAAAACTTTGATCTCAAGGCAGTGAGTAATACTGCTTTTTGCAGGTGAAAATGGCTTGGAACAAAACACCTTTGAAATAATCCAGCTAAAGGCAGAATGGACTCAAGTGAGGTCTCCAATGAGAAACGAAGAAATAGTTTTGTCAAATGTAAATGCATGTAGATGGTTATATATTTGTATGATATCCACCTCTCTTGACCTCTTGCAATCTATTTGACACGAGTTGTTTCATCAGATGCTACGACAGGGATTTCATTGACAGCAGTTGTACACAGCTACTTGTTTAGCAGATAATATAACTTAAAACGGTAATTAAACGAACAGAGTGGAAGTGTGAGTGAGCATCAAATGGATCCTAATCCTCTAGTGCGTTATTCTTCTTTATTTTTTGCCCATAAACACCTTTATTTATTTCCTATAGCCTCAATTTACTGGAATCTTCATCTTCGTTCCCTCTCTTTTTTACGAGGGAAAGAAAATTCCCTCCCAAACATTAGAATCATGTTAATTCTTTGATAAGAGCTGCTATTGTGATTGTTCCAATCTTGGTTTCTGAGCCAAACTTAGGCTTTGGACAAGCTTCTCAAATTCCCCGCAGCTTTCATCAGAGAATGTCACAGAGCCAAGGATACAAGTCATCAAGTGATTGTGCGCCAACATATCATAAATGGTAGAGCAACCAATGTTATGGTGTCAAGAAATTCCAAAAGAACAAGATGACTCCAACAGATCAAATTGTACTTGAACAGAGGAAAGTTTGCTGTCCAACAAAGATACAAAAGTCACCCTATACTTAATAACCTTTTATAAAGCAAGTAGCAAACTATAAGGCCGACAGTTCATAAGTTTCTTAAATCTACCTTTCAAATATGGTGATTGTCGAAGAAGTAGATATAACTTAGCATAACCAACCTTCTCGAGTCACTTCTACTAAGCTGTACAAGATTAAGTGAAGTTATCCAGATAGGTGAGCCCTAGTTATTGCCTAAGCTGAAGACAATACATCGGCAGACATGTAAGGTGAGATGCAGCCTTGTACCTGAGGAGAACCAACTCACATTAGACAAAGTATTCAGAAAAATTATCAGACAATCGTAATACCCATTCTTTCTCTAGTGTTATGCACAAGCTGAAAGAGTTACAGTTGAAATACAAATCAACAACAATTTGAGAAGAATGAAAAGATTATTTGCAGTAATAGTCTCCCTGAAGTTGTCCTCTTCACTTTGAAATGATTTCTTTGACATCATTAGCCCCAAGCAAAAAGAACAGATCATGTGTATAGGTTCATCAGCAGATGTACTTATCATGCAAACTGTACAAAACCATTCTAGTTTCCTGAAAACGAAGTTTCTATCTTTTTCCTTTTTATTTCATTTTTTGTTTTTGATAAGATCCTGAAATGAAGTTTCAAACTAGGCCATTATAGGTATTTGAGTGTAGCTCACGTGGTGTGACCCCCTCCATCCTTCTCCCTATGGTGAAGGATCGAATCCCATGATGCAATTCCCCCTAAACCTTGCCCCTCCCACCCCCCCCTTAAATAGTAATAAAATTTTAGAAGAAAAAGCTAGGCCATGATCGTCATTTCTTAATTGGAAAAAGATAAGGATAACATCATACCAAAAAACACCAGCTTCTTGTGCGATTGTGTATAAACAAGCCATCTTTCAACCCTTCTAATACAGAGGCTACTTATAGTTTACCACAGTCCACAGATGAAAGGATGCAGGATGTGAAACTTCATAATTTTAGCAGTAAATCATGCCAGATAAGAAACCAGCATGCAGTGTCACAGGTCTAAATTATCTATTATTTCATAAATACCTTTTGATTCAAAATTTGTCCTTTACACCATATATTTTCTTCTGTTATAATTCCTCTCATACAACATAAGCCATAAAAATAAACAAGTACTATAGCCAAAGCAAAGAAAAAGACTAAAACAAGGAACAGCAGGTATTAGATTGACCAAGCAAAGGGAGGCATAATTACCTGCAACAAACAAGTCGGTATTTGGATAAAGCCCTGTAATAGAAGATCCACCTTCTGTAGACTACTTTTTGGAACAGGGGTAATTACATAGAGTACATGCTTCAGAGTGTCAATGGCACGCACTATTCCTGATTCATTTTGAAGCAGGGAAAGAAAGAAAAAAATGAGAGGGAAGTGACATTCAATAGCAACATCAAGTTTAAGCTTATTAGGAACAGAAAACACCGCCATTTAACACTAAACAAACATGCCTTGATCTGTAACTTGGAGGTCACGGGTTCGAGCCGTGGAAACAGCCTCTTGCAGAAATGCAGGGTAAGGCTGCGTACTACAGACCCTTGTGGTCCGACCGTTCCCCGGACCCCGCGCATAGCGGGAGCTTAGTGCACCGGGCTGCCTATCATAATAGAGTCCCTTTACTTTCTATTATATTAGTCAAGCGCTAGCGCCCTACAACTAGTTTAGTATAGCAGAGCAGCCAGCTTCAAAGCTTACCTGATAAAAAAAAAAGTATTATTAAAAAAGAGAAAGGTTAGGGGGCTGAGAAGCTCTTGCTTGCTGCTTGCTATCTACTTCGCGAGCCTTCACTGCCCCGTTTTGTAACTTCCCTTGTTTCGTCCGTCCACGAGGCTGTAAAAAGAGAGAGGGGCGGCTATCTAGCGGGAGTCGTTTCGGGTTTAAACATGTCTTGATCTAGTTCTATGGTTGGGCATAGTGTGATTCCTCTAGCTAATACAAAGGCAGCCGAGTCGCAGTTAAGAAAAAATGTTTGATACGGACAATCAGTGATAATAGCACAAACTTCTGCACCATCATATACAAGTGACCATTAGTGTTGCGGAAATGGATCCAACAAGCAAGATCACTGCTAAATGATGCAATAGCATACAGTACATTTTACTGTGTATTCATTGTAAAACTAAATCATTTCCATGCTTCTCGCTCTCATGGTTTTTCAACTACCCTATCTGTGGCTAAACACTTAAAATTCCACATAAATAAACACTGTGACCTGCAAAAAACACTGAAGTCCTCCTAGACGAAGAAAACAAGTAATTGTCCACTGAAAAGAAGCAAAACTGGTAATATTTTTTAGAGAGGTAAATAAAACTGACAATATTACTGTACAAAACAAGTGTGGGAATCTAGTTGCAACAACTTACCCAAGCCCATGCAGTCAGGAAAATTTTCAGAATATTCAGAGTCAACTGCCAAACCAACAATAGTTGCATTCAAGCTGTAGAAAATCTCACTCTTCGGAACCTGCCATAATGGATATAGAGCTAATCAGAATATGACAGAAATATCTAAATATGACAAAAATATCCAAATATATTTGTATAAGACTGGAATAATAGTAAACAATTTGAATAAATAAGAAAAGGAGGAAGCAAGAATGTAGAAAATGCCCCAGGCAAGAAGATCCAACAGATATGGACGGCAATGCTCTTGGCCAACACCAATGTTACAAAGCATTGCATGTAGAACATGTCATTCAACACCTACCTCACAATGAACGTGTTTAATTTTGATACTTGATACAGGAATCTCGTATGGAGGGTGAGCAGCTAATGCTCGAGAGAGTTCCTTGATTGTTGTGATTTGCGTATCACTTGGAAAGCATTGTCTGAAATAGGCCATAACACGTAGATCACGCAGAAGACGTGCATCCTTCTGTACAAGAACCCTGGGAAAACATACCAGAGGATTAAGAAACAAGGGGGATATAAATTGTTTAAGGAGCAGAGACAACCCAACCAATCACAAATAAATTCTGGATCTTGCTTAAGGCATATGGAGTGACATGTGGTATGTATAGTGTCCAGGGGCGGAGGTACGTTGACACCGCTTGGCCGGAAATTTTTATTTATTAATATATATGTAAATAATCTGGAAAAGAAAATATCGTCTAAATTAATATAATGAATGGCTTAACTTGATGTTAACAACTATAGTGGCCCGTTGGTGAAGCATTCTATTTTTTGCTTGTGGTCTAGAGATCGACTCCCCATGCTGGTTACAATTATTTTTTAATATTTTAATAATATTCTTCTGGAATTTTTTGAAAGAAGCACCGCCCTATAGATCCGAATGGATAATGAGATATTGAGTAAATATTTGCTGCCTTATATAGATTTTTTTTGGTAATATTTGTACCGAGTCTATCATAAGTACATTTTACAAAAATAAAAGTTCATGGGGGGAGACCAAGAACTGTACTATTATATTTGAATTGTGTTTTTCTAAAGTATGATTTTATTAAAGTAATCTCTTCATTTGTATACTTCTCTAAATTTCGACACCGCTTACAAAAGATTTTGCGTACGTGCCTGATAGTGTCCCCCCCTTTCCACCCTCCCTCCCCCCCTTAACATATTTTAAGGGCTAAGGTAAAGAGATGTTCATGTACTAGGAAAAGCATCTTTGTCAAGAGAATTATTTCCAACTCAAATGGAATATAACTTCACTCATCTGATGTAAAAACTAAAAGAGAGAAAAGATAAACACATACGATCTGTTAAAAGAGTCCTGACGAGCAGAGTTGACCTCTATTAGAGTTGAAACAGCAGCATCACCATCCTCAACCCAAAATGCACCAGCTGGAAGATTCTTGCTCTCAGCTGATATGCAAATCTTTACAACATGGGTAGGAGAGATGTATTTTAGAATATCCACAAGAATGTCATAGCCAATACCTATAAGATGAAAAAACCAGAATCAGTCTTGACCAGGAAAATTGCATCCAAATCGATGATATAACAAACCACACTAGCCTAAATTCAGGCAAAAACAAGTAAATAAATACAGCAGCTTGCCTTTCACCCAGCCCGTTGTGTTAATGACAAGGGGCACCCCAGCATTTCCAGGACTTTCGCCATTGCTCAACAGGTATGTTCTCCGGTAGTGATCATACAAGGCAAATATATAAGCCAAGTATGTTTTGGGATCCCTTTTTGAGGATATGTCACCAAAAAAGAAGCATCTGAAAGAAATTATTTGGAGTCAAAATCAATATCAAGCAAAATTTGGACTTGCTACCAACAAAAACAACAACTACCCAGTATAGTCCCACAGGGTATGTTCAACAGGTATGTTGCTCAACAGGTATGTTCTCCGGTAGTGATCATACAAGGCAAATATATAAGCCAAGTATGTTTTGGGATCCCTTTTTGAGGATATGTCACCAAAAAAGAAGCATCTGAAAGAAATTATTTGGAGTCAAAATCAATATCAAGCAAAATTTGGACTTGCTACCAACAAAAACAACAACTACCCAGTATAGTCCCACAGGGTAGAGGCTGGGAGGGTAATATGTATACAGGCCTTACCCCAACACGATGGGGCAAAGAGGCTATTTCCAATCGACCCTCAGCGAATGTTCGAGAAAAGAAAAAAAAAACAACAAAAACAAGAAGCATTAGTGACTCCAGCATTAATCATATAAACAATTGCGTGAAGATAGACCATAAATAACCTGACATATAAAAGGACAAGATAAACAAAACAACAACAAGAACAAAGAACAAAAGGCATTAGTAACTCTAGGCAAGTCACAGAAATACTTACAAAACCATAAGCCAAAAGAAGAATGGCATGCAATACACTACACCAAGCCTATACGGCAACCCCCCCCCCCAAGACCCAACCCTACCCCGGGAAGGAAGAGCGCGAAATACTAGAAGCCCCTATCCTACAACCTTGATACTAGACCTCCACGCTTTCCTATCAAGGGCCATGTCCACGGAAATCCGCATTATAGCCATGTCCTGCCTAATCACCTCTTCCCGATACCTCTTGGGCCTCCCTCTGCCACGAGTCGCGCAGCTAACGACAGCCGCTCGCAGCTCCTCAACGGGGCATCGGAACTTCTCCTCCGCACATGCCCGAACCACCTGAGTCTCGCTTCTCGCAGCTTCTCATCCATTGGGGCCACCGCCACCTTTTCCCGAATAACTTCATTCCTGACCCTATCCAACCTGGTGAGCTCACACATCCACCTGGCCATCCTTATCTCCGCTACCTTCATTCTCTAAATATGAGAATTCTTGCCAGCACTCAACCCCGTACAGCATGGCTGATCTAATCACAACTCTATAAAACTTTCCCTTGAGTTTCTGTGGCACTTTCTTGTCACACAAGACTCCCGAAGCAAGCCACCATTTCGACCACCCTGTCCTTATTCGGTGAGTGACATCCCCGTCGATCTCTCCATCCCCTGAATCACCGACCCGAGATATCTGAAACTATCTTTCTTGGCGATGGCCTGGGAACCAAGCTTCACGACCCTACCAACTCCTTCTTCGCTCGGCTCGAAGCTGAACTTGCACTCCAGGTATTCAGTCTTAGACCTGCTTAATCTGAAACCCTTTGATTCGAGGGTCTGTCTCCAAACTTCTAACCTCTCACAGGGTTCAGAAAAGCGCCCGCTTCCTCGCTTTAAGCGAGAAGCGAAGCGGAGCGGGAGGCTAGGCGCTACTCTAATTAAAAGCGGCTCAGGTAAAGAAAAGCGCATGCTTCTCTTTAAAAAGCGAGAAGCGGTGAAGCGGAACGAAGCTGTCGCTTTTTTGAATTAAAAGACCTAAAGTCTTTTTTCAATTAAAAAATAAATTTAAGTATGTCTTTTTCTAGTTAAACAAGTAACAACAGAAGTGAATTAATGGCACAAAGCTATGTTTACATGGATTCAACAACTATACCTCTCAGGAGTCTTTAGGCACGGAATTGACAGATCTGATGCAGAAAGACAAGAGAAGAGAGGAATGTGAATAAAAGCATCATGCGAAAAGCTCAAACACAAACATGTAACAGTTGAGGAATAATAGGTGTACCTGAAGTTATTTTGTCAATTGTAGTAAGGGATAACAAACCAGGTGGAGTAAACTCTGTCTGCCCAACATCTGTATCCAAATAAGCCACTTTCTTGTATCTGAAACCCAAAGACAATTTATGATCAACTATGTACTTCTGTAGTCAAAGAAATTTTGGGATCAACAGGCTATAATTACCTAATTTAGACAAAAAGGACACAGCCTCTCACAAACAGCCAACAATAATAACAGAAAATGTGATCATCCACAAGTATATGCAGAGGTAGACCGGTTGTTCATAATTGTTCGATTCGAACAATAATCACACAGAGCCTCTCAAGGACAGCCAGCAGTAATAACAAAACAATGTGATCATAAAAAATATCAATATGCAGAGGAAAAGTGATCGGGGCATAAGGCTTTCGAATCATCAACAGGACTGTATAGTACCCAGTGTATTACTGTACTCTGAAAACACTAAACTGGACCGTTTGAATGTGGGGATTTGTTTCTTTGGGGAAACACAGTTTAAATCGAGTTTGGTTTCGGAAATCAATTGTACCAAAACCCAAAAACATTTAAAATGAATACTAACAGGATAAGATTGACTAAGAATCTTTATATTTGATAGTAAATATTCTAACTATTCAACAAACAGATAATAGCTTTACATGGAGAAAGCTAAAGCTGTCCTCTGTTTTAAAAATGGTTTGAGCTTGCTTTTAAACCATAGGCAACCTTAAGGTACCATGAAATAAGAAAGCAGAACATTAGGACATCGTTTAAAAGAACTGAACAAATCAAACAAGTACATTCTCAAATTCAAAACATGCAACAATGTAATTTACAAATTAAAAATAAAAGGTCCATTGCTCAAATACAAACTTTAGCAGTGGACTTTCATATATTTGAGAAAAAGAGTAAGAGATACCTCTGCAGAAGAACGTTGAGGAGGAGGCGAGAGAAAGTGGTCTTGCCGCTATTTTTGGGACCGCAGACAAAGGCAACCGGCGGCGGCGAAGTTGTAGAATCATAAGCTATGGTGTCGGCAGCGTCAGACCACTCCTCCGGTATGAATATGTTAGCCGATTGGAGCTCGTCGTTACCCAAGGACGCCATTTTTCCTCACTCTCTATGTATCTTCGGTCTCCGCACTTTAGCAGCAAAGTGTGTTCAGGCGTGTTTATGATGTTTTCAAGTAAACGGGAACACAGAAAGGCACGTTTTTCCTGTGATGTAACGGGTCGGGTTAGGGCCCGAAAGTAAATGATCCTAAATTCCTTTTTTTGTTACCAATAATTTGTACATTGGATGCTACATTAGATACTGCATTGGATCACCATATTGTGAATAATTAAAAGATTAAATCTTCTATTTAATATCAATCTTCTTTGCTTTGTATGCCTATAAAAGGCCATATAATTGCAATGGAAAAATACACCAAAGTGAAAGAACAAAACTCTTCTCCCTTCTTTCTATCTCTTCTTATTTACATTTTACTGCATTGTTTTTATTTTATAACGCGTTATCAATACGAAGCTCTAATTTTATTCTTAACTCCCGCTAAGTTGAGCCATATTTGATTAAGGTATGTATCATTATAATATTTTTTTTATCGCAGTACATATCATATGTTTAACTCTTACAACCCAAATTTTTCTTTGCAATATTTGATAATTTACATAATTCATGTTGTTGTTCCTTTTTTTTTCCGTCTGCTTCACATTTTTGTTTATCATGTATGCATATGTATGTTGTGTATACATTATATATTCACTACAACTAATAACATGTTCAAAGTTGAGTATTTATTTTAGTACTTCACTTATTTGTTGTCAACATTACTTTGATATTTAAATTTCTAATTAAATTCATGCACATTACTAATAATTGCATTTCCATTTGTTTAAATATTCTAACAATGAGAAATGAACTGATAAGTAATAATTTTATAGTTTAATTGCTTTATATTTATTGGGACATAAATAATGTTACTCACGTTCAATTCTATTAACACATATATATCAATAATATAAAGTGAAAAGCTTCTACTTTATGATAAAAAAAAATAGTAGATTGTTAACATGATATAGTTCTATTTTTATTTCTTTTATCTAAATCGTTTTGTTATCATTAATTATTTAATTATTTCTCTAACTTATTCATCTTTTATGATAGTTTTCACTATGTCAAACTTATCAAAACTTGAATTTGTTGCACTTGACATCATCGGGAGGAACTATTTATCATGGGTTCTTGATGCTGAAATTCACCTTGACACTAAAGGTCTTGGAAATACTATTATACAAGGAAATGAAGCATCAAATCAGGATAAAGCGAAGGCCATGATTTTTCTTCGTCATCATCTATATGAAGGGTTAAAAACTGAATATTTAACTGTAAAAGATCCACTTGAATTATGGATTAGTTTAAAGGATCGATATGACCACCTAAAACTTACGGTATTACCGAAAGCTCGGTATGAGTGGATACATTTAAGGTTGCAAGACTTTAAAACTGTAAGTGAGTATAATTCTGCTATCTTTAAAGTAAGTTCTCTATTAAAATTATGTGGAGACACTATCACAGATGAGGACTTATTGGAAAAAATATTTTCTACTTTTCACGCTTCAAATGTGGTGCTACAACAGCAATACCATGAAAAAGGTTTTAAGAAATATTCTGAGTTAATCACATGCCTACTCGTGGTTGAGCAGAATAATACTCTGTTAATGAAAAATCATGAAGCCCGTCCCACTGGGTCAGCTCCATTTCCGGAAGTGAATGCTGTAGCAACATATGATAAGTTTGAAATAAAACAAAATAATTACCGTGGTCGTGGACATGGTCGTAAACGTGGACGTGGCAGAGGGCGAAACAATTATCGTCATTATGGTGGAAATAAATTGGAGAACAATAAGGGTTCTCAAATTAATCATTCAAAAGGTAAAGCTAGTATGTGTCACCGATGTGGTATGAGAGGTCATTGGGCACGCATTTGTCGTACGCCAGAGCATTTTGTTAAACTTTATCAAGCCTCTCTCAAGAAAAGGGAAAATAATGTGGAGGCACACTTGACCTTTCAAAATAATGATGATAAAGCAGGTCCCTCAAATAAATATGATTCTAAGGCACATCTTGCATATAAAGATGATGATTTTGAAGACCTAACAAATATTACTCATTTAGAAGTTGGAGACTTCTTTGAGGATATTGACTGAAGAACTAATCATCTTACTGGGGAATGAAGGTATAAAAGTTGTTATTTTTATGTTTGCAACTAGTTTATTTTTCTTGAGTGTATTTTCCTAATACATCATGTGTTGCTAGTTTTCTACATTCCTAATGTATTTCTTAATGTTTTTTTTTTTTGCTTGACTTTCATATTTCTTATAATGTATTATTTGTCCTTTTTTTTTATGAAGAATATGAACATTCCCCAGTCTTCAGTTGGACTCAAGATTAATAAAGATGATATATGTCTTCTGGATAGTGCTACAACACACACTATTATAAAAGATAAGAGATATTTCTCTTATTTGGTAATGAAAGAAGCGGATGTTAATACAATATCCGGTAGTACAAGATTAATTGAAGGTTCTGGAAGAGCCAATTTATTACTACCAGGAGAAACAAATTTGGCTATTGATGAAGCACTATATTGTAGTAAATCTCAAAGAAACTTATTAAGTTTCAAAGATATTCGCCAAAATGGCTATCATATTGAGACTACCAATAATGAAAAGATTGAATATCTTTATATTACTACAATAATGTCCGGTAAGAAATATGTGCTTGAAATGTTACATGCTCTTTCCTCCGGCTTGTACTATACAAGTATTAGCAGGATTGAAACACATGCCGTAGTAAATGAGAAGTTTACTAATCAAGATAATTTTATTATTTGGCATGACCGATTGGGCCATCCCGGTTCTAATATGATGCGTAAAATAATTGAGAATTCACATGGACATGCAATGAAGAATCAAAAGATTCTTCAATTTAAGGAATTCTCTTGTGCTGCATGTTCTCAAGGAAAATTAATTATTAGACCATCAACTATTAAAGTTAAGATGGAATCCCCCCCATTTTTGGAACGTATACAGGGTGATATATGTGGGCCCATTCACCCTCTATGTGGACCATTCAAATATTATATGGTTTTGGTAGATGCATCTACAAGATGGTCACATGTGTGTTTACTATCAACTCGCAATATGGCATTTGCGAGATTGTTGGCTCAAATAATAAAGTTAAGAGCACAATTTCAAATAATAAAGTTATGCAATTAAGAAAATTCGTCTTGACAATGCTGGTGAGTTTACATCCCAAGCCTTTAATGATTATTGTATTTCAACTGGGATAACAATTGAGCATCCGGTTGCCCATGTTCATACACAAAATGGTCTAGCAGAATCATTGATCAAATGCCTCCAATTAATTGCTAGACCAATGCTTATGAGAATAAAACTTCCCATTTCGGTATGGGGTCATGCTATTTTGCACGCAGCAGCACTTGTGCGGATAAGGCCCACAAGTTATCATAAAGTCTCCCCATTGCAATTGGCTTTTGGTCAGGAGCCAAATATTTCCCATCTTAGGATCTTTGGTTGTGCGACATATGTTCCAATTGCTCCACCATAACGCACAAAGATGGGTCCCCAAAGAAGGTTGGGGATATATGTTGGATATGAATCTCCTTCTATTATAAAATATCTAGAGCCAATGACTGGAGATTTATTTACGGCAAGATTTTCTGATTGCCATTTTGATGAATCAGTATATCCAACATTAGGGGGAGAAAATAAGCAACTGAAAATGAAGATAGATTGGAATGCATTACCACTATCTCATTTAGATCCTCGAACAAATCAATGTGAACAAGAGGTTCAAAAGATTATTCATTTGCAAAATATTGCAAATCAATTGCCAGATGCATTCACTAACCTACCAAGGGTGACTAAGTCACATATTCCAGTTGCTAATGCTCCAATTCGAGTTGATATCCCGGAAGGACAATTAATTAAAGCAAATGAGCCTAAGCCTTGCTTGAAACGTGGTAGACCAATCGGTTCTAAAGACAAAAATCCTCGAAGAAGAAAAGGAGCAAGTGATCAAAGTAAACATAACACAGAGGTAGTGGCTCAAGAAGAGCCCCAAGATGTAACAAATGATAAGACCTTGGGGGAGGTCCAGGTACCTGAAAATAATAAAAATGAAGAGATATCAATAAGTTACGGGAAAAGATGGAACCGAAATAATATTGTTATCGATAACATTTTTGCTTATAATGTTGCTATTGAAATAATGCAACAAGATGAGGATCTTGAACCAAAATCCGTCAATGAATGTAGACAGAGAAATGATTGGCCAAAATGGAAAGACGCTATCCAGGCAGAGTTAACTTCACTTGGAAAACGTGAAGTCTTCGGACCCATAGTTCGAACGCATGAAGGCATAAAGCCAGTAGGGTATAAATGGGTTTTTGTGCGAAAACGAAATGATAAAAATGAAGTCGTTAGATATAAAGCACGACTTGTGGCACAAGGGTTTTCCCAAAGGCTTGGAATTGATTATATGGAGACATATTCTCCTGTAGTGGATGCTATCACTTTCAGGTATCTCATAAATATGGCAGTGCAAGAAAAACTTGATATGCATCTAATGGATGTTGTTACAGCCTATTTGTATGGATCATTAGACAGCGAAATTTTTATGAAATTACCTGAGGGATTTAAAGTGCCAGAAGCATATAAAGGTTTTTAAGAAACTTGTTCAATAAAGATTCAGAAATCTTTGTATGGATTGAAACAATCAGGTCGTATGTGGTACAATCGTCTGAGTGAATACTTGTTGAAAGAAGGGTACAAGAATGATCCAATTTGTCCCTGTGTCTTTATAAAAAGGTCTGGATCCGAATTTGTTATAATCGCCGTATATGTTGATGATTTAAATATCATTGGAACTCCTGGGGAGCTTCCAAAAACAGTAGACTGTTTGAAGAAAGAATTTGAAATGAAAGATCTTGGAAAGACAAAATTTTGTCTTGGTCTAAAAATTGAGTATATGAAAGATGGAATATTTGTCCATCAATCAACATACACCGAAAAGATTTTAAAGCGATTCTATATGGATAAAGCACATCCATTGAGTACCACGATGGTTGTAAGATCACTTGATATAAAGAAAGATCCATTCCGACCTCATGAAAATGAAGAAGAGCTTCTTGGTGCCGAAGTACCATATCTTAGTGCAATTGGGGCATTAATGTATCTTGCTAATAATTCTCGACCAGATATAGCTTTCTCGGTAAGCTTATTGGCAAGATTTAGTACTTCGCCAACACAAAGACACTGGAATGGTATTAAACATATATTTAGATACCTCCAAGGGACCATTGATATGGGTTTATTTTATTCAAATGAATCCAAACCATCATTGATTGGTTATGCAGATGCAGGATATTTGTCTGATCCACACAAAGGTCGATCTTAGACAGGCTATTTATTTACAAGTTGAGGTACAGCCATATCATGGCGTTCGACAAAACAAACTATGGTTGCTACTTCTTCAAATCATGCAGAGATAATAGCCATTCATGAAGCAAGTCGTGAATGCGTTTGGTTAAGATTATAACTCAACACATTCAGCAAACATGTGGTCTTTCTTCGAAAGAGAATATTCCAACAATATTGTATGAAGACAATGTTGCATGCATAGCTCAATTGAAAGGAGGATATATCAAAGGAGATCGAACAAAACATATTTCACCAAAATTCTTTTTCACTCATGATCTTCAGAAGAGTGGTGAAATAGATGTACAACAAGTTCGTTCAAGTGATAATTTGGCTGATCTGTTCACTAAGGCATTACCAACCTCAATATTTGAAAAGTTGATATATAAGATTGGAATGCGTCGTCTTCGAAACATTAAGTGATTTTTCATCAGGGGGAATAAGTACATGCTGCACTCTTTTCCTTAACCAAGGTTTTGTCCCACCGGGTTTTCCTTAGTAAGGTTTTTAATGAGGCAGCAAGCAATGTATATTATAAATAACTATGTACATCCCAATATTTTTTTTGTAAGTTCTTAGTGAGACACATTATGTTACATGGACATTCAAGGGGGAGTGTTATGAATAATTTGTACATTGGATGCTACATTGGATACTACATTGGATGCCCATATTGTGAATAATTGAAAGATTAAATCTTCTATTTTATGTCAATCTTCTTTGCTTTTTATGCCTATAAAAGGCCATGTAATTGCAATGGAAAAATACACCAAAGTGAAAGAACAAAACTCTTCTCCCTTCTTTCTATCTCTTCTTATTTATATTTTACTGCATTGCTTTTATTTTACAACATTTTCTAATTTTTTTTCCTTTTTTACTTTTGTAAATAACTTGTTAGCAATTCTCTTCAAAAAAACAAAACAAAGAATTGTTAGCAATTCTCTTAAGTCTCAAAGAGTCAAAGTCGAGTCTTACTTTCCTGTGATGTAATATCCAAGTATTAAAAGCATAGAATTAGTTATTATTACTCGGTAGCATGAGTAGAATTTGCACAATCGAGTTCGAACGAAAATCGTGTTATTTTTATTTTTGTTTAATAAAATGTGTATAAACTTTATATTAGATTAGCAAAAATTCTCTTTAATTTGTTAAACAAAAAGTTCTATTTAAATATTGGAAAACATTTAAAACACAATAAAAATAAAAAATCAACAATTTAAAATTCTACTATGAGCCCGTTTGGCTTAGCTAATTTAGAGTAGCTCATAAGCATATGTGCTAAAAATCACTTTTAACTGTTGAAGCTGATTTAAAAAATAAGCAGTTACGTGTTTAGATAAAAGTGCTGAAATTAATAATAAGTAGCTAAAAATTTGGGTAAACAAAGAGTTTTGTTTAAAAAGAAGTATTTTAGGGATATAATAGTAAATATTTTGGTCAAACCTAAAGTGCTTATAAGCTGAAATTTGATAAGTTGGGGGAGACCAACTTATGGCTTTTGGCTTATTTTTGGCTTATAAGCACTTTTAATTTTATCAAACGCGTAGATAAGCTAAAAGTGATTATAAGTCAGTTTAACCAGCTTATAAGCTTAGCCAAACATCCTCTATATCTTACATTCTACTGTGTTTTACGTTTATGATTAGCGAATAAAAATTCAACAATTTAAAACACAATATGCAAAGCAAATATGGATACATATATTTTACTTAAACAAAACAATTAATGTAATACAACTTATAGTGAACTTATAACTAGTCAATGATCAATATAGCATAAATTAAATTTTTCTAAGCTAACTACTTTGGCAGCTAAGCTACAGTTAACTACCAACTAACTGTGATTAACAAACTAAGCTATCTAAACTCTATAATGGATATAGAGAAGGAAAAATAAATACATAGAGTTAGCTAACCCCCCCCCCCCAAGTTGGAGGTGAAGTCAGCACCAATATGACGAAGAGAAATCATTTTTTCTCGGAGCTTGTCTCACACAAAATGACAATCAACCTCGATAGACTATCACAAAACACTAAAACAGGCTTAGGACAGAGAATAGTGAGTTTATCAAATAGTCTGCATAACCAAGTTAGTTCACCAACAATTGTCCTTAAGGATCTAAATTTTGTTGTTGCTGAAGATAGGGACATTGTTTCTTGTTTCTTGAACTTCCAACAAACAGGACTATTGCCCAGTAGGACTATGTATCTAGTAATTGACCTTCTAGAATGTGGATAACCAACCCAGTCTGTGTCATGATAGTCCTTTAGGCTGCAATCAGAGTCAATAGATAGAAAATTTCTCAGAGTTAGATCACTCTTCAGGTACATAAGTAAATGGAAAGTTGCTTTCAAATGTGGCTCCATGTGGTCTTACATGAACTGGTTGAGGTGTTGTACACTGAAGGTTATGTCCAATCTAGTATTGGTGAGAAAATTTAATTTTTCCTGCCAATTTCATGTAGTAGGTAGGATCTGGCAATGATTCTCCTTCCTTGGCTCTTACCTTTTCATTTTAATCATGGGGAGTAGATACACTACTATAAGAAAGACAGTCATAGTCTTTGATTAAGTCTAATGCAAACTTCCTTTGAGATATTATTACTCCATCACTTATGTAAAGAACCTCCAAACCAAGAAAATAGTATAGCTTCCCTAGGTCTTTTATCTTAAATTGATCATGTAGAAAGCATTTGACTTGAGTAATATCTGAAAGATCTATCCCAGTAATGATAACATCATTTACATATACTGTTATATAGATGGTAGAATATTTTATTTTCTTGTAGAAAATTGAGTAGTCATTGAGAGAATATACATAAACCTTTGAGAAAAGGGCCTGAGTCAACTTAGAGTATCACTGTCTGCTTGCATGTTTGAGGCCATATAAGGATTTGTTCAACTTACACACTAAACCTGTGGAACTAATTTCTAGTTCGGGTGGTATCTACATATAGACTTTCTCATGCAAGTCTCTATGAAGGAATGCATCGTTCACATCTAACAGAACAATATGCCATTACTTCTTCACTACAGTAGCTATAAGAGCTTCACTGTTATCATTTCACTACAGGACTGAAGGTTTCTGTGTAATCTATGCTAGGTTGCTAGGTATACCCTTTTACTAGCAACCTAGATTTAAACCTTTTTACTATTCCATCATTTTTGTGTTTGATCTTGTATACCCAAATGTAGCCAATTTATTTCTTCCCACTTGGTAAAGGCATTATATCCCAGGTGTGGTTTGCATGCAAGGCTTCAAATCATGTTTGATTGCTACTCGCCAGGCGGGATTAAGAGCAACTTCCTCATATGAAGATGGTTCAGAATCATTATAGACATTCATCAATCAACTGACTATCATGGACTAAAGAATCTGTAAAAATATGACTATATCACACTGTGGCGCTATATTGAGGCAAGACACATACTTTACAGCGAGTGCGGGATCGTTTGTGACTGGGGACTATGACTTAGTCCACCCGAGTGATGTTAGTACTATGCTATTGGTTAGAAATTAGTTGATAAACATCCTACTTGGATAGTTATGATCATATTATGGTTGTATGCCGCTTATTTGGATCCCTTAGGGGTTATTATTACTGTTTCCATGATATTAGCATGTTTTCATGATATCGGTCCTGAGTTGAACACTGTCTAGCAATGATTAGTAAAAATTCTGAGGTTTTAAACACTTAATCTATAATTCCTGATAATTTGAAACTAAAAATGATAATTTGATAGTGCCCGTGTGGCTTGCATGCATATAACTGGACTGATGGTCGATCGAGTTGCACGCCGTAACAAATGCTATGATTATATTGCGCTTGGGCTGTAGGAGCCCCTCCAGAGTCTGTACACACACCCCTGTGAGCGTCGTCGACGTTAAATGGATCGGGCTACGCGCCATAGTGGTCATGTGCATTGCATTGCATTCATACATCATTTTCTATTTGTTCTACCTATCATTACCTATTGTTGTTTCATTGTTATATGTATAAACTAATTGGTTATAGCTTTACATTGTGCTATTTTGGGATTTCTTACTGTCAGACATTATACATGTCTATTACCACTAAGTTGGAAGTACTCACTTTACTCCCTGCACCATGTGTGCAGATTCAAGCAGTTCGGGAGCTTAGTGAGGTAGTAGTTGTTTCAGAGTTTGTAGTAGTTGTCAAGGTAGCTGCTTGATGTCCGCAGGACCCGACTCCTCACTTATCCTTTTATCATTTCAGCATTTTAGAACATGTTTATTGTTAAGGATTCTTGACTCTGTATTATTTAGAGGCTCTAGACTCATGACACCAGGTCTTTGGGAGTTGCTATTTATGTTAGTATTTCGTACTATTTTCTTTTGCATTATTTGACTATTAGTCTTGATATTTGATCTAAGTAATTAATTAATTGGTTTTGAGCTTTATACTCAGGTTAGGAGTGTTAATGGCCGGGCTTGCCTAGCAATTGTGTTGGGCGCCATCACGATCGGGTTTGGAGTTGTGACAGTCATACCCCCAAATATGTTTACCCTTCACATAGTAGCTATGAACCCATTGTATCCAAAGTCTATTCTTTTTTTGGCATATGTTCCCAAAAATGCTTGAATATTGCAACTTTATTCCATAAGCATATATCAATAACATTGAACCCTCCTGCTGACTTAGGATAACACACATTATCCCATGACAGTGATGCCTTCTTTGTCATCTTATTATCTCCCGTCCAAAGATAGCTTCTACATATATATTCAATCATATTAAGTATATTTTTAGGCATAATAAATGTTTGGCACCAGAAGGTTTGCATTGAGAACATGACACTTTTAATAAGCAGAAGTCTCCCTGCATGGGACAAGAGCTTTATTGTCCATGTTGTAACTCTTTCCACAATTATGTCCACTAATGTTTGGTATTGAGAGACCGGTAGTCTTTTGGAACTTAGTGGTACACCTAAGTACTTTACTGGTAGTGCACCTTTGGAAATCCCCAATATGTTCAGAATAGCATGTTCGATGTCCTTAGGCACTCCTCCAAAGAAGATTGAAATTTTTTGTTTATTCACTACAAGTCCTAAGCAGTAGGAGAACTGGAGAAAACATTCATATAATAAGTACACAGATCTTATATCACCCCTGCAAAACAAAAGTAGGTCGTCAGCAAAACCTAGCTGTACAATCTGTAATTTCTCATATCTGGGATAGTAGTTAAAGTCCGGTATCAACCTCAAGGTCTTCAATTTTCTTGTCAGAAACTCCATTGCTGCTATAAATATAAAGGGGGATAGAGGGTCCTCTTGTCTTAGTCCTCTCCTGGCCACAAATGGTTGTGTAGGTCTTCCGTTAAGAAAAATGGAATATGTTACCGTGGTAACACAACCCATAATCCACTTCACAAATACAACAGAGAAACCCAAACCTACCATAACTTGCTCCAGAAATACCCACTTAAGTGAGTCATAAGCTTTTTGCATGTCCAATTTCATCCCACATCTTGGTGATAACCCTTTTTTCCGTAGACTTTAATCAACTCATGGCTTAGGATAATGTTGTCAGTAATTAGCCTACCGGGGACAAATGCAAATTGACATTTATCAACCAAAGTATCCATCACCCCTTGTAGTCTCTTGGTTAGTACTTTCGAAATGATTTTGTAAAGGATGGTGCAACATGATATGGGTCTGAATTCCTTTATAGATTATTACTTTAGGTATTAGTGTCACTGAAGTACAATTAATAGCATTAAGCATATTGGCGGTGTTAAAGAACTAAAGGATAGCTTTTGTAATCTCCTCCCCAATCACAGTCCATGCTTTTTTGAAGAATAACATTCAAGCCATCATACACTGGTGCTTTTCTATCATCAATATCCATCAAAGCTTGGTACATTTCAACCCTTGATACTGGATGAATCAACCCTCTTTGTTGTTCCATAGTTAGTAGTGGTCCTTCCTTAAGTAAAGAAGGATCAATGGCAGGCAGGGTATTTGTTGATTAATTTCTCATAATATCCAGTTATTTTCTATATGATCTCAGCTTCAGTACGGAGTCTCTCTCTCTGATCATTTTAAGGTTCATGATGTGATTCTGTGAATACATGTGCTTCATGGAGGCAAAAAAGTAGGCATTATTAGAATCACCTTCTTTTAGCCACTAAATTCTAAAAAAATTCTTGTATATGCTTTCCTCGATACCAATCCATTTCTCCAATTGACATTTTAATTCCCTTTCTTCCTCCATTAGCATGGTGTTCAGGTAGTCGAAACTTAACTTCTCTTGCACCTCTTGTAGATGTGTCTGACCTTCTTAATCTTATTATCTACACTAATGAACTGCTCAGTATTGAGTCTTTTCAAATTCTGTTTAACCCCCTTGAGTTTGTCCCATATTGCTCCCATGTTCTTCCTATTCATTTGTATGTTCCATACCTTCTCAATTGCCTGTTGGAATTGTGCATGTTTAGCTATGTAATTGAAGGAATTAAAAGGCTTTCCTTCTCTTCTAGGTGATTCAGTAAAATTGATGCTCAAGGGTGAGTGATCAGAAAAGTGAGGCTCCAAAATATGAACTACTTGTGTGGTCATATTGATCATCCAATCTGCATTTGCAATGGCTCTATCCATTTTTCTAAATGTGTGGCTATTTGTCCATATATACTCCCTTCCAAATGTTTTAACTTCGCAGAATCTTGTATTCATTAAGAATTCCCTGAAGTCTCTTGTCTCATATTCTTGTACAGGTGAACCATGCATTCTATCTTCTTGATGTAAGATAGTATTAAAGTCCCCTATATTGATCCATGGACCCTGTTGTATTTGTGTTATGCTTCGTAGACTTATCTACATGCTTTTCTGATCCCGAATTAAGTGAAGACCATAAACAGCTGTGAAGTGGAAACTTAGGTTCAAATCATATATCTTAGTCACCCCATGTAT
Source organism: Nicotiana noctiflora (assembly GCA_032618575.1). Classification (NCBI taxonomy): domain Eukaryota; kingdom Viridiplantae; phylum Streptophyta; class Magnoliopsida; order Solanales; family Solanaceae; genus Nicotiana; species Nicotiana noctiflora. Next base: position 134,700 of record JASVEL010013375.1, read on the forward strand.
ATACGGTATCTCTTTAGCGAGCAGAACAAAATCTATAAGTCTTGGATCCCAGATTATCCATATTCGACCTTTATTGTTAGAGCTAGCATTGGAAATCTATCTCCAACCTTGAGCAATCTTCTAGATTATTTTGTTTTCTAAATTTTCTACTATTCTATGCTCCAGTATGGATAATAGCCCTATTTTATTTTCCATTATAACTACTTTTAACTCCTTCTGCTTATATGTCGTATTAAGGCCTCTCACATTCAAAGTAACTATATTCATGCTTGGTTAGGTTGAGAGATTTTGGCTGCCTTGTTCCCGTTGTTACCACATCTTGCTTTCATACTAGCATTACTCTGGATTTGCTGTGTAAGCACTGGCTCTGCATTACTGCTCATTTGCTTGCTTAGAGGTTTAAACCCATTGGTTGTATCTAAGCAACTCTCCTCCCTGGGATTCTTAATTGTCGATTTGCCTCTTACTACTTGCCATCCATCTTTCTTCTAATGTACATTTGGTAGTACTTTGTTGTTGCCTTCACCTATTTTTAGTTCGCCCTCTTTGTTTGTAGGTTGGACAGTAGTTCCTTTGGGAATATTTAATGCACGTGTATTTTCCCTGCTCCTCCATATTTGCTTAGGTCTTGTAGTCCTCCTTGGAGCTGGTTGAATTGGTCATTTTTGAGTTGGTTCATGGTTACAATTATGGCCAACTTGAAGACATGTTGTGCAATACTCAGGCTCCCATTCATATTCAATTACCTGCTCAAATACTCTTCTGCAAAGGTCATGCACTTTGACACTCCTAGGCAAAGGTATGGTAACATCAATCTTGACAAGCAACCTAGCATATGAGATTCTAGAGGACGATGTTGTGCAATCATCTGCATAAAGGGGGTTTCCTAGTGCACTGCCAAATTTGCTTAAACATTTCATTGCCCAGCAGTTCAAAGGCCAGTTTAGTAGCATGATCCACAATAAAACAATGCCCAATACTTCCTCATACAAGTTGAAATCTGGAGCCCATGTTTTCATTATCACAGGTCTATTATTAATCGTGTGAGGGCCAGAATACAATACTTCATTTCATTCATCCGTATTGTTGAAATTGATCACGAAGTAATCGTCATTGTGGTAAAATATCTGTGGTTTATCTACAAACCTCCCGTGGGTATTAAGAAACTTTTCCATAGCTCCAATCGATGGGGAAACTCCAATAACGTACATTATTATCGTTGTTTTCCATTTCATGTTCCCTTCTTCTATATCTTCTTGGTCCAATTGAATAATTAATTAATTATCCAAACAAAAACTACTTCTCACCAAAGCACTTTTTAAAAAGTACTTTTGAGAAAAATACTTCTCAAAATAAGCTCATTTTAGAAGCTTGGCCAAACGGGCTATTACTTTTCATTCGGATATTTCTTTACTTTTATAATAATAAATGATGATAGTACTTTTCTCTGAAAAGTATATCAATAGTGACTAAAAAAAGATGTATATCTTCTTTTAATAATAGGAGTACCCTTTTAGACACATTTATTAATATTTGTTACAATAACAACAACAACAATAATAACAACTACCCAGTATAGTCCCACAAGGTGGGTCTGGGGAGAGTAATATGTAGACATGCCTTACCCCTACCTAAAAGGGCAGATAGGTTGTTTCCAATCGACCCTCGGCTCAGGGAAGGAAAGGGAAAACAACAACAAAAACAAAAGAGCATTAGTACTCCAGCAGAAATTGCGTAAATAGTTATCTAAACATAAGAATCATAAATAAAATGGCATGCAATAATATCAAATAGTAACTACCATAAATAACTACCATAAGGGGACACAATCCAATGCACAAATTATCTATGGATCGCCCTATCAAGCCTCACCCAGCCTCGGGAGAGGAATACGAAAAATTCTAGGAGCCCATATCCTATAATCCTGATACTAGACCTCCAGACTTTTCTATCAAGGGCCATGTCCTCGGAAATCAGCATTCTAGCCATGTCATGCCTAACCTCTCCCCAATAACTCTTAGGCCTCCCTCTGCCTCACCTCACGCCGCCCACCGCCAGTTGCTTACAACTTCTCACTGGTGCATTAGGACTTCTCATCCGCACATGCTCGAACCACCTGAGCCTCACTTCACGCATCTTCTCATCCACCAAGGTTACCCCCACCTTCTATAGAATAACTTCATACTTAATCTTATATAACCTGGTGAGCCCGTACATCCACCTGAGCATCCTCATATCCGCAACATTCATTCTCTGAACATGAGAGTTCTTCACCAGCTAGCACTCCGCCTCATACAGCATGGCAGGTCTAACACAGCTCTATAAATTTTCCTCTTGAGTTTCTGTGGCTCTTTGTTGTCACACAGTACTCTTGATACAAGCCTCCACTTCGACCACCCCGCTTCTATACGATGAGTGACATCCCCGTCAATCTTTCCGTCCACCTGAATCATCGACCCAAGATATCTGAAACTGTCGCTCTTGGCGATGACCTGAGATCCAATCTTCACGTCCCTACCTACTTTGCTTGGCTCGGTGCTAAACTTGTATTCCAGGTATTCAGTCTTAGATTTGCTTATTTTGAAACCCTTAGACTTGAGAGTTTGTCTCCATACTTCTAGCCTCCCATTCACACCGAACCTCGTCTCGCCTATCAATACTATGTCATCAGCAAATAGCATACACTAAGGCACATCCCCTTGAATATGCCGGGTTAGAGCATCCGTCACCAAGGAAAACAAGAGAGGGCTAAGTGTTGATCCTTGATGGAGCCCCATAACCACCAAAAGATAGCCTGAGTCACCTCCCACCGTCCTAACCCTAGTCTTAGCTCCATCGTACATGTCCTTGATTACTCTGATATAGACTTCCTGCATGCTCTTCGCCTCCAGTCACCTTCGTAGAACCTCCCTTGGGACCTTGTCATACGCCTTCTCTAAGTCGATAAACACCATGTATAGGTCCTTTTTCTTATCCCTGAACTGTTCCACCAATTTCCTGACAAGGTGGATAGTTTCTGTAGTGGAGCGACCCGGTATGAAACTAAATTGGTTCACCGATATAGATGCCATCTCCCTCACCCTCGCCTCGATCACTCGCTCCCATACCTTTATAGTGTGAATTATTAATTTGATACCCCTATAGTTATTGCAATACTGGATATCCCCTCTGTTCTTGTACAAGGGCACCACCGTACTCCACTCCTCCGGCATTTGTTTGTTCCTGAAGATTGTATTCAACAACCTGGAGAGCCACTCCACCCCTAACCTACCCATGCATTTCCAGAACTCTACCGGGATCTCATCAAGCCCGGTCGCTCTGCCCCTACTCAACCTACACAAAGTCCTCATTACCTCCTCCACCCTAATGCGCATGCAGTACCGAAGGTCTCTATGATGCTCTGAATGCCCCAACTCCCCTAGCTCTATGTTTTGATCCCCCTCCTAGTTAAGAAGGTCTCAAAAGTGTGCCTACCACCTCTGCTTGACTTGAGACTCTCCCATCAGAACTCTACCATCTTCGTCCTTGATGCACCCAACTTGGTCTAGATCCCGCGCCTTCCTCTACCTTACTTTAGCTAACTGGAATAACTTCATGTCCCTGCCTTTCTCCCCTAATTCCTTGTACATGTGATCAAACACTGTATTTTTAGCTTCCATAACCGCCAGCTTCGCTTCCTTCCTCGCCACCTTGCAGATCTCCCTATTCACTCTCATTTCTTCCTCGCTTGTGCTCTCTACCAACATAGCAAATGTCGCCTTCTTCACCTCCACTTTTACTTGGACTACATCGTTCCACCACCAGTCACCTTGATGTCTGCTTGAATCCATTAGCTACCCCTGAGCACATCCCGTGCTACCTCCCTAACCAAGTTCACCGTCTTTGACCATATTGCGTCCGCTTCCCCAGAACTTCTCCAAGCTCCACCATCAACTAACCTCATCTCCAACTCCTAGGCTTTCTCCTTAGTCAGAGCACCCCATCTAATCTGCGGTCATTCCCGAGCACCCATCACTAGGAGTCTATGAAGAGTCAAAAGGGACTCCCCCGGAATAACCTCGCAGTCCTTGCATAAGCCTTTATCACTCCTTCTAAGAAGGAGGTAATCAATCTGAGTCCTCGTCGCCGAACTTTTTAAGGTGACCAAATGCTCTTCCCTCTTCTGAAATGTCGAGTTTGCAATTAGAAGCTCATAAGCCATGGCAAAATCAAACAGTGACGTCACAAAGATCCAAATATTTAGAAAGAGTTTAAATATCTAATTGCATGATGCTTAAATTTCCTATCGTCAACCTTTAATTGCATTACATGAATATGAATAAGATTATGTAAACATAATGCATATTGGATTGGATATTGTCTGAAATATTCCAACTATTATCAACCTTTTAATTGCATTCTGAATGTCAAAGTTGAAATATCTTATTTTGAAACAAACGAAGAAAAGAACGGAAAGATATTGGCAAATATTTATAGGAAAGCACATTCGCCCAATTCCCCTCCAAAAGATAATGCTAGGGTTTAGTTGGAATTTGTCCCAAGAAAAAAAAGGGCTTCCTTTATAAGGAATATGTTTCGGCTTGTGCATTGAACACGAAAATGGTGAATTGGTCAGAACTTCAGCATGATGTGCTAGTTCACGTAGCTAAGCGTTTGAATTTGATTGAAGACTATCTTAATTTCGCTGCTGTTTGCAAACCCCAGCGACGTGCGGCCACTAAGAACAATTTTAACAGTGACTTGCCTTGGGTTCCATGACTTATGTTAGTTGATGAAGAAGATAACAAGGAAGAAAATGGTGAAGCTAATAAATGTCGAAAGTTCTTCAACCTCTATAATGACATGATTTTGAAGAAGAGATTCCAAATGCTAGAGGAAAGCGATGTATGGAGTCTATGGGATGGTTTATCGCAGCGGGGAAAGACGAGGGTGAAATTACTCTGCTACATCCCTTCTCCGGTGTTCAGATTCAACAGCCGCATCCAAATACCAGTAAAGGTTACTGCATGGGACCGAATCGGATTAAATATGGGTCGAGCATCTACCCTTAGGCAGCCGTAGACATCAGATGACACCCTCTTTCATGTCCGTACGATGAAGAGGATACGCTCTAGACTATAGTGGCGTATTAGAAGGCTCGCCCGAACAGACGTCCCGACTCCCCCTACCCTATACTTTCGTTGTAATAGCAATAGCTTTGGGACGGTGTAATGTGTCGGCGAGGGGGTCATCCTTCTATATAGGGAAGGCTCCCCCTCATTTATAACAAAAGTATTATTGATCATTAATAATACAACTCTCTCTCTCTGCCATTTTCTCTATATTTTATCTCTTTATTGCTTACTTGTTCAAACACTTCATTAAGCCCCACTACATTCTTACAAGAAAAACATATACACGAATCCGAAGATCGATCTTAAAGATATATTACCATTGATTCTGATTTACCCTTTATCTATTCTTTGATTGTCCCTAACTCATAAAGCAACTGATAGCTTTTGGGTTAAACAATTTGGCGCCATCTGTGGGGATTTCGAGAATCAAACTCGTAGTATACATCCACGAGATCCGATCATCGGAAAAAGCTTGAAAATGGCCGAAAATGACACTCGATCCAAAGCTGTGGTAGAAGTTACTACCAACCTCTTGAGTTCCATGAATGAGGTAGGTGGTAGCACCGCCATCAACGCTACCCCTGGTGTCACACCCGAGGAAGAAGCCTCGCCTCCCCCCTTCGGGAACATTGCAACCCCACAGGAAAGAGACACATCCACTTCAAGAGAAGCACCCCCAGCCATTAAGAAGCTACTGGAGGAATGGATGACCAACACCCTGAGCAGCTTAGTTGAAAAGCCACCACGAGGCTGCGAGAATGCAGCACCAACAACTACCAACACCACCGCAACAGATGGACAAGAAGGAAAATGAACCAACAACCAACCCGTCGAAACACAAACACACGATGACACATTGACCTCCATCCTTAGGAAGATGGAAGAAATGGAAGGAGAAAATCAGGCCCTCCCTGACCAAATGAAGGAGCACCAAGATAGGGTTGACAAAATCCCCGGAGCACCTAAACTGCTACCCAAACGGGACGTAGGAAGGTTTGTGGAACAACCCTTCTCCGAAGAAGCCGCACCCTACACCATCCAGAAGACCTTCAAGATGCCCCCTACCTGAAGGTGTACGACGGAACCACCGATCCTGAGGATCATCTCATCCACTATGTCACCACCGTGAAAGGTAATGACTTGTCCAAAGAACAGGTACCATCAGTGCTGCTGAAAACGTTCGGTGAAACACTGACCGGGGAGCCTTGACCTGGTATTCCCAACTACCCGCCAAAGCAATCTCAACATTCGAAGAGATGGGGGATAAGTTCGTCACAGCACATGCCAGCGCTAAGAAGGCAGAAGCAAGGGTGAACGATATCTTCGCCGTTAGACAAACCACGGGCGAGGGCCACAGGGACTTTCTCGCCAGGTCCAACAGGGTAAGAATGAGCCTGCCGAACGTGTCAGAAGGAATGGCGGTAGCAGCCTTCCAGAACGGACTTAGCAGGGACGGCTCCGGAGCTACCAAAAAACTGCTGAGTCGGCTTATGAAGTACCCTCCCACGACCTGGGACGAGATCTACAATGCCTTCTGCGCCGAGGTACTTGCAGATGAGGAGGATCTCAACGGACCAACCCGACGGCTAGCCGTCATGCATCCAGACACAAGGAGAGATCGACGACATGAAGGACGCCGGGAACTTCTCGCTCTTCCCAGTAAAGAGCGGCACCAGCCTTACGTGAGGTCCCCATTTCCGCCCCCTCGCCTTACGGATGCCCTGCAACGCTACCTCGCCCCACTCAGGAATGAACGAGGTACGCCCCCTTTACTTTCCTTGCATAACTTCTGTGTCTCTCCTTCAGAAATAATGTGTATGCACTTGAGAAGCTCAGCACCAAGGTGTAGTGGCCCCAAAAGATGAAATCAGACCCCGCCACAAGGAAATCAAACATCATGTGCGAGTTCCACCAGGAACGAGGGCACAGGACTGAAGACTGCATCTGCCTACGACAAGAAGTTGTCAGGATGCTAAACTAAGGGTACCCGAAGGAGCTGCTCAGCGACAAAGGGAAAACCAATTTTGCACGCGGACGAGAGCACCCCCGGGGACCTCCAAAACCACCCTCTCCGACACGTACGGTAAATATGATCGTCGGAGAAGGGAACGACGTCGCCATTAATCATGTCAAATTCGCCAACACGCACAGACAAAAGAGGACCATCTTCCATGAATGGTACGATGACCTCGAAGGAAGTATCACTATCGATAAGTCTGACGCCAACAATTTGTGTTTCCCTCATTATGATGCTTTAGTTATTACTTTACATATCATCAATACGGATGTCAGGAGAGTCATGATCGATGATGGAAGCGACGCCTGCATCATCCATTCGAGAGTCCTCTCACAGATGGGACTCGAGGATAGGATAACCCCCCGTTGCATAACTCTAACTGGTTTTAACAATGCAGTAGAGCGCATATCAAGAGAGGTGACCCTACCCCTCCTCGCGGGATGAGTCACCCTGGAAACTACCTTCCATGTGATGAACCAAGAGACAGCCTACAACATCATCATCGGACGCCCATGAATACATGTCATGCAAGCGGTCCCCTCAAGCTTATACCAAGTGGTCAAATTCCCTACCCCATTGGGAATATTCAGCATTAAAAGGGAGCCACACACAAAGCAGAAATGCAATAAAATAACTCAAGACTGCACCCACACCCGATAATTGAACGGGGCGAGTGCAGAAGCATAGCAATCAGCCTTGTCGGGAACCCAAACAGACCCGACGCCCAATGCTATAAGAGACCCAGACGTTATGGAAGCCTGCAAAGCTACGGTCGAAGATCTCGACCCGGTTCAACTAGATCGTGATGACCCCAAAAAGAAGGCATACATCGGTCACAAGCTCGCCGAACTGGGTAAGTATCGTGAATTTTTAACTAAACATGCAGACACATTCGCTTTTTCCCATACAGACATGCCAGGGATCTCGCCAGATATCACCACCCACCGACTCAACGTGGACCCGTTACATTCTTCGGTAAATCAAATCAGGAGAAAATTCAATGCCGCTATCAATGAGGCGGTCCGCGAAGAAGTAGACATGTTGCTAGCCAACGGCTCCATCAGGGAGTCGAAATACCCGCAATAGGTCGCCAACGTGGTGATGGTAAAAAGAAGAGCGGGAAATAGAGGATGTGTGTGGACTTCACCGACCTAAACAAGGACTGCCCTAAGGATTCCTTCCCCCTACCTCACATCGACCAACTGATCGACACCACCGCCGGACATGAGCTATTAAGTTTCTTGGACGCATACTCTGGCTATAACCAAATCCTAATGGCCGAGGAAGATCAGGAGAAAATCACATTCATCACCCACCAAGGCACCTACTATTATAGAGTGATGCCTTTTGGGATAATGAACGCATGGGCTACTTACCAAAGTCTGGTCACCAAGATGTTCAAGGAGCAACTTGGGAAAATTATGGGGGATTACATCGACGACATGCTAGTGAAATCAGCGAGGAAGGAGAATCATATCGACCATTTGCGAGAAGACTTCGAGATATTGAACAAATACGGAATGAAGCTGAACCCCGAGAAATGCGCCTTTGGCGTTGCATCAGGAAAATTCCTTGGTTTTCTTGTATCCCAAAGAGGGATTAAAGTCAACCCCAACCAGATCAAGGTGATCGCCTCGATACCCGAAGTACTCAACAGCAAGAAACAGGTTCAGAAGTTGACAGGCCGAATAGCCTCCCTCTCTCGCTTCATCTCCCCATCGTCAGATAAATGCCACAAATTCTTCAATGTGTTGAGAAAAGACAATGGATTCCATTGGAATGACGAATGCGTCAAAGCCCTTCAAGAACTGAAAGCATATCTGTCGTCTCCACCATTGTTGTCAAAAGTGAAGCAGGGTGAACCCCTATTGACATATCTGGCTGTATCAGAGGTCGCGGTCAGCACAGTGCTCGTCCGTGAAGAAAACGGTACGCAATTACCTATCTATTACATTAGCAAAACTCTAGTGGACGTCGAGACCTGGTATCCCCGCCTCGAGAAATTGGCGTTGGCACTGGTCACGACTTTCAGAAAGCTGAGACCCTACTTCCAGTGCCATCCCATCCGAGTAGTGACCACTTTCCCTTTGAGAAGCATCCTGCACAAGCCCGAACTATCGGGCCGTGTCGCCAGGTGGGCCATAGAGCTCAGCGAGCATGACATCACCTATATCCCCAGAACCGCCATAAAGTCACAAGTCCTCGCTGAATTCGTGGCTGATTTCAGTGTCAAAATCTCACCTGAGGTAGAAAAGGAGGCCCTGCAAGCCGCTCCAAACACCGACCCCTGGATAATCCACATCGATGGGGCCGTAAATTCCTTGGGATCGGGACTGGGACTCGACCTCGAAGTTCCCACGGGCGAAGTAATTTGCCAGTCCATACGATGTCCCGAGATGACTAACAACAAGGCAGAGTACAAAGCTGTTGTTGCAGGTTTAAAACTTGTCGTTAGGTACGGGGCTCGCTGGCTGGTCCTACAATGCGACTCGCAACTTGTGGTAAATTAAGTCACCGGGACTTATCAGGTCAAGGAGCAGAGTTTTCAAAAATACCGAGCGGAGATCTGCAAACTGATAGCCCAATTCGACGAATTTCGCTTCGAACAAGTTCATAGGGTACACAACGCTGAAGCAGACAGATTGGCTAAATTGGCCGCGACAACCACCAACCTGAATAAAGAAAGCACTGTCACCCTCCTGCACTCCGTAATCGACCACAACGAGGTACTCTCCCTACATCTGATTTGGACTGGCGAAATCAATTTGTATCATATTTGCAGGATGGAAACCTACCATACGACAAAAAGGAAGCAAGAAAGCTTCGCACACAAGCAACAAGGTACTGTTTGGTGAATAACGACCTCTACATTCTACAAAAGAACTTTTGGAGGGCCCCTAGCTAAGTGCCTAGGTCCCAACCAGATGACACCGGTGTTAGAAGAGGTCCACGAAGGTCATTGCGGTGCCCATACAGGAAACCGAGCGCTCGTGCGATGTCTAATATGGGCCGGATACTACTGGCCCACCATGAAAAAAGACGCGACAGAATACATCTGCCAATGCGAAAAATGTCAAAAGTTTGCCCCCCTGATACATCAGCCAGGAGAACCCCACCACTCGGTCAAGTCTCCATGGCCTTTCATCAAATGGGGAATGGACATAGTCGGACCACTACCTATCGGACGAGGAAAGGTACGCTTCTTATTAGTTTTAACTGACTATTTCTCCAAGTGGGTAGAAGCAGGTGCCTACGCCCAGATCCGTGAGCAAGAGGTCATAACCTTCATCTGGAAGAACATCATATGTCGCTTCGGCATCCCCAAAGAGATAACGTGTGACAATGGACGACAATTCATAGGACAAAAGACAACCGACTTCTTCGATAAATGGTGTATCAAAAGAATACTCTCAACACCATATCATCCAGCCGCCAACGGCCAGGCAGAGTCCTCCAACAAAACCATACTAAACATTTTGAAGAAAAAACTCGAAGACGCAAAAGGATTGTGGCCCGAGCTGCTGCCGGAAGTACTATGGGCACATAGGACCACCCCCAAATCCTCTATAGGAGAGATACCCTACTTATTAGTCTACGGGACCGACGCCATCATACCGGTCGAAGTCGGCAAACCAAGCCTCAGATACTCGCACACAAGCGGAGAGGAGAACGACGCGAACCGACTACAAGATTTAGATGAAGTCGAAGAAAGGAGGGAAGTGGCCCACATCACTAGTGGCCCAAAAAGAGCAGGTCGAGAGATACTACAACAAAAGACCCTAACGAAGGGAAGTTAGGCACCAATTGGGATGGGCTCTATAAAATCATCACAGCAGCAGACAAAGGCTCCTTAAAGTTAGAAACCATGAACGGAAAGATACTCCAAAACAACTGGAACATCTCACACCTCAAACGTTTCCACTTCTAAAAGGTATCCCCCAAGCCGTACTTTTTTTCCCTCATTCGAGTTTTACGAGGTTAATCTGATACCCCAAGCGTACCACTGATCGGCATGAATGGCGTATCACAGGGACTAGGGCTACAACCATCTCCAATGTATAAAAGGCAATGTCCATCCCCAATGTATGAAAGGCTACGACCATCTCAAATGTATGAAAGGCTATGGCCATTTCTAATGTATGAAAGTCTACGACCATCTCCAATGTATAAAAGGCTACAACCATCTCCAATGTATGAAAGGCTACGGCCATCTCCAATGTATAAAAGGATACGACCATCTCCAATGTATGAAAGGCTACGGCCATCTCCAATGTATGAAAGTCTACGACCATCTCTAATGTATAAATGGCTACGACCATCTAGAATATATGAAAGGCTATGACCATCTCCAATGTATAAAAGGCTACGGCCATCTCCAATGTATGAAAGACTATGGCCATCTTCAATATATAAAAGGCTACGTCCATCTCAAATGTATGAAAGTCTAAGGCCTTAACGACGAAAGGAGAGACTACAGTCTCTCCTTTAAAAGCAAAAGGCTAAGGCCTTAACAGCGAAAGAAGAGATTACAGTCTCCTCCTTTAAAAGCAAAAGGCTAAGGCCTTAACGACGAAAGGAGAGACTACGGTCTCCTCCATTAAAAACAAAAGGCCAAGGCCTTAACAGCGAAAGGAGAGATTACAGTCTCCTCCATTAAAAGCAAAAGGCTAAGGCCTTAACGACTAAAAGAGAGACTACATTCTCCTCCATTAAAAGCAAAAGGATAAGGCCTTAATAGCGAAAGGAGAGACTAAGATCTCCTCCATTGGAAACGAAAGGCTAAGGCCTTAACGGCGAAAGGAGACACTACGGTCTCCTCCATTAAAAACAAAAGGCTAAGGCCTTAAGGACGAAAGGAGAGACTACGGTCTCCTCCTTTAAAAGCAAAAGGCTAAGGCCTTAATGGCAAAAGGAGAGATTACAGTCTCCTCCTTTAAAAGCAAAAGGCTAAGGCCTTAACGATGAAAGGAGAGACTACAGTCTCCTCCATTAAAAGCAAAAGGCTAAGGCCTTAACGGCGAAAGTAGAGATTACAGTCTCCTCCATTGAAAATGAAAGGCTAAGGCCTTAATGGCGAAAGGAGAGACTACAGTCTCCTCCATTAAAAACAAAAGGCTAAGGCCTTAACGACGAAAGGAGAGAGTACGATCTCCTTTATTAAAAATAAAAGGCTAAGGCCTTAACGATGAACATTCTAGTCCATCAAAAGCAAAAGGCTAAGGCCTTAACGACGAAATGAGAGACTACGGTCTCCTCCATCAAAAGCAAAAGGCTAAGGCCTTAACGATGAAAGGAGAGACTACGGTCTCCTCTATCAAAAGCAAAAGGCTAAGGCCTTAGCGGCGAAAGGAGAGACTATGGTCTCCTCCATTAAAAACAAAAGGCTAAGGCCTTAACGATGAAAGAGAGACTACGATCTCCTCCATCAAAAGCAAAAGGCTAAGGCCTTAACGATGAAAGGAGAGACTACGGTCTCCTCCATCAAAAGCAAAAGGCTAAGGCCTTAATAACGAAAGGAGAGACTACGGTCTCCTCAATTAAAACAAAAAGGCTAAGCCCTTAATGGTGAAAAGAGAGACTACGGTCTCCTCCATTAAAAGCGAAAGTCTAAGGCCTTAACAACGCAAGAAGAAACTACGATAAATAAAGGGCCACGCCCCGAGCAATACAGAAGTCCAAAAAAAAGGGGGGACACAAAGAAGGCATAAGCAGTTCTCATGAAATTTCCAAAAGTCTTATTAATAAATCACAAGATTACAAAAGGGTCTTGATTACAAGAAAGAGAAAGAAAAATCCTAGCTAACTACCATGTCCCCCGTCGCCCTCCTTCGTGCCAGTCGCACCATCTTCGTCTTCGTCCTGGAATACCCTATCGATCTAGGATTCGGTGCCCAGCTGGTCCACATCCGCAAAGGAACCACCCGTTTGTCCTGAAGAGTCGGGGTCATAGCCACAAGCCTCACTAACGACCCTGACCAAGCGACGCTGAGCTTCAATCTCCGCCTCGGTGGCTCTACCAGCGGCCAACAACTCCTCAAACACGGCCCGCCTAGACTCAGCGTACACGAGCATATCATGAGCCTGTCGTGATATGTCGCCAGCCGGGCCAACGGTCTCCACCTGCTGAGGAATGGTCACCTTGGCCGTGGCTGTCTTGAGCTTGGCGGTAAGGGCATCAACCTTGGCACGCAACTCTGCCGCCTTCATCATCTCCACGCGACCAAGGTCCAACTCCCCCTCCCGCTACTGGAGAAGACTCTCCAACTCAGCGTTTTGGATCACAGCGGCCAGCAGGTCCGCATCCGCCTTCTCCAGTTGGGCCGTACGCTTTTGCAGTTGCTCCTCCGCCGCCTTCAAGCCCTCACGAAAGACTCAAAACTGGGGGCTTTGAGTGTAGACATCCGCCTGTGTCTTATGTTTATCTCGGACCTCTCGGTATTTTTTCGACGCCTTTCGGAGGGCAGCAACCATCTTTCACTCCTTCCGGCCCCGCTCCACCTCCAAGATGTGGCTCTGTAAAAAGGGTAAAAAAAAAAGACAAGTCAAAATGGTGAAAAAAACTTAGGATTCAAGAGAAAACAATGCGAAGCAACGACCAAATCATACCTGTAAGGCGACACCAGCAACTTGACGAGACAGGTCTCCGTCGCTTACGGACTTCAGAGATTCCACCTCGGCAGCCCCGCACAGCAAGGACATGTCCACTGCGGCCTGCTCGATCTTCAGCAACAAGTTATATCCCGTGGGGATCATAATTCGATGGTTGGGACCCGTCACCGTCATGTCCACCTGGGCATAATCCTGTTGCGGCATGTCCATGGGATCAGGAGCCTGCTCAGCAGCAGCCTCCTCCTCGTCTATAGCCTCACCGACAATAGCCGACGCGCTATCGTCCTCGACATGTGGAGGAGCAATATTTCCCGTGACCTCCCTTAAGAGGGTCGCCCTCTCCGACCAGATAGCGTCACCCATGAAGATCGGTCTTGACTCAAGGCGGTGAGTAACCACCTCCCCCTGTTCCACGGCCACCCCTTTTCCAAGGAGTAGCCTATGACTCTTCCGCTCCAACGGTTCATCGTCCGATGGAGCGTCCTCTTCAACATGAAGAGGTGGAGGCACAATGTCCGCTCTGGACGTCGGGTCAATCACCGGCTCAATTACGGGATAAGAAGTCCCGGGAATGTCAGCAAAGATCGACTCCCGGATTATAGTGTCACCTCCGAATAGGCAGCTTCGGCAACATCGTCACCAGACGCTCCCATGTCCGCTCGATCATCCTCAGGTTGAACAATCTCAGGGATATTCTCGCTCACGAGGAATATGAGCTCGGAATCCGTCGATGATGAATTGGTGGCACGGCGTCTCCGTCTCCGCGGTACACTCGGAGCTGCCAAACATAATTGAATAAGTGTGTCAGATATAACAATGATGACGTCCAAATGAAAGACAAGTTCACCAAATCAAAAATAACTACATACCTGGAAGGCCGTATTTGGTAGTGAAGGCGACCCACGTCATACACTCCTCAGCAAAGGGGATCAACCGCCCCACCCAAACTTTTATGTCCGGCACTGATTGGGGCATACGTGCCCATGCTGCATCCATGAAAAAATATATTAAGATGACGAAAAGTCGAACAGACATAAAGAAACTAAAAATAAGAAATAATACTTACGATTGTCGTTCCACACCTCAGGAAATCCGGTCGGGTCCAATACCAAGTCCGAGGTACGGACAAAAAAGTATTTCAGCCAAAATTGATGGTTGGGCTTATCGTCCGCCTCAACGACTAGGCCTTTCGTCCCTCAGTTTTTTAGCTGAAGCATTTTCCCTCTCATGAAGCCGAGACTGAACAGTTGCAGCATGCGATATACTGTGATGTCCAAGCCGGCTCTCTCGGCGTATGTCTTCAGTATACGACATATCTTCCATGTATAAGGAATAAGCTGAGCCGAACATACATTGTAAAACCGGCACATCTCCTCTATTTACGGATAGATGGGGAGTTTGCACCCCATTATGAAAGGGTACTCGTAAAAGGCGCAGAATCCCGACCTATGAACACTAGCTAGGTCCTTTCCAGTCGCCTCTGTCACACCTCCTTTTTTCACCGCACATACGTGTAAAAACGTAAATGTGCCATTGTTTAATATTACACCCCGAGAAAGGATATAATAATAATCAGGGAAGGAGTTTTTCCACTTAAAGGACAGTCGGAACGGGACCAATTTATTTAATTATTCAGAGTCGCCACTTGGGAAAATAATGGTGTCCCAAGTCACCGATTTAATCCCGAACCGAGGAAATTTATGACTCTGTAATATAGTCTGCGAAACTAGAAACCTGGATAAGGAATTCCGTTAACCCGGAGAAGGTGTTAGGCACTCCCGGATTCCGTGGTTTTAGCACGGTCGCTCAACTGCAATTTTTGTTCCTTTCTGATTTCTTTATATATTTTATTTGTGTGCTCTTATATTCCGCTTTGAATTTTAGAAGAATTGCGACGTCACGAAAACACATTTCGAGTCACACCGCAACCAGTACGCCTGTGACTTTAATGTATTTCAGTTTCGCCGAGAGTAAGATTTGGGTTACATAAATGCGCACCCGTGATTAGGAAGGTATTATTATTAACTAACGCGCCTAAAGTAATTTCGTGTTTGTACTTTGCGAGGGCCATGAAAATTTGCTAAATGGCACGCCTCGAATTTTGAGGGTTAAAATATTAAGGGCCGTGAGTTAGGGATTACCTTCACTAAGTTTCAAGCGAATTCTCTCTTAAGCTCCTAATTTCATATTTCTGACCAAGCCTAATTCCTAAAGGATGTGAACAAGTTTCAATATTAACGGGCTTTGATTATTTTTCCATTCCCTCTTCACGAATCAGAGATTTGAAGGTTGTGGTGAAATCTTGCAATCTGATACAAGAAAACTACTGCTTATGCATAACTAAGTCATTTCCCATATATAATAGGCTTGTTATTTACCAGCATGCTTAGGAATGAGATGCCAGTTAAGTGCTCCACATAGAGCAATGTAAGAGAGAGGGTTTGTGGTCTTCCACAGGTGTCCACCGCCCCCTCTTCACGATTCTTTTCCACAGCACCTGACTTAACAGTCATTCACGTGAACAAATATTCCAAATATGCATCTGAGCACTTGAGGTATGAAATAACATACCAAACAAGACAAACAAATACCAAAGGCATATACGTAAATCTCACTTATTCGTTCTTCTCCGAGCCTTATTTATTCAAACAGTTTAGATGCATCAAAATCTCACTACAGCCACTCTATATGCTGACCAAATTTTCCAAAATTAAACGACGCCACAAATCACAAACAGAATTTTGAATAGTCTATTAAGCAGGTCGAAGATTGCTATTGGACTAGAATTGAAAATCAAATGTTAATCGTCTTATGATAGAATGAATTAACGTAAGTGATCACAGACTATATCTTCATTAAAGCATTCCACCATTTTCTAGTAGACCTTTGAAATGACAACAATTTCCTTATCAATCAAATAACAATATGGATTTTTTGTGCGTACCTTGAGAGCAAATAACACTTGAATCCGGAAACATTTGAGAACACAGATCTCGACAAAACCTTGGCAAACAACGACTAACCACGACCTAGATGTCGAGCAACCACGGTTGAACCAGGCACGAATCTGCCCAGATTAAACCTCGGACAGTCACTTCAAATCGAGCACAGAAATTTAACTCAAGCAGCCACGCTTTCCGATTCACAAGACCTCGAGTTCACACGACGGACGTTCGATCTCAAAATCGGAAACCTCAACGTTACAGACATGATTCAGCAACGATGACTAAAATCGGATCGGACTGAACTCAACAAAAAATCAACGAACAACAGCAGCAAACTGACGTGAGCAATAGCTATTTGTGCAAATTCGGAAGAAATAGAAAACATCAATAGAGCAGACTAAGAATGAGCTCTCTTCAATTAAACGTTTCCTTTGAGGAATTTACGCAAACAAAACGAAATCATGGCCATCTTTTACTATGCGAAAATCCGCGAACAAACATGAATTCATAAATGAAATTTTGCACGAACACAGCGACAACTCGCTACAGGAACTCGAACCAGCAGAATTCAGCCTCGACTAACCCCACAGATAGGAATTTAAATCGAAAATCAGAAGGAAACTAGAATTCGACATAAAATTGAAAGGATTTTAATTCAAAATAAGAACGAAACGAACAACTTGTCTGTTCACCTCCTCTGTTCTCACGTTAATAGTCACATAATCCATTCGAGATTCAGTTAAACATGACGAATACTACTTTGATTAGATTATTTCAGAAAGAAACAAACCAAATGTATTCCTGTACCCACTCTAGTTCATGCTCAACTCATATTTAGATCCCAGGCAAAGCAGAAGAGATAAGAAATACCTGTAAATAGCACTTCAATTAATAAATTTTGACAATTACAGCGAATTACTAGAGCCAAAATTGAAAGAATCCACAACAAAAGATTTCATCTAGAATCATCAACGAGGAACAAGAAACCTCGACCATAATCTATGGCGAATCAACAATGACGATGGACCCAAAACCAACTCCGTTCAATCCAAAAAATCCGAAATGAAAGGGAAGAAAGGAAAAATAGAGTATCTCCTCTGTATGTGTGTGTCCCTCTTCTCCCAATCTCTCTGAATTTTCTCTCCCTTATCGCCCTTTTTGATCTCTGAAAGTCTCCTTAATTTCTCATTTTTTTGCCTCCGTTTTTCTCTGATTTTCGCCCCTCTCCTTTGTAAATTTTCGCCTCTGAAAATCGCCCCTTTGTTGTGTCCGCTGTGTGTGTATTGAAGGAGAGAGTGGGATAGAGACACGGTATTTCCGTGTCTCTTTTTTATTTTCTTTGTTTGTTTTTTTTTATTTATTTATTGCTTTATTTTATGACTTTATTAAATTGTTAAATTAATTAATTCCTAAAATTTATTTGATATCTATTTTATAGTAATTCTCAATTAAAACATTAAGATGCTATTTTTATTTTTTCTTTAATTGTTCTAAAATGAATTAGTACCTACTAGCAAAATTAATTTCCTAAATGCAAATGCATATTTTTTTTTGTATTTTTTTATATGAATTAACACACAAATTGTAAAAATAAGGAAAAATTACTTATTTTGAATTTATGGAAATAACTCATATATAGGGTAAAAATCACGTGCTCACAATGACATTTGGGAGGACAAATCGTTTCCTTTTGGGAATATAAGTGAGCAACTATGAACGATTTTTACCCGTTCGAGTATTACGTTGTGAAGCATTTTGAAAAGCTTTGACCGCACCTTGCTTCAGAGGTTGCCTACATATCCTGGGCTAAACAGGAATCAGGTCAGTGTAGTTCGGGAGTGATGGAGTATCGAGGTTGAGAGTCGAGGTTCCGTCCGAGGCTCCGGTCCGCTGTCCCGCTATTACATCAAAATTGAAAAAGACTAACTAAACCTATCAGCTACGAGTTACAAAATTCCTATCTATGAGTCTTCCTGAAGCTTGATCTTGAGTTGGTTGGTGCTTCATGCGGACCCTGATCTGAATCTTGATGCTTGTTAGCTGTAGGTGTTGGTTCAATCTTCTTCAACTTTTGGATCAAGTCCGGACATATAGTGCTCATGATTTCAGGTGGGCTCCTAGTTGCTGAGCCTTGACTTGTATTTCTCTTTCACTGGCATTCTTGTTATTGCCTCGACTTGTTCAACTTCTTTTCACCGGCATTCTTGTTATTGCCTCGACTTGTTCAACTTCTTTTCACCGGCATTCTTGTTCTTGCCTTGACTTGTTCAAACATTCTTCAATATGAAGTATTCGTCCATTCTCCAGGTGGACCTCTGCTTGTGACAAAATAAACAACCAAAGAAAGATTTTTCTGCCCCAGTATGGTGACTGGGCACATCATGTTATTGAATGTCAGAATTTCATCATCATTTTTTCATTTTTCATTTTCCTTTTTTTTTCTTTTTAAATGCAGATATGTATGAGATGCAATGCAGAAAAATATTCCCGTGTTAGAAGGTGGGCGCCTAACAGAAATTAAACGTGCAATGCGATGCAGAAAAATATTCCCGTATTTGAAGGTGGGCGCCTAACAGAAATTAAACGTGCAATGCGATGCTGAAAAGTATTCCCGTATTTGAAGGTGGGCGCCTAACAGAAATTAAACGTGCAATGCGATGCTGAAAAGTATTCCCGTATTAGAAGGTGGGCACCTAACAAAATTTAAACGTGCAATGCGAATGCAGAAAATATTCCCGTATTAGAAGGTGGGCGCCTAACAGAAATTAAACGTGCAATGCAAAAAATGTATTCCCGCAGCCTGAGGACTGGGGAGTGGATTTTAAAGGATGCTATCTTCCTCTTTTTGGTATTTTCTTTTACCAATTATCTCTTGCCTGTGAATTTCTCCACTTATTTGGCGAACTTTCTCTTTTTGTGTTTTCTATTTTCAACATCGGTCACATTCACTTTAAAGTGATGAGTGACAATTTGTTCCTTCATGAAACAAAATTTATTAGATATAAACTGCTGGCAATTGGCATCTGCCGTCCCTGCTTCTTATTGCCTTCCTCTTTTTTGCTTTTCTCCTGCCGTGTAACTTTCGGCTGCTTATCTCTTTATCTTAGGTGAAACATTCATCGGACCAAGACTTTTATCTTGGGAGAAAGTTTCAACAGACTAAGATTGTATCTCACTGGACTATGTCCATTTCAATGTAATCTCAGGAGGATTATCCATCAGACTGAGTTTATGACTCCAGGAGATAATTCATCAGACTGGGTCCATTTGCAATTCGGACTTTCTTAAGCCTTTCAAATTCAACAAACTTTTCTTTCTTTTCAACTTCTTACCTTTCTTTCTTTTCCAACTTCTGATTTTACCTTTCAAATTATGCCTTTCCTTTTCGTTTCAAATTATGCCTTCATTTCTTTTCCAACTTCTACTTTCATTGACTTCGGCCTTCCTTTTGTTTTCACATTTCATTATCTCTTTATCTTAGGTGAAAAATTCATCAGACCAAGACTTTTATCTTGGGAGAAAGATTCAACAGACTAAGATTGTTTCCTTTCATCTTAGGTGAAAAATTCATCGGACCAAGACTTTTATCTTGGGAGAAAGATTCAACAGACTAAGATTGTATCTTACTGGACTATGTCCATTTCAATGTAATCTCAGGAGGATTATCCATCGGACTGAGTTATGACTCCAGGAGATAATTCATCAGACTGGGTCCATTTGCAATTCAGACTTTCTTAAGCCTTTCAAATTCAACAAACTTTTCTTTCTTTTCAACTCCTTACCTTCTTTATTTTCCAAACTTCTGATTTTACCTTTCAAATTATGCCTTTCCTTTTGTTTCGAATTATGCCTTCATTTCCTTTTGTTTTCACATTTCATTATCTCTTTATCTTAGGTGAAAAATTCATCAGACCAAGACTTTTATCTTGGGAGAAAGATTCAACAGACTAAGATTCTTTCCTTTCATCTTAGGTGAAAAATTCATCAGACTAAGACTTTTGTCTTAGGAGAAAGTTTCAACAGACTAAGATCTTATCATTCTCTAACAGTTGTTTCCTTTACCTTTCAACTTGCCTTGTTCATCTTCAAAACAATTGTATTCACCTTCGTGCTTTTCGGATGATTATCCGATGACAGAAAATTTTTTCCTGCCCCAGTTTGACAATATCTTTTGCTCCTGTTTCAAAGCAAAGAAAACTCTGTCAGTTTAAAATGCGGTGGTTGGTTGTGGCCTTGAACTTTCCGCTTGAATGCTTGGCCTGTTCACCGACTATCCATTTTCACTTCTTCTTTGTTCAAAATCCGCCTCTCTTTAGGCACGTATGTTCTTCCATTCTTGACGAATCCCACAATTCCGATCTTGAAGTCTATGATTTCTTCAATGATTTCATTGGACAACCTTGGGGTGTTTTCTTGACTGGCTCTTTCCTTTGTCAGAATACACTCCCTATTTCCATTTGTTATATTTTCTCGAATTGGCACTTGGCCGACCTTTGCGTCTTGTACGCACCCCAAACATTTTTATTGTTGCCTGCTCCATTGCACATGTTGCTCTTTTGGCTTAAAGCACTGGCCTTACCTTTTCCTGACTTACGACAATTGTCGTGTTGGCTAAATCCCATCTTGTGCAATTGGAAAGCTTGGTGGCAAATTTTGAAATCATTTCTATACTTGTTATGACCCGACAGACTCAATAAGAGGGAGGGTAAAACAAGGTACGAAGAATAGAAAGAAAGGAAAACATAATTCCTAACAAGAAACCTACAGAAGAATGACCTATCGGATTTTGAATACCGACTTTAGCGACCTTGACATGCACTTTTGGCCTTTTCTGTATAGCAAATTTGATGTTCAACTCTTGTTGCAAGCTCTGCCGTGAAACCGGTCTTCAACACTTCATTTCTTTGATCTGATCCTTAGTCGACTTGTAGTGCCCATAGGGTTTTCACCATCAAGCCTCTCTCATTTGCTCTTTCTTTCTCTCGACTCACCGTCGCCTTACGGTGCCCGTGTGGGTTTTCACCGATAAGACTCTCTCATTTTGATTTCTCTCATCTTGGAGTCTCGTGGTGGTTCTCATCATCTTGAATTCTTCATTCTCCTTTGTTCGGACTGGAGTGTTGCCCTTGATGTGATTCACCTTTGCTCGTTTGACTCGGCATTTCTTGACGATTGGTCGGAAGGTCTTCCTTTGGACCGTAATGCAGGCTTTTGGATGGGATATAGAAAAAAGGATATAAAGGCTCAAAAATATTTCATCGTGGGTTAAAATTACAACTTTCGGAATCTTATTTATTCGACAACCATAACTTCTGCCCCATTTTCCTTCTTGGGGGATTTTTTTGGATTTTTCCTTTATTGTGACTGAACCTCAGTGAGGCTGCCTACGTACCCTTTCGGGATCAAGTCAAACGTAGTTCAGACTACGTCATTAATTAATGAATTTCTTTTGACTTTTTCCCGATTTTCTTTCTTGTATTGCATTTTTCTTTTTTTTTTCTTTTTTTCTTTTCTTTTATTTCTCCATTTGATTTCCCCGCTCAATCCTCAATTTTTGTTGTTGATTTCCGGAAGAGGGATATGAAAGAAAATATAATATGGCTCAAAGGGGTAGCAATGGACGAAGTGTTTGGATAGCCGAATAAAATGCCTTCGTCATTCCAATCTTCAAAACCTACCAAGTACAAACTACACAGTTAAACACCTTTGATTGATTCACATATTTGCCTTGATGACTCTCAGTGCCACTGGACAACAATCCCGATACCACGAATGGTTCCTTTAACCTTGGGGTACTCTTGCCTTTGGCTTTAAACCGATGAAGCATGATGCATTTCCAAGGCATTTCTTTATGTTCTATTTTCCCCAGTATTCACTTGATTCAGGTTTCACAGTATTCCAATATGTTTCATTTCTTGCGAGTATCATTACATCTTCAACATTGCTTCATTGTTAAATTGACTTTTAAAATCAAGCCGAGAATTATGTGCATGTCATGTCACTAAAATCAGTATGAAAAGAACTGTAAAGTGATTAGAAATGGAATGACTAAAAATGACGGGAAACGAAGAGTTGTATTAAACTGATGGATTGAAACAACAAAACGAACAACAAAACTAACAGACTAGACTAGAATTACAAACCTAGACAGCACTAAACAAATTTATTACTAAACAAAGCAAAGTGGAAAGATAGAAGGGTTTTGACTCTCAAGACAACGTCCGAATTACAACCCTGAAATAACCCGAGCAAAAGAGATGACACCAAAATATACCACCAAAACTCCAAGAGACGGAGCGCCTTCCCAATTGACAAGCATGGCATCCTAGCCACTGAATTCTGCATTAATGTTGCCAAGATCACTTTCTGTTTCAATATCTTTAACTTCAGTTGACCTCCCAAGAAGATTTTCATCACCCACGTCACCGGGCATCATTCCCACAAAATGTGCTTCGTTATGTGCAGGTAAAGGATTATGTGCAATGTTTTGGATGCCACTGCCTTGGACCACAATTATTCCTTCCTGAATCATTCTTTCTATCTCTCTTTTCAAATCCCGACAACTTTCAACATCGTGCCCCATGGCATTGGAGTGGTATTCACACCTTTTGGATGAGTCAAAACTTCTCGCACGTCGGTCCACCCGATTTGGAGGGATGGGTGCAATCACGCCACGTCGTTTTAGCTTCTCAAACAAGCTTGCATAGGACTCTCCGATTGGTGTAAAATTATCTTTCAACTTCTGTTCCTTTCCATACCCCTGGCTTGGATGTGGGTTATAAGGTATTTGAAAATTTTGCGGAGGCTGGTAAAGGTTTTGTGATGTTCGGGCTCGCTTTCTTGGGTGTTTTGAGGATTGAGCAACATACTGGACTGGTTCAACAGAGTATGGAGGGTTTTGAGGCGGGTAGTAATGCTTAAAGGGGTCATGGAAAACTTGATGAGGTTGCATATACCTTCGAGATGTTCTCATAGGACCTCTTCTCGACCCTGATGTCATCATGATTTTGTCATCCCTCCTATTCACATCACTGAATTCACTTTGGACATCCTGAGCCGCATTTTTGAGAGCCGCTTGACTTATAATTTTGCCTGTCTTAAGACCATCTTCCACCATTTCTCCCATTTTGATTATTTCTTCAAAGGAGTGACCAACTGCAGATATCATGTTTTGAAAGTAATACGGCTCTTGAGCATGAAGGAATACAGTGGCCAACTCGTGATCATTCATGGGTGGCTTAGCTCTCACTGCCTGCTCTCTCCATTTGATGGCATATTCCCTGAAACTTTCAGTTGGTTTCTTTTTCGGTTTAGAAAGGGAAATGCGGTTTGGGGTGACGTCAATATTGTATTGAAACTGTTTGATAAAGGCTCGTGCCAAATCATCCCAGACGTGCCAACCAGATGCGTCCTGATCCCAAAACCATTCAGATGCTACTCCCGAAAGGCTTTCCCCAAAATAAGCCATAAGCAATTCTTCTTTTCTTCCCACACCTCTCAATTGGTTGCAATACCTTTTCAGGTGGGCTATGGGGTTTCCGCGTCCATCATACTTTTCCAATTTGGGAACCTTGAAACCAGGCGGCAAGTGGACATCGGGGAACATACAAAGATCTCTGAAGGCAACACTCTTTTGACCTGCCATTTCTTGCATGTTTTTCAGCCGTTGTTCTAATCTCTTCAATCTTTGCGCCATTTCTTCCTGTACATTCTTTCGGGTAAGCTCCTCAACGTTTGCAGGAAGGTCAAACGAGTACGAGTGGTACTCGGGAGAGTGGTACTGTTCTTGCTGTATAGCAGATTGTGACTCATGAGAAGGCTGTCCTTGGCCATTGGCCCATGCTTGACGCATTTGGGTCATTTATTGGTTCAATGCTTTGTTTTCCTCAACCACAGTAGACCCTTGTTGAATTTTCTAACCCTGAGTCTCTTGATCACTCGTAACAGCTTCGATGCCGGTTATCATTTTCCTTGGATCTTGCTTTCCAATTTACCACAACCAACCACCTCGACTTTCTGGATCAACAAAACGAAACCACCGGGTTAGCGTTAAGGTATTCCATTTTTTTTTTTTTCTATTTTCTTTTCTTTTTTTTCCTTTTTGTGGTTTTTTCATTTTTTTTTCTTTTTGGTTATGGACATGGTCGAATCCTATGTGGATTGCCTACGTATCATGACCCCGAATCAGACCGAGCGTAGTTCTTGCAAATTAATGCAAGAAATAAAGAGATGTTTATTCGATTTTTTTTTTCTTTTTTTTTTTTTTTTTTGAAGAAAAATGTTAGAAGCTGACTCCAAATACAAACTTGTGTAGGAGATTTCTACGAGAATAAGAATATTTTTGGCGTCAATTATGACTATTTCCACAAAATTGGCCACATAACGGCTTATTTGACAAAATGACTATTTTTTTGCAAAATTTTGTTTAAGAAAAATAAGTTTGAATTTTTTTATCCTGTGGTTCATGGGGCATCGTTCGGCATCACCATAAACCAACACAAGGCTATTTTTCATAAATTGGCCATGTAATGGCTTATTTAGACAAAGTGGCTCTTTTTGCAAAATTTTATTTAAGAAAAATACAAATTCAAAAATTCCTCATCCTGGGACCTATGGGGCATCGTTCAGCACCGACATAGGCCAACACAAGACTGAAGAAGTTAAAATGCCAAATGTGGCTATTTATGCAAACACGGGCCATGTAATGGCTTATTTGATAAAGTGAATATTTTTGAAAAGTTGAGCAATGACTCAAACTTGATTTTTGCGGATACAGCCTTTCGACATTTCCGCGAGAGAATATTTCAAGGTCTGTGTCCAAAATTATTTACAAACGACTCAAAGTGGCTATTCTTGCAAAAACAGCCTTCCGGCGTCCTTTTGAGGGACATTCGGCTTATTTTAAGCAAGAATAGCATCACCCGACTTATTTATAACAAAAATCAAAAATTTGACATTTTTTGGTTATTTTTGCAAAACGGGTGTGAACCGGACTTGATTTTGAGGCTTTGGCCTTGCAACATTTCCACAAGGAATATTTCAAGGCTGTGCCCGCAAATTATTTAAAAAGATTCAAAGTGGCTATTTTTTTGCAAAAACAGCCTTCCGGCGTCCTTTCGGAACATTCGGCTTATTTTACAAAAACGGCATCACTTTGATTTTATTGACAAAAATACACACATTTTTTTTGATTTTTTAAAGGGGTGGTTGGACCCGATGAGGGTTGCCTACGTATCCCACCTAATGGCGAGAATCAAACCTGCGTAGTTCGGTCAGATTATTTGACCAATTATTTCAAAAAATGTTCCACCTATTTTTTCAAATTTTCTTTTCAAGCGATCGACAATATTTCGATATCTAAAATTCCTCTTTTTTTTTTTTTTGTTTTCAGGAATTTTAGCCAATAATAATTTAGAACAAATAAATGCAACATATAACATGCTCGGTCTTTAATTTTCCGGTTCACCTGTCCTAGACGGACCCAACCCCTGTGTTGAGTCCCCTAAGTCGGATATGATGCAAATAAACGTCCTAAATCTAGGCTCAATATCCTGATTTTTCATTGGTACTAGACCGTGTACCCGAGCGGACAACTCGGATCGAGGAGGGGGCTACGTACCGGTGACCCGCGGAGTCAATCGGCTTTGTAACTTATCCGGCCTCTTTTTCTTATTTTTGGTATTGACACTAACGGAAAGGGGAGTCTCAACCAGTAAGCACATCCCCGGAGATAAGAAGAGAAGGGTTTTCGGCACAGTTTTATATATACAATTCACGCAATATCAAAGCGGTAAACATGTAGCACATTAATCAAAACATATAAGGAAATCAGATATAAGCAAAAACAGCAATTTTAACTGAGCTCGAATTCTTAAACCCCGAACCGAAGTTCTGGGTTACTTATCCCCAGCAGAGTCGCCAGAGCTGTCACACCTCCTTTTTTCACCGCACATACGTGTAAAAACGTAAATGTGCCATTGTTTAATATTACACCCCGAGAAAGGATATAATAATAATCAGGGAAGGAGTTTTTCCACTTAAAGGACAGTCGGAACGGGACCAATTTATTTAATTATTCAGAGTCGCCACTTGGGAAAATAATGGTGTCCCAAGTCACCGATTTAATCCCGAACCGAGGAAATTTATGACTCTGTAATACAGTCTGCGAAACTAGAAACCTGGATAAGGAATTCTGTTAACCCGGGAGAAGGTGTTAGGCACTCTCGGATTCCGTGGTTTTAGCACGGTCGCTCAACTGCAATTTTTGCTTTTATCTGATTTCTTTACATATTTTAACTATGTGCTTTTAATGTTCCGCTTTTTCAATTTTAGAAGAATTGCGACGTCACGAAAACACATTTCGAGTCACACCGCAACCAGTACGCCTGTGACTTTAATGTATTTCAGTTTCGCCGAGAGTAAGATTTGGGTCACATAAATGCGCACCCGTGATTAGGAAGGTATTATTATTAACTAACGCGCCTAAAGTAATTTCGCGTTTGTACTTTGCGAGGGCCATGAAAATTTGCTAAATGGCACGCCTCGAATTTTGAGGGTTAAAATATTAAGGGCCGTGAGTTAGGGATTACCTTCACTAAGTTTCAAGCGAATTCTCTCTTAAGCTCCTAATTTCATATTTATGACCAAGCCTAATTCCTAAAGGATGTGAACAAGTTTCAATATTAACGGGCTTTGATTATTTTTCCATTCCCTCTTCACGAATCAGAGATTTGAAGGTTGTGGTGAAATCTTGCAATCTGATACAAGAAAACTACTGCTTATGCATAACTAAGTCATTTCCCATATATAATAGGCTTGTTATTTACCAGCATGCTTAGGAATGAGATGCCAGTTAAGTGCTCCACATAGAGCAATGTAAGAGAGAGGGTTTGTGGTCTTCCACAGGTGTCCACCGCCCCCTCTTCACGATTCTTTTCCACAGCACCTGACTTAACAGTCATTCACGTGAACAAATATTCCAAATATGCATCTGAGCACTTGAGGTATGAAATAACATACCAAACAAGACAAACAAATACCAAAGGCATATACGTAAATCTCACTTATTCGTTCTTCTCCGAGCCTTATTTATTCGAACATTTTAGATGCATCAAAATCTCACTACAGCCACTCTATATGCTGACCAAATTTTCCAAAATTAAACGATGCCACAAATCACAAACAGAATTTTGAATAGTCTATTAAGCAGGTCGAAGATTGCTATTGGACTAGAATTGAAAATCAAATGTTAATCGTCTTATGATAGAATGAATTAACGTAAGTGATCACAGACTATATCTTCATTAAAGCATTCCACCATTTTCTAGTAGACCTTTGAAATGACAACAATTTCCTTATCAATCAAATAACAGTATGGATTTTTTGTGCGTACCTTGAGAGCAAATAACACTTGAATCCGGAAACATTTGAGAACACAGATCTCGACAAAACCTTGGCAAACAACGACTAACCACGACCTAGATGTCGAGCAACCACGGTTGAACCAGGCACGAATCTGCCCAGATTAAACCTCGGACAGTCACTTCAAATCGAGCACAGAAATTTAACTCAAGCAGCCACGCTTTCCGATTCACAAGACCTCGAGTTCACACGACGGACGTTCGATCTCAAAATCGGAAACCTCAACGTTACAGACATGATTCAGCAACGATGACTAAAATCGGATCGGACTGAACTCAACAAAAAATCAACGAACAACAGCAGCAAACTGACGTGAGCAATAGCTATTTGTGCAAATTCGGAAGAAATAGAAAACATCAATAGAGCAGACTAAGAATGAGCTCTCTTCAATTAAACGTTTCCTTTGAGGAATTTATGCAAACAAAACGAAATCATGGCCATCTTTTACTATGCGAAAATCCGCGAACAAACATGAATTCATAAATGAAATTTTGCACGAACACAGCAACAACTCGCTACAGGAACTCGAACCAGCAGAATTCAGCCTCGACTAACCCCACAGATAGGAATTTAAATCGAAAATCAGAAGGAAACTAGAATTCGACATAAAATTGAAAGGATTTTAATTCAAAATAAGAACGAAACGAACAACTTGTCTGTTCACCTCCTCTGTTCTCACGTTAATAGTCACATAATCCATTCGAGATTCAGTTAAACATGACGAATACTACTTTGATTAGATTATTTCAGAAAGAAACAAACCAAATGTATTCCTGTACCCACTCTAGTTCATGCTCAACTCATATTTAGATCCCAGGCAAAGCAGAAGAGATAAGAAATACCTGTAAATAGCACTTCAATTAATAAATTTTGACAATTACAGCGAATTACTAGAGCCAAAATTGAAAGAATCCACAACAAAAGATTTCATCTAGAATCATCAACGAGGAACAAGAAACCTCGACCATAATCTATGGCGAATCAACAATGACGATGGACCCAAAACCAACTCCGTTCAATCCAAAAAATCCGAAATGAAAGGGAAGAAAGGAAAAATAGAGTATCTCCTCTGTATGTGTGTGTCCCTCTTCTCCCAATCTCTCTGAATTTTCTCTCCCTTATCGCCCTTTTTGATCTCTGAAAGTCTCCTTAATTTCTCATTTTTTTGCCTCCGTTTTTCTCTGATTTTCGCCCCTCTCCTTTGTAAATTTTCGCCTCTGAAAATCGCCCCTTTGTTGTGTCCGCTGTGTGTGTATTGAAGGAGAGAGTGGGATAGAGACACGGTATTTTCGTGTCTCTTTTTTATTTTCTTTGTTTGTTTTTTTTTTATTTATTTATTGCTTTATTTTATGACTTTATTAAATTGTTAAATTAATTAATTCCTAAAATTTATTTGATATCTATTTTATAGTAATTCTCAATTAAAACATTAAGATGCTATTTTTATTTTTTCTTTAATTGTTCTAAAATGAATTAGTACCTACTAGCAAAATTAATTTCCTAAATGCAAATGCATATTTTTTTTTTGTATTTTTTTATATGAATTAACACACAAATTGTAAAAATAAGGAAAAATTACTTATTTTGAATTTATGGAAATAACTCATATATAGGGTAAAAATCACGTGCTCACAGCTGCCCCTCTTTGCTCGGGGACACGAAGAGTTTCCGTGCAAAGATAAGTGAGCAACTATGAACGATTTTTACCCGTTCGAGTATTCCGTTGTGAAGCATTTTGAAAAGCTTTGACCGCACCCTGCTTCTGAGGTTGCCTACATATCCTGGGCTAAACAGGAATCAGGTCAGTGTAGTTCGGGAGTGATGGAGTATCGAGGTTGAGAGTCGAGGTTCCGTCCGAGGCTCCGGTCCATTGTCCCGCTATTACATCAAAATTGAAAAAGACTAACTAAACCTATCGGCTACGAGTTACAAAATTCCTATCTATGAGTCTTCTGAAGCTTGATCTTGAGTTGGTTGGGTGCTTCATGCGGACCCTGATCTGAATCTTGATGCTTGTTAGCTGTAGGTGTTGGTTCAATCTTCTTCAGCTTTTGGATCAAGTCCGGACATATAGTGCTCATGATTTCAGGTGGGCTCCTAGTTGCTGAGCCTTGACTTGTATTTCTCTTTCACTGGCATTCTTGTTATTGCCTCGACTTGTTCAACTTCTTTTCACCGGCATTCTTGTTATTGCCTCGACTTGTTCAACTTCTTTTCACCGGCATTCTTGTTCTTGCCTTGACTTGTTCAAACATTCTTCAATATGAAGTATTCGTCCATTCTCCAGGTGGACCTCTGCTTGTGACAAAATAAACAACCAAAGAAAGATTTTTCTGCCCCAGTATGGTGACTGGGCACATCATGTTATTGAATGTCAGAATTTCATCATCATTTTTTCATTTTTCATTTTCCTTTTTTTTTCTTTTTAAATGCAGATATGTATGAGATGCAATGCAGAAAAATATTCCCGTGTTAGAAGGTGGGCGCCTAACAGAAATTAAACGTGCAATGCGATGCAGAAAAATATTCCCGTATTTGAAGGTGGGCGCCTAACAGAAATTAAACGTGCAATGCGATGCAGAAAAATATTCCCGTATTTGAAGGTGGGCGCCTAACAGAAATTAAACGTGCAATGCGATGCAGAAATGTATTCCCGTATTTGAAGGTGGGCGCCTAACGGAAATTAAACGTGCAATGCGATTGCTGAAAAGTATTCCCGTATTAGAAGGTGGGCACCTAACAAAATTTAAACGTGCAATGCGATGCAGAAAAATATTCCCGTATTTGAAGGTGGGCGCCTAACGGAAATTAAACGTGCAATGCGATGCAGAAAAGTATTCCCGTATTAGAAGGTGGGCACCTAACAGAATTTAAACGTGCAATGCGAATGCAGAAAATATTCCCGTATTAGAAGGTGGGCGCCTAACAGAAATTAAACGTGCAATGCAAAAAATGTATTCCCGCAGCCTGAGGACTGGGGAGTGGATTTTAAAGGATGCTATCTTCCTCTTTTTGGTATTTTCTTTTACCAATTATCTCTTGCCTGTGCATTTCTCCACTTATTTGGCGAACTTTCTCTTTTTGTGTTTTCTATTTTCAACATCGGTCACATTCACTTTAAAGTGATGAGTGACAATTTGTTCCTTCATGAAACAAAATTTATTAGATATAAATTGCTGGCAACTGGCATCTGCCGTCCCTGCTTCTTATTGCCTTCCTCTTTTTTGCTTTTCTCCTGCCGTGTAACTTTCGGCTGCTTATCTCTTTATCTTAGGTGAAACATTCATCGGACCAAGACTTTTATCTTGGGAGAAAGTTTCAACAGACTAAGATTGTATCTCACTGGACTATGTCCATTTCAATGTAATCTCAGGAGGATTATCCATCAGACTGAGTTTATGACTCCAGGAGATAATTCATCAGACTGGGTCCATTTGCAATTCGGACTTTCTTAAGCCTTTCAAATTCAACAAACTTTTCTTTCTTTTCAACTTCTTACCTTTCTTTCTTTTCCAACTTCTGATTTTACCTTTCAAATTATGCCTTTCCTTTTCGTTTCAAATTATGCCTTCATTTCTTTTCCAACTTCTACTTTCATTGACTTCGGCCTTCCTTTTGTTTTCACATTTCATTATCTCTTTATCTTAGGTGAAAAATTCATCAGACCAAGACTTTTATCTTGGGAGAAAGATTCAACAGACTAAGATTGTTTCCTTTCATCTTAGGTGAAAAATTCATCGGACCAAGACTTTTATCTTGGGAGAAAGATTCAACAGACTAAGATTGTATCTTACTGGACTATGTCCATTTCAATGTAATCTCAGGAGGATTATCCATCGGACTGAGTTTATGACTCCAGGAGATAACTCTTCGGACTGGGTCCATTTGCAATTCAGACTTTCTTAAGCCTTTTAAATTCAACAAACTTTTCTTTCTTTTCAACTCCTTACCTTCTTTATTTTCCAAACTTCTGATTTTACCTTTCAAATTATGCCTTTCCTTTTGTTTCGAATTATGCCTTCATTTCCTTTTGTTTTCACATTTCATTATCTCTTTATCTTAGGTGAAAAATTCATCAGACCAAGACTTTTATCTTGGGAGAAAGATTCAACAGACTAAGATTCTTTCCTTTCATCTTAGGTGAAAAATTCATCAGACTAAGACTTTTGTCTTAGGAGAAAGTTTCAACAGACTAAGATCTTATCATTCTCTAACATTTGTTTCCTTTACCTTTCAACTTGCCTTGTTCATCTTCAAAACAATTGTATTCACCTTCGTGCTTTTCGGATGATTATCCGATGACAGAAAATTTTTTCCTGCCCCGGTTTGACAATATCTTTTGCTCCTGTTTCAAAGCAAAGAAAACTCTGTCAGTTTAAAATGCGGTGGTTGGTTGTGGCCTTGAACTTTCCGCTTGAATGCTTGGCCTGTTCACCGACTATCCATTTTCACTTTTTCTTTGTTCAAAATCCGCCTCTCTTTAGGCACGTATGTTCTTCCATTCTTGACGAATCCCACAATTCCGATCTTGAAGTCTATGATTTCTTCAATGATTTCATTGGACAACCTTGGGGTGTTTTCTTGACTGGCTTTTTCTTTTGTCAGGATACACTCCCCTATTTCCATTTGTTATATTTTCTCGAATTGGCACTTGGCCGACCTTTGCGTCTTGTACGCACCCCAAACATTTTTATTGTTGCCTGCTCCATTGCACATGTTGCTCTTTTGGCTTAAAGCACTGGCCTTACCTTTTCCTGACTTACGACAATTGTCGTGTTGGCTAAATCCCATCTTGTGCAATTGGAAAGCTTGGTGGCAAATTTTGAAATCATTTCTATACTTGTTATGACCCGACAGACTCAATAAGAGGGAGGGTAAAACAAGGTACAAAGAATAGAAAGAAAGGAAAACATAATTCCTAACAAGAAACCTACGGAAGAATGACCTATCGGATTTTGAATACCGACTCTAGCGACCTTGACATGCACTTTTGGCCTTCTCTGTATAGCAAATTTGATGTTCAACTCTTGTTGCAAGCTCTGCAGTGAAACCGGTCTTCAACACTTCATTTCTTTGATCTGATCCTTAGTCGACTTGTAGTGCCCATAGGGTTTTCACCATCAAGCCTCTCTCATTTGCTCTTTCTTTCTCTCGACTCACCGTCGCCTTACGGTGCCCGTGTGGGTTTTCACCGATAAGACTCTCTCATTTTGATTTCTCTCATCTTGGAGTCTCGTGGTGGTTCTCATCATCTTGAATTCTTCATTCTCCTTTGTTCGGACTGGAGTGTTGCCCTTGATGTGATTCACCTTTGCTCGTTTGACTCGGCATTTCTTGACGATTGGTCGGAAGGTCTTCCTTTGGACCGTAATGCAGGCTTTTGGATGGGATATAGAAAAAAGGATATAAAGGCTCAAAAATATTTCATCGTGGGTTAAAATTACAACTTTCGGAATCTTATTTATTCGACAACCATAACTTCTGCCCCAGTTTCCTTCTTGGGGGATTTTTTTGGATTTTTCCTTTATTGTGACTGAACCTCAGTGAGGCTGCCTACGTACCCTTTCGGGATCAAGTCAGACGTAGTTCAGACTACGTCATTAATTAATGAATTTCTTTTGACTTTTTCCCGATTTTCTTTCTTGTATTGCATTTTTCTTTTTTTTTTCTTTTTTTCTTTTCTTTTATTTCTCCATTTGATTTCCCCGCTCAATCCTCAATTTTTGTTGTTGATTTCCGGAAGAGGGATATGAAAGAAAATATAATATGGCTCAAAGGGGTAGCAATGGACGAAGTGTTTGGATAGCCGAATAAAATGCCTTCGTCATTCCAATCTTCAAAACCTACCAAGTACAAACTACACGGTTAAACACCTTTGATTGATTCACATATTTGCCTTGATGACTCTCAGTGCCACTGGACAACAATCCCGATACCACGAATGGTTCCTTTAACCTTGGGGTACTCTTGCCTTTGGCTTTAAACCGATGAAGCATGATGCATTTCCAAGGCATTTCTTTATGTTCTGTTTTCCCCCAGTGTTCACTTGATTCCGGCTTCACAGTATTCCAATATGTTTCATTTCTTGCGAGTATCATTACATCTTCAACATTGCTTCATTGTTAAATTGACTTTTAAAATCAAGCCGAGAATTATGTGCATGTCATGTCACTAAAATCAGTATGAAAAGAACTGTAAAGTGATTAGAAATGGAATGACTAAAAATGACGGGAAACGAAGAGTTGTATTAAACTGATGGATTGAAACAACAAAACGAACAACAAAACTAACAGACTAGACTAGAATTACAAACCTAGACAGAGCACTAAACAAATTTATTACTAAACAAAGCAAAGTGGAAAGATAGAAGGGTTTTGACTCTCAAGACAACGTCCGGATTACAACCCTGAAATAACCCGAGCAAAAGAGATGACACCAAAATATACCACCAAAACTCCAAGAGACGGAGCGCCTTCCCAATTGACAAGCATGGCATCCTAGCCACTGAATTCTGCATTAATGTTGCCAAGATCACTTTCTGTTTCAATATCTTTAACTTCAGTTGACCTCCCAAGAAGATTTTCATCACCCACGTCACCGGGCATCATTCCCACAAAATGTGCTTCGTTATGTGCAGGTAAAGGATTATGTGCAATGTTTTGGATGCCACTGCCTTGGACCACAATTATTCCTTCCTGAATCATTCTTTCTATCTCTCTTTTCAAATCCCGACAACTTTCAACATCATGCCCCAGGGCATTGGAGTGGTATTCACACCTTTTGGATGAGTCAAAACTTCTCGCACGTCGGTCCACCCGATTTGGAGGGATGGGTGCAATCACGCCACGTCGTTTTAGCTTCTCAAACAAGCTTGCATAGGACTCTCCGATTGGTGTAAAATTATCTTTCAACTTCTGTTCCTTTCCATACCCCTGGCTTGGATGTGGGTTATAAGGTATTTGAAAATTTTGCGGAGGCTGGTAAAGGTTTTGTGATGTTCGGGCTCGCTTTCTTGGGTGTTTTGAGGATTGAGCAACATACTGGACTGGATCAACAGAGTATGGAGGGTTCTGAGGCGGGTAGTAATGCTTAAGAGGGTCATGGAAAACTTGATGAGGTTGCATATACCTTCGACATGTTCTCATAGGACCTCTTCTCGACCCTGATGTCATCATGATTTCATCATCCCTCCCATTCACATCACTGAATTCACTTTGGACATCCCGAGCCGCATTTTTGAGAGCTGCTTGACTTATAATTTTGCCTGTCTTAAGACCATCTTCCACCATTTCTCCCATTTTGATTATTTCTTCAAAGGAGTGACCAACTGCAGATATCATGTTTTGAAAGTAATCCGGCTCTTGAGCATGAAGGAATACAGTGGCCAACTCGTGATCATTCATGGGTGGCTTAGCTCTCGCTGCCTGCTCTCTCCATTTGATGGCATATTCCCTGAAACTTTCAGTTGGTTTCTTTTTCAGTTTAGAAAAGGAAATGCGGTTTGGGGTGACGTCAATATTGTATTGAAACTGTTTGATAAAGGCTCGTGCCAAATCATCCCAGACGTGCCAACCAGATGCGTCCTGATCCCAAAACCATTCAGATGCTACTCCCGAAAGGCTTTCCCCAAAATAAGCCATAAGCAATTCTTCTTTTCTTCCCACACCTCTCAATTGGTTGCAATACCTTTTCAGGTGGGCTATGGGGTTTCCGCGTCCATCATACTTTTCCAGTTTGGGAACCTTGAAACCAGGCGGCAAGTGGACATCGGGGAACATACAAAGATCTCTGAAGGCAACACTCTTTTGACCTGCCATTTCTTGCATGTTTTTCAGCCGTTGTTCTAATCTCTTCAATCTTTGCGCCATTTCTTCCTGTACATTCTTTCGGGTAAGCTCCTCAACGTTTGCAGGAAGGTCAAACGAGTACGAGTGGTACTCGGGAGAGTGGTACTGTTCTTGCTGTATAGCAGATTGTGACTCATGAGAAGGCTGTCCTTGGCCATTGGCCCATGCTTGACGCATTTGGGTCATTTGTTGGTTCAATGCTTTGTTTTCCTCAACCACAGTAGACCCTTGTTGAATTTTCTGACCCTGAGTCTCTTGATCACTCGTAACAGCTTCGATGTCGGTTATCATTTTCCTTGGATCTTGCTTTCCAATTTACCACAACCAACCACCTCGACTTTCTGGATCAACAAAACGAAACCACCGGGTTAGCGTTAAGGTATTCCATTTTTTTTTTCTATTTTCTTTTCTTTTTTTTCCTTTTTGTGGTTTTTTCATTTTTTTTTCTTTTTGGTTATGGACATGGTCGAATCCTATGTGGATTGCCTACGTATCATGACCCCGAATCAGACCGAGCGTAGTTCTTGCAAATTAATGCAAGAAATAAAGAGATGTTTATTCGATTTTTTTTTTTTTTTTTTTTTTGAAGAAAAATGTTAGAAGCTGACTCCAAATACAAACTTGTGTAGGAGATTTCTACGAGAATAAGAATATTTTTGGCGTCAATTATGACTATTTCCACAAAATTGGCCACATAACGGCTTATTTGACAAAATGACTATTTTTTTGCAAAATTTTGTTTAAGAAAAATAAGTTTGAATTTTTTATCCTCTGTGGTTCATGGGGCATCGTTCGGCATCACCATAAACCAACACAAGACTATTTTTCATAAATTGGCCATGTAATGGCTTATTTAGACAAAGTGGCTCTTTTTGCAAAATTTTATTTAAGAAAAATACAAATTCAAAAATTCCTCATCCCGGGACCTATGGGGCATCGTTCAAGCACCGACATAGGCCAACACAAGGCTGAAGAAGTTAAAATGCCAAATGTGGCTATTTATGCAAACACGGGCCATGTAATGGCTTATTTGATAAAGTGAATATTTTTGAAAAGTTGAGCAATGACTCAAACTTGATTTTTGCGGATACAGCCTTTCGACATTTCCGCGAGAGAATATTTCAAGGTCTGTGTCCAAAATTATTTACAAACGACTCAAAGTGGCTATTCTTGCAAAAACAGCCTTCCGGCGTCCTTTTGAGGGACATTCGGCTTATTTTAAGCAAGAATAGCATCACCCGACTTATTTATAACAAAAATCAAAAATTTGACATTTTTTGGTTATTTTTGCAAAACGGGTGTGAACCCGGACTTGATTTTGAGGCTTTGGCCTTGCAACATTTCCACAAGGAATATTTCAAGGTTGTGCCCGCAAATTATTTAAAAAGATTCAAAGTGGCTATTTTTGCAAAAACAGCCTTCCGGCGTCCTTTCGGAACATTCGGCTATTTACAAAAACGGCATCACTTTGATTTTATTGACAAAAATACACACATTTTTTTTGATTTTTTAAAGGGGTGGTTGGACCCGATGAGGGTTGCCTACGTATCTCACCTAATGGCGAGAATCAAACCTGCGTAGTTCGGTCAGATTATTTGACCAATTATTTCAAAAAATGTTCCACCTATTTTTTCAAATTTTCTTTTCAAGCGATCGACAATATTTCGATATCTAAAATTCCTCTCTTTTTTTTTTTTCAGGAATTTAGCCAATCAGCATAATAGGACAAATAAATGCAACATATAACATGCTCGGTCTTTTGGTTACCGGGTCACTTGTCCTAGACGGACCCAACCCCTGTGTTAAGTCCCCTAAGTCAGATATGATGCAAATAAACGTCCTAAATCTAGGCTCAATATCCTGAAGTTTCATCAGTACTAGACCGTGTACCCGAGCGGATAACTCGGATCGAGGAGGGGGCTACGTACCGGTGACCCGCGGAGTCAATCGGCTTTGTAACTTATCCGGCCTCTTTTTCTTATTTTTGGTATTGACACTAACAGAAAGGG
Organism: Nicotiana noctiflora; assembly: GCA_032618575.1. Taxonomy (NCBI): domain Eukaryota; kingdom Viridiplantae; phylum Streptophyta; class Magnoliopsida; order Solanales; family Solanaceae; genus Nicotiana; species Nicotiana noctiflora. The sequence continues at coordinate 172,662 of JASVEL010013375.1, forward strand.
GAGTCTCAACCAGTAAGCACATCCCCGGAGATAAGAAGAGAAGGGTTTTCGGCACAATTTTTATATATACAGTTCACGTAATATCAAAGCGGTAAACATGTAGCACATTAATCAAAACATATAAGGAAATCGGATATAAGCAAAAACAGCAATTTTAACTGAGCTCGAATTCTTAAACCCCGAACCGAAGTTCTGGGTTACTTATCCCCAGCAGAGTCGCCAGAGCTGTCACACCTCCTTTTTTCACCGCACATACGTGTAAAAACGTAAATGTGCCATTGTTTAATATTACACCCCGAGAAAGGATATAATAATAATCAGGGAAGGAGTTTTTCCACTTAAAGGACAGTCGGAACGGGACCAATTTATTTAATTATTCAGAGTCGCCAATTGGAAAAATAATGGTGTCCCAAGTCACCGGTTTGATCCCGAACCGAGGAAATTTATGACTCTATAATATAGTCTGCGAAACTAGAAACCTGGATAAGGAATTCTGTTAACCGGGAGAAGGTGTTAGGCACTCTCGGATTCCGTGGTTTTAGCACGGTCGCTCAACCTGCAATTTTTGCTTTTATCTAATTTCTTTATATATTTTAACTATGTGCTATTATGTTTCGCTTTTTCAATTTTAGAAGAATTGCGACGTCACGAAAACACATTTCGAGTCACACCGCAACCGGTACGCCTGTGACTTTAATGTATTTCAGTTTCGCCGAGAGTAAGATTTGGGTCACATAAATGCGCACCCGTGATTAGGAAGGTATTATTATTAACTAACGCGCCTAAAGTAATTTCGCGTTTGTACTTTGCGAGGGCCATGAAAATTTGCTAAATGGCACGCCTCGAATTTTGAGGGTTAAAATATTAAGGGCCGTGAGTTAGGGATTACCTTCACTAAGTTTCAAGCGAATTCTCTCTTAAGCTCCTAATTTCATATTTCTGACCAAGCCTAATTCCTAAAGGATGTGAACAAGTTTCAATATTAACGGGCTTTGATTATTTTTCCATTCCCTCTTCACGAATCAGAGATTTGAAGGTTGTGGTGAAATCTTGCAATCTGATACAAGAAAACTACTGCTTATGCATAACTAAGTCATTTCCCATATATAATAGGCTTGTTATTTACCAGCATGCTTAGGAATGAGATGCCAGTTAAGTGCTCCACATAGAGCAATGTAAGAGAGAGGGTTTGTGGTCTTCCACAGGTGTCCACCGCCCCCTCTTCACGATTCTTTTCCACAGCACCTGACTTAACAGTCATTCACGTGAACAAATATTCCAAATATGCATCTGAGCACTTGAGGTATGAAATAACATACCAAACAAGACAAACAAATACCAAAGGCATATACGTAAATCTCACTTATTCGTTCATCTCCGAGCCTTATTTATTCGAACATTTTAGATGCATCAAAATCTCACTACAGCCACTCTATATGCTGACCAAATTTTCCAAAATTAAACGATGCCACAAATCACAAACAGAATTTTGAATAGTCTATTAAGCAGGTCGAAGATTGCTATTGGACTAGAATTGAAAATCAAATGTTAATCGTCTTATGATAGAATGAATTAACGTAAGTGATCACAGACTATATCTTCATTAAAGCATTCCACCATTTTCTAGTAGACCTTTGAAATGACAACAATTTCCTTATCAATCAAATAACAAGTATGGATTTTTTGTGCGTACCTTGAGAGCAAATAACACTTGAATCCGGAAACATTTGAGAACACAGATCTCGACAAAACCTTGGCAAACAACGACTAACCACGACCTAGATGTCGAGCAACCACGGTTGAACCAGGCACGAATCTGCCCAGATTAAACCTCGGACAGTCACTTCAAATCGAGCACAGAAATTTAACTCAAGCAGCCACGCTTTCCGATTCACAAGACCTCGAGTTCACACGACGGACGTTCGATCTCAAAATCGGAAACCTCAACGTTACAGACATGATTCAGCAACGATGACTAAAATCGGATCGGACTGAACTCAACAAAAAATCAACGAACAACAGCAGCAAACTGACGTGAGCAATAGCTATTTGTGCAAATTCGGAAGAAATAGAAAACATCAATAGAGCAGACTAAGAATGAGCTCTCTTCAATTAAACGTTTCCTTTGAGGAATTTACGCAAACAAAACGAAATCATGGCCATCTTTTACTATGCGAAAATCCGCGAACAAACATGAATTCATAAATGAAATTTTGCACGAACACAGCGACAACTCGCTACAGGAACTCGAACCAGCAGAATTCAGCCTCGACTAACCCCACAGATAGGAATTTAAATCGAAAATCAGAAGGAAACTAGAATTCGACATAAAATTGAAAGGATTTTAATTCAAAATAAGAACGAAACGAACAACTTGTCTGTTCACCTCCTCTGTTCTCACGTTAATAGTCACATAATCCATTCGAGATTCAGTTAAACATGACGAATACTACTTTGATTAGATTATTTCAGAAAGAAACAAACCAAATGTATTCCTGTACCCACTCTAGTTCATGCTCAACTCATATTTAGATCCCAGGCAAAGCAGAAGAGATAAGAAATACCTGTAAATAGCACTTCAATTAATAAATTTTGACAATTACAGCGAATTACTAGAGCCAAAATTGAAAGAATCCACAACAAAAGATTTCATCTAGAATCATCAACGAGGAACAAGAAACCTCGACCATAATCTATGGCGAATCAACAATGACGATGGACCCAAAACCAACTCCGTTCAATCCAAAAAATCCGAAATGAAAGGGAAGAAAGGAAAAATAGAGTATCTCCTCTGTATGTGTGTGTCCCTCTTCTCCCAATCTCTCTGAATTTTCTCTCCCTTATCGCCCTTTTTGATCTCTGAAAGTCTCCTTAATTTCTCATTTTTTTGCCTCCGTTTTTCTCTGATTTTCGCCCCTCTCCTTTGTAAAATTTCGCCTCTGGAAAATCGCCCCTTTGTTGTGTCCGCTGTGTGTGTATTGAAGGAGAGAGTGGGATAGAGACACGGTATTTCCGTGTCTCTTTTTTATTTTCTTTGTTTGTTTTTTTTTTATTTATTTATTGCTTTATTTTATGACTTTATTAAATTGTTAAATTAATTAATTCCTAAAATTTATTTGATATCTATTTTATAGTAATTCTCAATTAAAACATTAAGATGCTATTTTTATTTTTTCTTTAATTGTTCTAAAATGAATTAGTACCTACTAGCAAAATTAATTTCCTAAATGCAAATGCATATTTTTTTTTGTATTTTTTTATATGAATTAACACACAAATTGTAAAAATAAGGAAAAATTACTTATTTTGAATTTATGGAAATAACTCATATATAGGGTAAAAATCACGTGCTCACAGCCTCCATAACAACTGCCTCCGGAATCTGGCAAGATGCCCGGAGGTCATTTAGGAGAGGTTCGGTGTAATTAGACCTCTCCCATGCAGGTGTGTTCACTTTTGTCGGGAAATACCTCCTAACATATAGTTCACCGGAAAGGAGATTATCCATGGATAAGGGGACGAGATGTTTGCGAGTTTTCTTGCCATCCTTTGATGGCCGGGAGACCCTGGAGGTAGCCTCACCCTCTTCTGCTCCCCGGCGGTGACTACCCTTAGCCATTTTAGAGGTTTTTTATACTAAAAAATATTATGGTGAGACACAAGGTCAACGTGAAAGGTTGCATTTCTATCAAGAAAAGCTGAGAAATGAAAATATCGAAAAACTTTTTGATGATCCAAAGAATGGAAAGTCTTGAAACCGTTAACTATTTATAATAAGTCATTACACGAGATTCGAAGTGTTTTGCACCGGAAAAGAGGCGGGAAACCAAAATGTCAAATCGCCTTTATGACCTGCCTCGAGAACAACAACAATTATGATGCATGCCGTCAACAAATGACGGTTGAGAAGAACATGCCACATGTATGTATATAGATAGATCCAATACTGGTCGACTTTATCCATCCATTGCATATATACGCTGAGTACATCTCCAATAGGCGGAGGGACTAACTATATAGGGCCGACTCGGATGTAATACGAGTCGAGCATGTACCCTTATGCGGTCGTAGACACCGGATGACACCCTCTTTCATGTCCGTATGATGAAGAGGATACGCTCTCGACTATAGTGGCGTATTAGCAGGCTCGTCCGAACAGACGTCCCGACTCCCCTTCCCCTATACTTTCGTTGTAATAGCAATAGCTTTGGGACGGTGTAATGTGTCAACGAGGGGGTCATCCTTCTATATAAGGAAGGGTCCCCCTCATTTGTAACCAAAGTATTATTGATCATTAATAATACAACTCTCTCTCTGCCATTTTCTCTATATTTTATCTCTTTATTGCTTACTTGTTCAAAGACTTCATTAAGCCCCACTACATTCTTACAAGAAAAACATATACACGAATCCGAAGATCGATCTTAAAGATATATTACCATTGATTTCGATTTACCCTTTATCTATTCTTTGATTGTCCCTGACTCATAAAACAACCGATAGCTTTTGGTTCAAATTGTTACGATTGCCAACTGACTGCCGATCCATGGACCTTCTTTCATAAGGCAGTTTTGTCGGCTAGTCCTTCTAAAACATCAGACTACATTCTCATGGTCATTGAGGCAAAGTTTTTGGAGGCCAAGAGATTTGAGATGGACCAGGATTATGAAAGAAGACAATCCCGCTCTTCATCGTGATGTTGTCTACTTTAATGTCAAATTTTATGTGGTTCAGCGGCTTGGCCACGTGTTAGTTTGCGATGTTACTGGTGCTGACCCCATGGCTCAAAAAGTAGCTCGGTTGCCTCTAGATCAGATTGGAGATGAACTGTACATAGTAGAATCACTAGGATCAATATTTGTAGTTGCGTGACATGGTGGTCTGTGTAAGTCCAGGATTCCAATGACACGTTATGATATATATGGCTATTATATGGAAGGGGCGGCTTGGACATGGGTGTCTACAACTTATCAGATGACTGTTGCGGAAGCCAAATGTATATAGTGTGAATGAGTCACAACTACTACACCAAAAATTATGGCAGCCACTAAATAACAAATAAGATAATAAAGCAATAATAAAAGGAATACCAGAATATACGAGATTCGACTAATTTTGCCTACTCCTCGGACACAACCAATATTTTATTCCACTCCAAAATACAAGTGCAATAATACTAAAGAGAGAATATACAAATGCCTTAACAAGATAAGAAGGCAAATGAGAAGTGTGTTTAAATCCTAAACATTAGGCCTTCTTTTATAGGGAGAAATCCTCCCCAATACATGTTCCCCACCGATGTGGGATGAGGATTTTGACAAATTCAACAAATCTCAACAGCTTGTGAAATGTCAGGTCTCGTACAGACCATTGCATACATCAAGCTACCAACATCATTTGCGTATGGTACCTTTGACATATACTCTCGTTCAACTTCATTCAATGGTGACATAGTAGTACATAGCTTAAAATGGGGAGCAAGTGGAGTACTAACCTGGCTTAGTCTTGTCATCTATGCCAAAACGTTGTAGTACTCTCTTCAAATATTCTTTCTGAGATAAACAGAGTTTCTTTGAACGTCTATCTCTTATTATCTTCATGCCAAGAATTTTCTTCGCCTCGCCCAGATCCTTCATCTCGAACTCCTTCTTTAGTTGAATCTTCAACTTATCAATTTCTTCCGAATTCTTGGAAGCTATCAACATATCATCAACATATAGGAGAAGATATATAAAGGAACCATTTTTAATCTTGCTCAAATAAACACAATGATCGTATTTTCTTCTCGTGTACCCTTGCTGCAACATAAACTTGTCAAATCGCTTGTACCATTGTCTAGAAGATTGTTTCAACCCGTACAATGATTTTTCAAGTTTGCACACCATATTTTCCTTACCAACAACTTTGAATCCTTCTGGCTGAGTCATGTAGATTTCCTCCTCCAAGTTTCCATGTAAAAACGCAGTTTTTACATCCATCTGAACTAGTTCCAAATCCAACTGTGCTACCAAAGCCAACATAATTCTAATGGAGGAATATTTTACAACTGGAGAAAATACTTTATTGTAATCAATTCCCTCTTTTTGAGCATATCCTTTGGCCACCAACCTTGCTTTGTAGCGAACATCTACTTGGTTAGGAAATCCTTCCTTCTTTGCAAATACTTATTTGCACCCAATTGCTTTCTTTCCCTTCGGGAGATTGGCCAATCTCCATGTATGATTCTGTTGAAGGAACTGTATTTCATCATTCATGGCAATCCTCCACTTATCTTCTTCTGAACTTTGGACTGCGTCTTTTTAAGTGGTGGGAACATCATCAACTGCAATTGCGGTTGCACAAGCAACTGTCTCTATGATACGAACAAGTTTCGTTACTTTCCTTTTTGGCCTGTTGGTTGCTATTGATTCAAGTTGTTGTTGAGGTTCCTGAGTTGGAATCTCCTCTATTAGCTCTCCTTCCAGAGGAAAATCTTCATTTGTTTCCTCCTCTGCTTCTTGTGTAGGAAAAATAAATTTTCCCTCAAACTCCACCTGCTTAGAAGCACCATCATCTTGTTTGGTATCTTCATTTGTTACCTTGTTTACCATAGCAGATTCATCGAAGGTAATATCTCTACTGAATATTACTTTCTTTGTCATAAGGCATCATAAGCGATATCCTTTGACTCCAGAAGTAATCCCCATAAAAATAGCCTTCTTTGCCATTGGATCCAATTTTGACTCTGTCACATGATAATATGCAGTTGAGCCAAACACGTGCAAAGAGTTGTAATCTACAACAGGCTTTCCATACCATTTTTCAAAGGCGAAATACATAAACAGCCCCTTGAAGTTGTCCTCAACGACCAGCTGAACACCTTAATCGACTCATTTACCATTTAGACACTTCAAGTGGCTATTAAGTATTTCAAGTGAACACTCGAGCAGATCAAACTATATGCGTGAGTTACACTTGCTAATAATGTATCAAATGAACCAATTAAAAAATGACACGTGTAATTTGAACTAACAAAAACAAAAGGACTACATTTAAAGCAAAAAAATTATTTTTTCTTACTTTTAATTAACCAAGCCAGCGCTAATAATTCCCCCCACCCCCCACCCCCTCTTCTTCCTTCCTTCATCATCTTCTTTCACCCATCAATTTTTCCTCATTCCATTTCTCCAAATTAACCTGCATCCTAACTCCCAACAAATTAAACGTAGTTACTGACTAAATGCTTAAGATATGCTACTTTAAGCCCAATTTCAAAAATTAAAGAACACAAAAGTTGAAGAATATAGCAGTTTTCTTCGGCGTCCTTCCGACTTGCTCAAATTTATCCAATCTCAATTGTTATTTCACCAAATGAGTTCAAACTTGAAATAAGAACTCTAATCAACACCGATATCAAATCACAATACCCAATTTTTACAAGCAACAAAAAAATCAAAAGACTGACATGTCTTCTTCGAATAGACTTCAAAAATTTCGAACCAAAGCTAGTAGAATCAACTCCAATGAACCTAAATAATTAACCTAAATTTGTATATTCCGTTTCACAAATAAGTTTTCAACAAATATTTTAAACACCCAATCAATTTCGACCTCCAATTTTTAGATCAAGAAAACCCAGCTTCTTCCACAGTGTTGGACAATGAAGAATGATGGAACACGAACTCAAATTTCAAGAGTTGCGGTGTGTTTCGAAGACTTCTTTCCAAATTTGAGAGTTGTGATGGGTTTCGTATACTTCTTCCCAAATGTAGAGCAATGGCAAGGATTATGTTTAGATCCATTCAAAATTTTAACGGAAAAGGGCCAAAATATATCCCTTTACTTTCAAATATGGTTTACTTGTAACCTTCGTTATACTATTGGGTCATCCATACCCCTACCGTTATACTATTAGGTTATTGTGACGACCCGGCCCGTCGTCACGGGAATTACCACCCCGTTATGTTGTAATTACATAATTCATACTTTTATATAAGTGTTAGAGTCTATCGGGGGAGTTAGGAGTGAAATTAAAGTGGAAATGAGGCATATAGCCTTTTTGGAGGAAGCTTGAATAAGGAAAGTCAACCCGGAGTTGACTATTTGGTTAGAGGGCTCGGAATCGGATTCCGATGATTCGGTTAGTTCCGGAAGGTGATTTGTGACTTAGGGGAGCGATCGGAATTGAATTTGGAGGCCCGGTGTAGAAATAGGCTTGAATTGGCTAAGGTTGAATTTTGGCGAAATCCGGACGATAGGTGAGATTTAGATCCGGGGTCCGGAATGGAGTTCCGACAGTTGCAGTAGCTTCGTTAGGTGATTTTGGATGTGCCTGCAAAATTTCAGGTCATTCGGACGTCGTTTGGTCGGGTTTTTGATCGAATGTGTAATTCGGAAAGTTTTAAGAAATTTAGGCTTGAATCCGTGGTTAATTGATGATTTTGATGTTTAGTATGGCGTTTTTATGATTGGAACAAGTTTGTATCGTGTTTTGGAGTATGTTGGTGGTTTTCGTTGGGGTCCCGGGGGCCTCGGGATGGATTCGGGGGTCCAAACGGACCAATTTGTGCCAAAAGGCACTGCTGTTCTGCTGCAATAATCGCAGAAAAATTTTGTTCTCCGCGATCGCGGAGATGGCCATGCGATCGCGTAAGGGAGAAATCCTGAGCTCTGCGATCGCGAAGCAAAGCCTGCGATCGCGTAAGTCTGAAGGTTGGAACATTGCGATCGCGTGAAGTTTTATGCGATCGCGTAGGGTATTTGGTCGGAAGCAGCGCGATCGCGTGTCTTGTGTCGCGATCGCGTAGGTAAATCTGGGAGCCGGCCGAGTTTGTTCACTGCGATCGCGTTAGTTCGTTTGCGATCGCGTAGGGTCACTGAGTTGTTCACTGTGATCGCGTCCAGGATCACGCGATCGCGTAGAGGAAAATTAGGCCGCCCGAAATTTGTGCATCGCGATCGCGTGCCAAAGGCTGCGATCGCGTAGGGTTAATTGGTCTGGCAGAGAATTTAATCACAGAACAGAGGGGCTACGGGTTTCATTCATGAAACCTCCATTTTTGAGTTCCAAGAGGAGAAACTCACGGGAATTGCTGGTAATTCATCGGGGATTCGTTGGAGGTAAGTTTTGTGGCTTAATTACATCATTTTAGCATGAAATCCTTGGTTAAATCCCTGTAAATGGAAGATTTAAGGTGGGTTTGAGCCCTAGGCCTAAATTTAAGAAAAACACTGATTTGAGTGGGCAAATGGAGTCCGATTTTGGTAAATTTTATATGCCTAGACTCGTATCGAGATGAGGATTCCGAATATGTGATTTTTGTAATTTTTCGACAAGTGTACCAAAAGTCGGGTTTTGACAACTTGTGGGTTTTGATATAAATTGGGTTATTTCGAATGAATTTCGTGAAATTAGCGTATATTGATGCATTTTCTATGATTTTGAGCAGAGTTGACATCCGAGGAGATTGAATTGCGAGGCAAGCGTAAGGCGGATTGAAGCTTCTACCGGTTCGAGGTGAGTGGTGGTAGTAAATAATGTACTGAGGGTTTGAAACCCCGTACTAGCACTTTACAGTGCTATATTGAGATGAGACACGCGTTCTATGACGTGCGTGGTGACATTGTGATAGGGGGTTCGGACTAAGTCCTTCCCGGCTAATAGAATACTGTGTTGTACGACTGTTAATGAGGTTATAACTGTACAATTGGGCTAATAGCCATGTTTGGGGCCTTGTGCCGATCTGTAGAGCATTAGGGAACCTATAGAGCTAGGTGACCCTTATATCATGTTGGAAACATACACTCAGCCGTAGCTCTAGCTGTATAGCATAATATGAGCCCGTACTAGATGTGTACATTGAGAGAGATTATCTAGGGTGGAATTCCTGTTCTAGCTGAGTGGGCCTGAAAGGCCAAGTCTATACCGATTGAGATGAGATAGGGTCAAGGACCCACTATGAGATGTTATATTGGGCCCGAAAGGCCAAGTCTATATTAACCGAGACAGGGTCAAGGACCCATTGTGATATATTATATTGGGCCTGAGAGGCCAAGTGCATACTGACTGGGTTAGGGTCGAGGACCCATTATGAGGTATTATGTATATAGATACCTATATTGGATCGGACTGCACGCCGCAGTAATGTACATGTAATATACATGTAATATACATGTGGGACGGACTGCACGCCGCAGTATTATTGCGCTTGGGCTGTAGGAGCCCCTTCGGAGTCTGAGTCTGCACACATTCCGGTGAGCGCTGGTATATTATGGGATCGGGCTGCACGCCGCAGCAGTATATATGTTGGATCGGACTGCACGCCGCAGTGATATATGGTGGACCTGGCTGCACGCCATAGCACCATAGCGCTTGGGCCTAGGGAGCCCCTCCGAAGTCCGTATACACCCCCAGTGAGCGCCGTCGACGTTAAATGGAGCGGGCTGCGCGCCGCAGCAGTATATGTATTGGAGCGGGCTGCACGCCGCAGGATTATACTTAATCATATCCTACTATTTACTTAGATACTTATACATTATAGACATAAGTATGTGCCTTTATATGTTGAGATGGCCGTACACCGTAGGGGTACGAGCGAGGGTTTGTTCGGTGTGGAGATCTTGTAGAGATAAACGTAGATTGGAGGTTAAAGTACTACTATAGTGATGACGTACTTGTGAAGATTGCCTTAGAACTGCTAAGTGATAGCACATGAGTTCTTACTTTCAGTTATTATTTATTATTGTTACTCACTGAGTTGAAATATACTCACCCCACTCCCCTGCACTTTTTGGTGCAGATCCACAGGTGCCCGAGAGCAGTTGAGACATTGTAGCTGCTGATCCATACCTACTTTTGCGGAGATTACTAGGTAGCTGCCAGCGTCCGCAGAGCTTGTTTTCTCCTTCTTTATCATCTTGTTAATTTCCTATTTGTCTAGACTTGGTTGTATTAGGATGCTATTCTGTAGAGGCTCAGTCTCGTGACACCACGATATGTTTGGGACCGTATTTTGTATGTTTTGACGTTTCGGTTATCACCTGCTATGACTAACTACTGTTTAAGTTTAATTTATTTAATAATTGACTGGTTAAAGAGATAATATGGTCGGGCTTGCCTAGCATTGTGTTGGGCGCCATCACGACCGGGGTTTGGGTCGTGACAAGTTGGTATCAAAGCCTAGGTTAATAGGTCTCGCGAGTCATGAGCCGGTTGGTAGAGTCTCGTGGATCGGTGAGGGGACGCCTGTACTTATCCTCGGGAGGCTGCAAACCTTTTTAGGAAAAGTTTCAATTCTTGGAATTCTTGTCGTGCGATTACTTTTGACTTGAACTGAACTTTGACATTCTATTCTCTCGCAGATGGCGAGAACTCGATCATCCGGACGTGGAGGACGACCACCACTACCACCTACTAGAGGCCGTGGACGCGGTCGTGGTCGTGGCGGAGTTAGGGCGGGCGGGCGGCGCCGGTCGACCCACGGCCCCCGAGTTGCGGAGGTGCCGGCGGCACCGGATCGGGCACCGGCCGTGCCCATTGCTATTCGGGTCTACGAGGAGACCACGGCCCGGATACTAGCGATCTGCACGCGGCCTAGCACAGGCGGTTTCAGTTACTACTGCAGCAGCTGCATCAGGGATCGGGGGTGGTCATCAGACCCCCGCAGTACGCACTCCAGAGCCAGCAGTGCAGGGCTTACAAACACCAGAGGCTCCTCCAGTTCAGCCTGTGGTACCAGTTCAGCCAGCAGATCAGATTCAGGGGGACATGGTCCCAGCTATGACAGACGATGAGTAGTGTCGTCTCGAGAGGTTCACCAGGTTATCTCCTCCAGTGTTCACTGGTGCTCCGGGCAAGGACGCCCAAGGTTTTATGGATAAGTGCCGTCGGATGCTTCGTACGGCGGGGATATTGGAGTCCAGTGGGGTATCTTTCACTACCTTTCAGTTTCAGGGACCAGCCTTCGCTTGGTGGGAGGCTTATGAGCGCCGCAGGCCGGCCGGAGCAGCACCACTATCATGGCCGGAGTTCTCCACTATGTTCTTGGAGAAATGGGTGCCTCGATCTCGGAGAGAGGAGATGCGTAGGCAGTTTGAGGGTCTCCGTCAGGGGGACATGTCAGTGTCGAGTATGAGATCAGATTTACAGAGTTGTCCGGATATGCACCGTGGTTGGTTCATTCCGACAGAGAGAGGATTGGGCGGCTTTGTGGACGGCCTCATTTACCCCATTCGTATTCCGATGACTCGGGAGAGGGTTTTGAGTCGTACATTTGAGGATCCTGTGGATATTGCTCGCGACATTGAGACAGATCGTCGCAAGGAGCGGGATGAGAGGGAGGCCAAGAGGCCTCGAGGAGCGGCTAGTTCCGGTGGCACACGGACCGAGAGGCCGAGTCGGCGGAGCGGAGGTCGCTCTTTCGAGTCTTCGCGGTCGAGACGCTCGGATCGTCGCGGATGGTCTCTTAGACCAGGATTATCGGGGTTCGCACCAGAGCCGGCCCAGCTCTCAGTGCCATGCCGGCTCAGAGTTCTTCACGGGCCCCATCCGCTCGGGGTTCGTCTCGGCCTAGTTCATCGGCTGGCCATTCCGGCGCCGAGAGGTCCTTATCGGTCTCGGTACCCGGACCAGGGGAGTTCGCTACGAGTGCGGAGAGTTTGGGCATCACCGTAGGGAGTGTCCCCGTCTTGTTTCCGGATCTTATCAGCAGAGAGGGCAGCCCTCGTCATCCGGTCCTTCTACTTCGGCACCCGCCCCGCCGGCTAGGGGTGAGGGTCGGACGGCTAGGGGTCGCCCTCGAGGGGAGGCCGATCGGGCGGTCGAGGCTAGATGCTTATGCTTTTCGGGGCCGATGCGAGGTTGTTGCTTCCGATGATGTCATTACGGGTATTATTTCGGTCTGCCACAGAGATGCCTCGGTATTGTTTGATCCCGGTTCTACTTATTCTTATGTGTCTACATATTTTGCTCCTCGTTTGGGCACGACCCGAGGGAGTCTTGAGCTGCCAGTGCATGTATCTACCCGGTAGGGGATACTATTGTTGTGGACCACGTATACCGGTCCTGTTTGGTCACTATTGGAGGTCTGGAGACCCGAGTAGACCTGTTGCTTCTCAGCATGATTGATTTTGATGTTATATTGGGCATGGACTGGCTATCTCCATGTCATGCTATTATGGACTGTCATGCTAAGACAGTCACTTTGGCTATGCCGGGCATTCAGAGGATCGAGTGGCGAGGCACGACTGAGTATGTACCTAGCAGGGTAATATCTTTCCTCAAGGCCCAACGAATGGTTGGGAAGGGATGTCTCTCTTATTTAGCATTTGTGCGGGAGGTTGAGGCCCGGACTCCCAGTATTGATTCTGTTCCCATTGTGCGAGACTTTCCTGATGTGTTTCCCTCAGACCTGTCGGGCATACCGCCGGACAGGGATATTGATTTTGGGATTGACTTGGTGCCAGGCACTCAGCCTATTTCTATTCCTCCGTATCGGATGGCACCAGCTGAGCTGAAGGAAGTGAAGGAGCAGCTCCAAGAACTCCTAGATAAGGGGTTCATTCGGTCGAGTGTGTCGCCATGGGGTGCACCGGTCCTGTTTGTTAAGAAGAAGGATGGATCCATGAGGATGTGTATTGACTACAGGCAGCTGAACAAAGTTAGAGTGAAGAATAAGTATCCTCTGCCTCGTATCGATGATTTATTTGATCAGCTCCAGGGAGCTAGGGTATTCTCGAAGATTGATCTTCGTTCAGGCTACCATCAGCTGAAGATTAGAGAGTCCGACATTATGAAGACTGCATTCCGGACCAGATATGGTCACTATGAGTTCCTTGTGATGTCTTTTGGGCTGACCAACGCCCCAGCAGCATTTATGCATCTGATGAACAGTGTATTCAGGCCGTATCTTGATTCGTTTGTGATCGTATTCATTGATGACATACTTGTCTACTCTCGTAGCCAGGAGGAGCATGCTCGGCACTTGAGTGTTGTGTTGCAGAGATTGAGAGAGGAGAAGCTGTATGCCAAGTTCTCCAAATGTGAGTTCTGGCTTGAGTCCGTGGCATTCTTAGGGCACGTGGTGTCCTGTGATGGTATTCAGGTAGATCCGAGGAAGGTCGAGGCAGTGCAGAGTTGGCCCAGACCGACCTCAGTTTCTGAGATCCGTAGCTTTCTGGGATTGGCAGGGTATTATCGCCGATTCGTTCAGGGGTTCTCTTCTATTGCTTCACCCTTGACTAGATTGACTCGGAAGGGTGTTCCTTTCTTATGGTCCGAGGAGTGCGAGGAGAGCTTTCGGAAGCTCAAGACAGCACTGACCACAGCACCAGTCTTGATTCTACCGACAACGTCAAATTCTTATACTGTATATTGTGATGCCTCAGGAGTGGGCATTGGTTGTGTGTTGATGCAGGAGGGTAGGGTCATTGCTTATGCCTCTCGTCGGTTGAAGCCCCACGAGAAGAACTACCCTGTTCATGATTTGGAGCTAGCAGCCATAGTTCATGCCTTGAAGATTTGGAGGCATTACCTGTATGGTGTCTCATGTGAGGTGTTCACGGATCATCGCAGCCTCCAGCACTTATTCAGACAGAAGGACCTTAATTTGAGACAGCGGAGGTGGTTGGAGTTGCTTAAGGACTATGATATCACTATTTTGTATCATCCAGGGAAGGCCAATGTGGTGGCCGATGCCTTGAGTCGGAAGGCGGTTAGCATGGGCAGCTTAGCTTTCATCCCGGTTGGGGAGAGGCCATTTGCTTATGATGTTCAGGCCCTAGCCAATCGGCTAGTGAGATTAGATATTTCGGAGCCGAGTCGGGTGTTGGCTTGTGTTGTTTCTCGATCTTCCTTATATGATCGCATCAGGGAGCGATAGTATGATGACCCACATTTGCTTGTCCTTAAGGACAGAGTGCGGCATAATGATGCTAGAGATGTGACTATCGACAGTGATGGTGTTCTGAGGATGCAGGGCCGTATATGCGTGCCCAATGTAGATGGTTTGCGGGAGTTGATACTTGAGGAGGCACACAGTTCGCGGTACTCTATTCACCCAGGTGCCGCGAAGATGTACCAAGACTTGAGACAGCACTATTGGTGGAGGAGAATGAAGATGGATATTGTTAGGCATGTAGCCAGGTGCCTCAATTACCAGCAGGTCAAGTATGAGCCTCAGAGACCGGGCGGTGTTCTTCAGCGTATGGTTATTCCCGAGTGGAAATGGGAGAGGATCACCATGGATTTTGTTCCTGGGCTACCTCGGACAGCGAGGAAGTTTGATTCGGTATGGGTGATCGTTGATCGGCTGACTAAGTCCGCACATTTCATCCCAGTTAGTACTACTTACTCATCGGAGCGGTTGGCGGTGATCTTTATTCGGGAGATTGTCAGGTTGCATGGGGTCCCAGTGTCTATTATATCTGACAGAGGCACTCAGTTCACTTCCCAGTTTTGGAGAGCATTTCAGCGAGAGATGGGTACGAGGGTTGAGTTGAGTACAGCATTTCACCCCCAGACAGACGGGCAGTCTGAGCGTACTATTCAGATCCTGGAGGATATGTTGCGGGCATGTGTGATTGATTTTGGTGGTTCGTGGGATGAATTCTTACCACTTGCTGAGTTTGCCTACAACAACGGCTACCAGTCGAGTATTCAGATGGCCCCGTACGAGGCATTGTATGGCAGACGGTGTAGATCTCCCGTGGGATGGTTTGAGCCTGGTGAGGTTAGATTGATAGGGAGTGAGTTAGTCCAGGATGCTCTGGATAGAGCAAAGTTGATCCAGGAGAGGCTTCGTACAGCACAGTCTCGTCAGAAGAGTTATGCGGACCGTAGAGTTCGAGAGTTGTCTTTCATGGTTGGTGACGGAGTATTGTTGAAGATTTCACCTATGAAGGGTGTCATGAGGTTTGGGAAGAAAGGAAAGTTGAGTCCCAGGTATATTGGCCCTTTTGAGATACTCAGGAGAGTTGGAGAGGTGGCATATGAGTTAGCCTTGCCACCCAGTTTATCCGGCGTTCATCCGGTATTCCATGTGTCTATGCTCCGGAAGTACATTGGAGATCCGTCTCATGTATTAGACTTCGGTACCATCCAGCTTGATGGTGATCTGTCCTATGATGTGGAGCCTATTGCTATTTTGGGTCGTCAGGTGAGAAAATTGAGGTCCAAGGAGATTGCATCGGTTAAGGTTCAGTGGAGAGGTCGACCCGTGGAGGAGGCTACTTGGGAGGTTGAGCAGGAGATGCGGAGCAGATACCCTCAGCTATTTGAGACTTCGGGTATGTTTCTTGACCCGCTCGAGGACGAGCGTTTGCTTAAGAGGGGGAGAATGTGACGACCCGGCCCGTCGTCACGGGAATTACCACCCCGTTATGTTGTAATTACATAATTCATACTTTTATATAAGTGTTAGAGTCTATCGGGGGAGTTAGGAGTGAAATTAAAGTGGAAATGAGGCATATAGCCTTTTTGGAGGAAGCTTGAATAAGGAAAGTCAACCGGAGTTGACTATTTGGTTAGAGGGCTCGGAATCGGATTCTGATGATTCGGTTAGTTCCGGAAGGTGATTTGTGACTTAGGGGAGCGATCGGAATTGAATTTGGAGGCCCGGTGTAGAAATAGGCTTGAATTGGCTAAGGTTGAATTTTGGCGAAATCCGGACGATAGGTGAGATTTAGATCCGGGGGTCGGAATGGAGTTCCGACAGTTGCAGTAGCTTCGTTAGGTGATTTTGGATGTGCCTGCAAAATTTCAGGTCATTCGGACGTCGTTTGGTCGGGTTTTTGATCGAATGTGTAATTCGGAAAGTTTTAAGAAATTTAGGCTTGAATCCGTGGTTAATTGGTGATTTTGATGTTTAGTATGGCGTTTTTATGATTGGAACAAGTTCGTATCGTGTTTTGGAGTATGTTGGTGGTTTTCGTTGGGGTCCCGGGGGCCTCGGGATGGATTCGGGGGTCCAAACGGACCAAATTGTGCCAAAAGGCACTGCTGTTCTACTGCTATAATCGCACAAAAATTTTGTTCTCCGCGATCGCGGAGATGGCCATGCGATCGCGTAAGGGAGAAATCCTGAGCTCTGCGATCGCGAAGCAAAGCCTGCGATCGCGTAAGTGTGAAGGTTGGAACATTGCGATCGCGTGAAGTTTTATGCGATCGCGTAGGGTATTTGGTCGGAAGCAGCGCGATCGCGTGTCTTGTGTCGCGATCGCGTAGGTAAATCTGGGAGCCGGCCGAGTTTGTTCACTGCGATCGCGTTAGTTCGTTTGCGATCGCGTAGGGTCACTGAATTGTTCACTGCGATCGCGTCGAGGATCACGCGATCGCGTAGAGGAAAATTAGGCCGCCCAAAATTTGTGCATCGCGATCGCGTGCCAAAGGCTGCGATCGCGTAGGGTTAATTCGTCTGGCAGAGAATTTAATCACAGAACAGAGGGGCTACGGGTTTCATTCATGAAACCTCCATTTTTGAGTTCCAAGAGGAGAAACTCACGGGAATTGCTGGTAATTCATCGGGGATTCGTTGGAGGTAAGTTTTGTGGCTTAATTACATCATTTTAGCATGAAATCCTTGGTTAAATCCCTGTAAATGGAAGATTTAAGGTGGGTTTGAGCCCTAGGCCTAAATTTAAGAAAAACACCGATTTGAGTGGGCAAATGGAGTCCGATTTTGGTAAATTTTATATGCCTAGACTCGTATCGAGATGAGGATTCCGAATATGTGATTTTTGTAATTTTTCGACAAGTGTACCAAAAGTCGGGTTTTGACAACTTGTGGGTTTTGATATAAATTGGGTTATTTCGAATGAATTTCGTGAAATTAGCGTATATTGATGCATTTTCTAAGATTTTGAGCAGAGTTGACATCCGAGGAGATTGAATTGCGAGGCAAGCGTAAGGCGGATTGAAGCTTCTACCGGTTCGAGGTGAGTGGTGGTAGTAAATAATGTACTGAGGGTTTGAAACCCCGTACTAGCACTTTACAGTGCTATATTGAGATGAGACACGCGTTCTATGACGTGCGTGGTGACATTGTGATAGGGGGTTCGGATTAAGTCCTTCCCGGCTAATAGAATACTGTGTTGTACGACTGTTAATGAGGTTATAACTGTACCATTGGGTTAATAGCCATGTTTGGGGCCTTGTGCCGATCTGTAGAGCATTAGGGAACCTATAGAGCTAGGTGACCTTTATATCGTGTTGGAAATATACACTCAGCCATAGCTCTAGCTGTATAGCATAATATGAGCCCGTACTAGATGTGTACATTGAGAGAGATTATCTAGGGTGGAATTCCCTGTTCTAGCTGAGTGGGCCTGAAAGGCCAAGTTTATACCGATTGAGATGAGATAGGGTCGAGGACCCACTATGAGATGTTATATTGGGCCTGAAAGGCCAAGTCTATATTAACCGAGACAGGGTCAAGGACCCATTGTGATATATTATATTGGGCCTGAGAGGCCAAGTGCATACTGACTGGGTTAGGGTCGAGGACCCATTATGAGGTATTATGTATATAGATACCTATATTGGATCGGACTGCACGCCGCAGTAATGTACATGTAATATACATGTAATATACATGTGGGACGGATTGCACGCCGCAGTATTATTGCGCTTGGGCTGTAGGAGCCCCTTCGGAGTCTGAGTCTGCACACATTCCGGTGAGCGCTGGTATATTATGGGATCGGGCTGCACGCCGCAGCAGTATATATGTTGGATCGGACTGCACGCCGCAGTGATATATGGTGGACCTGGCTGCACGCCATAGCACCATAGCGCTTGGGCCTAGGGAGCCCCTCCGAAGTCCGTATACACCCCCAGTGAGCGCCGTCGACGTTAAATGGAGCGGGCTGCGCGCCGCAGCAGTATATGTATTGGAGCGGGCTGCACGCCGCAGCATTATACTTAATCATATCCTACTATTTACTTAGATACTTATACATTATAGACATAAGTATGTGCCTTTATATGTTGAGATGGCCGTACACCGTAGGGGTACGAGCGAGGGTTTGTTCGGTGTGGAGATCTTGTAGAGATAAACGTAGATTGGAGGTTAAAGTACTACTATAGTGATGACGTACTTGTGAAGATTGCCTTAGAACTGCTAAGTGATAGCACAGGAGTTCTTACTATTATTGTTACTCACTGAGTTGAAATATACTCACCCCACTCCCCTGCACTTTCTGTGCAGATCCACAGGTGCCCGAGAGCAGTTGAGACATTGTAGCTGTTGATCCTTGTCTACTTTTGCGGAGATTACTAGGTAGCTGCCAGCGTCCGCAGAGCTTGTTTTCTCCTTCTTTATCATCTTGTTGATTTCCTATTTGCCTAGACTTGGTTGTATTAGGATGCTATTCTGTAGAGGCTCAGTCTCGTGACACCACGATATGTTTGGGACCGTATTTTGTATGTTTTGACGTTTCGGTTATCAAATTTTAACGGAAAAGGGCCAAAATATATCCCTCTACTTTCAAATATGGTTTACTTGTAACCTTCGTTATACTATTGGGTCATCCATACCCCTACCGTTATACTATTAGGTTATCTATACCCCTACTATCGGCATAGATAACCCAATAGTATAACGGTAGGGGTATGGATGGCCCAATAGTATAACGAAGGGTACAAGTAAACCATATTTGAAAGTAGAGGGATATATTTGGCCCATTTCCGTATTTTCAATCCTAGAAATGTGCCATTTTTTTGAACAAAGTATTAAGAAAAATATTTAATCTAAATTAAAATAGAGGAAGTAATATTTACTTTGTATTATATTAAAAGGAAATAATATTGGTTACATATATACTGTTTGCGATGAAACAATGTTAAATGGCATGTTGGGTAGCTAGGAAGGTGCCTCCGGCACTTATTCTGCCAATTAGTGCTAGAATATTGGTGATTTGTCTCCTTAAGAACCACAAGAGGGGCACGAGAATTAAACAACATTCACATATGCTTAACAGGAATAAGTATCCCACAAAGAAAACTTTCGATATCCCCTCTTCTTTAATTCTAAATATCTGATAGCGTCATATGTTAGTAAAAAAAGAATCTGAGATGGAATCCAAAAAACTTAGTTAGCAGGGTTCATATAATTAATCACCACATACACTTAGTAACTGAGATGGAATCAAAAGATACTGGCCGTACGAGAGCTTTCACGAGGGTGCTACGTAAAATCCTATCTTTCAGTATTACCCACTAGTTTAAGACATGGTCTGAGGAGTAGATTACCGCAAGATATTACCAGGCCTTTTTTGCATGCAGTGACCGAGTGACGTACAAAGGATTTTGTGTATATGGCACCTATTTTTGTCAGATTCTTTTTTTACTAACATATGACGCTATCAGATTCGCTATAAGTGTCGGAGGCACCTTCCTGGCTACCCAACATGCCATTTAACACTGTTTCATCGCAAACAGTATATGTAACCAATATTATTTCCTTTTAATATAATATAAAGTAAATATTACTTCCTCTGTTTTAATTTAGATGACATATTTTTCTTAATACTTTGTTCCAAAAAAAAGGCACATTTCTACGATTGAAAATACGGAAAAGGGCCAAATATATCCCTCTACTTCCA
Organism: Nicotiana noctiflora; assembly: GCA_032618575.1. Lineage (NCBI taxonomy): Eukaryota > Viridiplantae > Streptophyta > Magnoliopsida > Solanales > Solanaceae > Nicotiana > Nicotiana noctiflora. Next base: position 193,236 of record JASVEL010013375.1, read on the forward strand.
AATATGGTTTACTTGTACCCTTCGTTATACTATTGGGCCATCCATACCCCTACCGTTATACTATTGGGTTATCTATATAGATAGTAGGGGTATAAATAACCCAATAGTATAACGGTAGGGGTATGGATGACCCAATAGTATAACGAATGGTACAAGTAAACCATATTTGAAAGTAGAGGGGTATATTTGGCCCTTTTCCGATTAAAATATCCCCCTCCCCAACCTCCAATTCCTCTTTTGTTCCTCTATCAACCCCTTTTCCCGCCAATATTCTTTGCCCTCTACTTCAGTAGCATTCCTTTTCCAATCTTTTTCATCCCTCCCCTTTCCCGTTGTGACCCGCTTTCTACCCATCTCAGTTTTATTCCCTCATCGTTCATTTTTATCACCTTCCCACTATTAATCAGTGATGCACTAGAATTACAAATGAAAACGTCGTGCTATGGTTAGGAACTCACAAACCGGATATTGAGATTAATGTTAAAGCGAATTATGTCGCAACGATAAGAAGGAATCCGAAGAAACCTTCGAGCGACACGATGGTGATTGTTTAAGTGATGATTCTTCTTTCTTTCAAGTGGGGGCAGTTTAGTTACTGGAGTTGGCTTCTCTAATGATTTCATCAAGAATAAAGCAAAGCAAAGCAAAGCAAAAAAGAAAAATAACAATGGGGAGAAGATAACAGTGTTCACAAAATGTAAGTTCTTAAAATTGAAGAACAAAGGAGGGTTTTTTTCTATGGGTGAATGACTTGGATAGCCTTGAATGGATGTCCCGTTTTGTTAAAGATTATCACCATTTTGTGGATTTTATAATGGGACTTATCGCTTATAGAGTGTACACCCATGAGAGCTGTTGGGTCTAAGCTTGATGGCATATAAAGTTAATGATAGAGAAAGATAAAAAGATTTTTCAATAGATAGTGTGAGCACGTGATTTTTGCCCTATATGAGACTTACTCCCAAAAAATTCAAACCAAAATAGCTTCGTGTTGTCCATGATTTTTGTGATTTCATGTTATAATTTTCTTATTATTCGTATCTGTGTGTGCATACTTATTTGATTAAATTAATAAAAATATAAAATATATGTAATAGCGTTTAGAACTTATCTTTAAAATTTTTGAGTTAACTAGTAATTGGAAAAATCACAAAAAAAGAAAGGTGTATTTTACTTTGTTGTCACTACATGATTTTATTTCCTTTGTTAATTATGAGTCAATTGTTGTTAAGTATTAATATCCGTGTGGTTTTATTTTTTTACGAATTAACTAGAATTTTTGTTCTTGTTATAAAAAGGAAAAGAAGAAAGGGCTGAAAATTAAGTTTGGGCTTCTAAATCCGGAGCCCAAACGGAACACTCAACCCAAGTCATGTGTTAGCCCAGTCCACCTCACCAAAGCCATCAGAGACGCCCCAAACGACACCGTATCAGTGTCCGTATGTGGGCCGTTGATCAAATCCAACAAACGGCCCAGATCAACTGTCCCTTTAATCCAAACGACATCGTTTCATGGCGTTCAATCATGTCCGTCGAACCATCCTCGATCCAACGGTGGAGATCCATCCCCCAACCCGTTATGTAGATCGACCCAGTCTCATAATAACGCTACACGACATCGTTTCATTTAAGTAAAAGATCCTGGTCGTTGATCGTAAATGATCCAACGATCAAGATTGAATTTCCTCTTTCGTATATAAGTCCAATCTCCTACCCAGCCCCCCTAAACCCCCCTCATCTTCATCGTCTCTCTTAGAGACACTCAGAGCTCTGCCCGTCTCCGCCTTCGACCGCCGGTCGGAAATCGTCTCCGCCGGCGGCCGGTGTCAAACCATTCCCAAATTTACACCACAAATCCCCCTTCTCCCCCTCTACACGAATCCGGCAATCGCTGGTCTCGAATCCATCTGGAGCTGCTCGAATCTTCGTTTGAAGGTTCGAGTCTAAGGCTCAACCTACACCAAACACCCCTAAATCCATAGAGAGCACTCCCATGACCTCCCTCGTACCATAAACACCCTTGGTTTGGTTCGAATCAAGCCCGAACCACTCAAGCCCCAAATCCGAGCCCCAAGAACCCTAATTTTTAAGAAGCCCAATTCCAACCAGATTAATCATCAATTGAGGTCCAAGGGACTTTAGTCTATGTGTTCTCAATCGAGAACGCCTCGATTAAAGCCCGTTTGGCCTCAATAGTTCCAAACCAAGTTCGAACTTGAGTCGGCAGATTTTCGCCTGAGGTAATTCATTCCCTTATGTCTTCTGTTTGCATTCCGTATTTGTATTTGTGTTTTAGTTTTAGAAGTTGTTTTAGCATTTTTTTTACTCTTCCCAACAGACCTTTTTATTCGGTCAATTCAATCTTCACCAGTTTGTTTGATTGTAATGCTGTAATTGCTTTGTATGTATAGTTTGTTTGATGTCGTCAGATTAATCAGCTCGTATGTTTGTTTTCCCTCGATCTGCCCGTATGCAATTCATAGGCCTGTGAGTTATCGTTTGTTGTTTAAGAATGATACAAATTAGAAGTTAATTGAGGTAAATGATAGAATGCAAAGGCACAATAGGAATAGCCCAATGGAAGCCTGCTGTACAGCAGAGTTTCCCACCAATGCCCCATATTTATTAATTTAAAAATGCCCCCATACTTAGACATATTGTAGTGACAAAACGGTGTCAGGGGCTGCCAGGGAATATCATGGGTTCAGCAGGAGAGGGATGGGCAGGTGTAGTCCCTGATGTTTTGGCCTTAGTAGGTAGTTTGTTAACTATAAATGGACTGACAAAAAACACATAGAGTGGGATACACATTGGAGAGCTTACATATTTGAAAATAGACATAGAGATAGGCAGAGAGAGTGAGAGATTAGACACACACACGTAAAGGCATACAATCTGAAAAAAGAAGACAGAGATACGAGGAATACACTGAAAACATAAGTTCAAGAGAGGGTAGAGTTAAAAGGGGAAACCAGTCTGTGTATGGGATATGGAGTTCATTGGAAGTTCTAAGTCTCTTCCGTTGATTGTTTGAAGATCAGATAACTAGTGTTCTCTTACACCTGTGCTTGATTTGGTCTTGCTGGGGTTTCAAGTGATTCTTCCTGGATGTGCTATAGATTCCCGGTTACTGTTTCATTGGGTTTGGTTGGATTTTGCACTAATTTTTTTGTACCTGTCTCTGGATTGTTTGTTTTGCTGGTCATTGGTTTTTAACTGGTTGTTGCTGAGTGTTGCTGCTGGTTAACCTAAGCTACTACTGATCCTTCTCTGCATTTTGGTTGTTTGAATTCCAGGTACTCATTCTCTGTGATCTATTCCATGTAACTAAGAATTGGAAGTTGCAATGCAGATGTTCTTTTGTGTTGTTAAATTTACATGAGAATTGTTCCCTGTTAGTTTCTAGTTTCTTTTTATTAGCCATCTGATTAGCTATGATTAAAAATGTATTTGCAGTAGGAATATGGGTTGTATAATTGGACTGGTGGATTGTTAAATTGGTAATCCTTAGCTGAATTTTAGTACATTCTATAGTTAATTAGTTGTTGATATCAATTTGTAATTGATTAGGGATTAAAAGGATCATAAGGTAACAGTCATAACCGTACAGACTTAGTTGAATACATGAATGATTAGTGTTAGTTTGAATTAACCGGAATCTCTAAGCATAATACATTCTCATTTTACCTATACATGATGTGTAGCTACAAAAAAAAACTGTTACGTATATCATTATAATAGGTTGTTACTTTCCAACTGTTTGAATTTTACAAGTTATGAGGACTGAAAGTTAGTATCGCTTAGTATTGTATTGAAACTGGGCTGTACATTTGGCATTGAATACGATTCATGTGAAAATCTGGAATGCTGGGTTCTGTTACAAATCGAACGGTGTATAGTTCAGTTTAGAGTGAATTTGATCGTTAGTAGGCAAGGATTATATTAGCTATTACTTAGCGTGACTCAGACTACTAATGTGATCAAATATGGATAGAATAATTTCTGTCTCCACTCGTATTTTGTTATGTCAAAAACTGTAATTAATTCTAAAAATTGATAACTGACTACCATGTATAATTTTGAGATAAAAATTTCAAATATACAAAAACAGAAATAGAAAACTTAGCATACTTTAGTCTGGCCTTTAAATAATAATGAGACGAGCCTCACTAAATAAAAATACATAATTGCGGGACCCTCAAATTAGTTGTTATAAAAACTTAGACTCGGGAAGATCGTTTAACGAATTTTACGGTCTTTCCCAAAGTTAATAAAGACGATAGACTCTTTAGGCACGATTTGTAAATAAATTACTTTCCTAAATACGGGTGCGCATTTATGTGACCCAAATCTTATTCTCGGCAAAACTGAAATACATTAAAGTCACAGGCGTACTGGTTACGGTGTGACTCGAAATGTGTTTTCGTGACGTCGCAATTCTCCTTAAAATTAAAAGCGCAACATTAAAAGCACCTAGTTAAAATATATAAAGAGTCAAATAAAAACAAAAAATTGCAGTTGAGCGACCGTGCTAAAACCACGGAATCCAGGAGTGCCTAACACCTTCTCCCGGGTTAACAGAATTCCTTATCCAGGTTTCTAGTTTCGCAGACTGTATTACATAGTCATAAATTTCCTCGGTTCGGGATTAAACCGGTGACTTGGGACACCATTATTTTCCCAAGTGGCGACTCTAAAAAATTAAATGAATTTGATCTCGTTCCGACTGTCCTTTAAGTGGAAAAACTCCTTCACCGATTATTATTATATCCCTTCTCGAGGTGTAGTATTAAACGGTGGCACATTTACATTTATGTTTCTGTGTGGTAAAAAGGAGGTGTGACAGCTCTGGCGACTCTGCTGGGGACAACTAACCCAGAACTTCGGTTCAAGGTTTAAGAATTCGAGCTCAGTTAAATTGTTGTTTTTGTGTATATCTGATTTTATTATATGTTTAATTAATGTGCTATATGTCTACCGCTTTGATACTAGTTGCACTGTATATACAAACTGCTATATGTTTACCGCTTTGATATTATCTGAACTGTATATACAAACTGCGCCGAATCCTTTCTTTCTCTCACCCCCGGGGATGTGCTCACTGGTTGAGACTCCTTATTCTGTTAGTGTCATACCCCGAAATAATAAAGAGGCTCGGAAAGTTTCTAAGCCGGTTGGCCTTTTGGTTCCCGGAAAGGAGCTCCTTCCTCAGCCCGAGTTGTCCACTTGGGTACACAGTCTAGATCACATACCGAGGTTCCGAGCTTAGAATAACATGACTTCATGCCGGATCCCTAGTAGGAAACGCTTATTTGCATCACGTTGCATTTGACTTAGGGGACTCAACACAGGGGTTGGGTCCGTCTAGGACAGGTGACCCGGTAATCAAAGATCGCGCATATTATATGTTGCATTTATTTATCGTGTATTATTATGATGATTGGTTAAATTCCTGAAAACAAAAAAAAAAGAAATAGAATTTTGGAATAGAAAAATATCAAAAATATTGACGAAATGCTGTCGAAAATTTGAAATTTTGAAAAATAGGAAGAGCAATTTTATTGAAATAATTGGTCATAAAATAATCTGACCGAACTACGCAGGTTTGATTCTCCCCATTAGGTGGGATACGTAGGCAACCCTCATCGGGTCCAACCACCCCTTCAAAAAATTTTAAAAAAAATGTCGAAGTTTTAGTTTTCAATAAAATCAAAGTAACGCTGTTTTGAAAATAGCCGAATGTTCCGAAAGGATGCCGGAAGGCTGTTCTTGCAAAAATGGCCACTTTGAAGTCTTTTCTTTTTCTTTTTGAATAAAAACCTTAAAATATTCCATGTGGAAATGTTGAAAGGCCGTAGCCTAAAATAAAGTTTGGGTTACCACCCCATTTTTTTTTTTAATAAAATATCAAAAAAAATGTGTGTTTAATTTTGTCAATAAAATCAAAGTGATGCCGTTTTCAAAAAACAACCGAATGTACCCGAAAGGGACGCCGGAAGGCTGACTTTGCATAAACGGCCACTTTTGGGTCATTTTGTAGATTTTTGGTCAATTGACCCTCACAGCCTTATAATTCTCGCCCCCGAGGCGCTGAAAGGCCGTGTTCGTAAAAACAAGGTTTTTATTCCAATTTGAAAAAAAGGAAAAGAAAAAAAAAGGGAAGTTAATAACGAGAGAGGCTTTCAAGGATAATTGAAAAGGAAAAGCTGGAGTGATGCATGCGGTGAATACATATATGGTTAACTGACTAGGTGCATTGCATCCAATGTGCGATAACATATCTGTTAAACTCTGTGAGCTTACAAGTTTGTTGCATTTCAGAAAGTTTAGCGGTCGGCTTGGCAGAATATTCTGGCCAATCACCATTACCATTCTAGATCAAAAGGGTCAATTCTAGCAAGCATGTCTAGTTCCGGCAAAAGTCTCGATGGAGAGAAAACAGAGATACAGATCATGAAAGATGAGGTGGACCGGTTGAGACAGCAAATAACAGAGATGCACCTAGCTTGGGCTAGGGGACAATTATCACCAAACCTTCCTACTCTTACACCAGCTCCAGAGCGTCCGCCTATTGACCCCATGACAAGTGCACCGATCTATCCATATTATCAAGGGGAAAACCCTTATACATCCCAGGTTCCACCAGCTAGACAAAATACTCCTCCTCCGGTCACCCCTATTTTTGTGGCACCTCTACCTGCTACTTTACAAAACTCGTCTAGTGAACCGCTTTTTCAAATACATGACAATCATTGTTATGATCCTGAGCCTACCTTTAAGGCTCCTGAACCGCATTCACACACCCCTCACTGGGATAACCCGGCAGAACCGGAAAAGCACTTCAAAAGTTTGGAGCATGAGGAAGTTATTTGGAAAGTCAAAAGCCTGGAGCAATCCTTCAGGAATATGCATGGTTTAGGCAACCAAGTCAGCGTTGCTTACAAAGATCTGTGCCCATTTCCAGATGTCCAGTTGCCCGCTGGGTTCAAAATACCCAAGTTTGATCTATACGAGGGACATGGTGACCCAGTAGCCCATCTTCGAGATTTTTGTAGCAAAATGCGAGGAGCCGGAGGGCGAGATGAAATTCTAATAGCTTACTTCGGTCAGAGCTTGGGAGGGTCTGCATTAGAATGGTACACCAGGCAGGATCCCGGCAGATGGTTTACATGGGATGACCTGGCCCAAGCATTCATCGGCCAGTTTCAATATAATCTTGAAATAATCCCTGATCGCTTATCATTGCTAAAGCTAGAGAAGAAACCCACCGAAAGCTTCAGAGAATTTGGGTTCCGCTGGAGGGAACAGGCAGCAAGGGTAGATCCCCCGATGAGAGAGAACGAGATGGTGGATTACTTCTTGCAGACACTGGAGCCAACTTACTTTAGTCACCTGGTGACATCGGTTGGTAAATCTTTCAATGAGGTGGTCAAAATGGGCTGAATGATAGAAGAGGGACTTAAGTCCAATAAGATCTTGAGCTATTCCACGTTAAAAGCAACAACTCAAGCTATTCAGAATGGCACAGGGGTTGCATTCGGGAAGAAGAGAAGAGAAGAAGTTGCAACGGTAGAGGAGAGTACTTGGTCCAGATCGAAAGGTCCTTCACCTCATTACCAAGCCAGACCCTACCACCCAAAACACCCTAATCACCTTCCCCGAAACACTTATCCACCTCCAAGGGCCTACAATAACCCTCCAGGACCAGGTTTCCAAGGGAATCATGCCTTCAGAAAGGAAAAGGCACAAAGAACCTTCACTGAGTCGGGAGAAACTTATACTGCTCTGTTCCACAAATTGAAGCAGATAGGTTTGTTGAGTCCTATTGAGACAAGATTGCCAAATCCCCTACCCCCAAATGAGGATCGCTCAGTAAGCTGTGAGTATTGTTCAGGGGCTCTCGGACATGATACCGAGAAATGTTGGAAACTGAAACATGCAGTGCAAAATCTTATTGACACCAATAAGATCGAGGTTCAGACACCAGAGGCACCCAACATTAATCAGAATCCATTACCAGCTCACCCTTAGACCCATATGATCAAATTGATACACAAGGGAATGGAAAATTAAGAAGCTCGATCTGTATTCCAAAGCAAAACCAATCGGCAGAAGTTGGTATATGAGAAGGCATGCTTGGTAATCAGGAGAAGTTTTCGGTGGTTTGTTTTTGTTGTCATTTCTTTTGTCCGAGTTGTTTCCAGGGTTGTGACCTAGATTTTGTCTTGTAGTGAAACCCTCTTTCTTTCCATTTTTGGTCATTTTAGTTTGCCTAGTCTTATCAAGTCTCGTTTCAGGTTTGTATTTTTGGTTTGCTTGATTGTATTTGAACCACTTCTCCGTTTAGTGAAACTTTGGTCTTTTATTACCCAGTTCATCTTTTTGTTTATCTTTTCTATCTTTAAATTTGTCATTTGTTCGAACGCTAACTCTAATGACATGGCATCGCGCATAATTTTGGCCTAATATTAAGGGTTAATCATGAAGCAATTGGAAGACAATCAGGTCATTTTAAAAAGAAATAAAAATGATTTGAGATTATTTGGAGCCCGAATCATGTGAGGCTGGGGCAGGTAAAACACAAAGAAACCCTTAAAGGAAAATTGGCCATGCTAAGGCGGGGTTCGCTCGTTATACTGAAATGAAAGTGTCGTCTAGCAATACTTTAAAATGATAGATGAAAAGGCGAATGGACGATATGGTTATCAATCAGGGCGCAAACAGAAGATGTCGTGAATATATTGTTTGAACTTGGCATGTTTTGAAGATTGGAATGACGAAGGCATTTTGTTCTGCTATCCAAACACTTTATCCATCGTCAACCCTTTGAGCCTTAATTTAAATTCTTTTATACCCTCCTTCGGAATTAGTTGCAAAGACTAGAAACACAAGTTTGAAAGGCGAGAGAAGAAAGGGATAAAGAAAAAGAAAAGAAAAGAAAACAACAAAAAGAGATAAAGAACGAAAAAAAACAAAGAGAAAAATGAAAAAAAAGGAATTGGGAACTACGTTTGACCTGATTCCTCAAAGAGGATACGTAGGCGCTTCACAGCTCGGTCATAGTGTAAATAAAGTAATAAAAATTCCCCAAGTAAAAAACTGGGCAAAGAAAAATTGTGTTGATTATAAATAAATTTAGGTCCGAAGGTTGTAAATTTTGAACCCAAAATTGATTTTGTTTTGAGCCTTCAATACCCTTTCTTTCTAGCCCTATCCAAATCCCACATTACGGTCCAAAGAAAGACCTTCCGATCAGTCTTCAAAAGATGCCACGTCAGGCGAGTGAGAGAGTCCTATCAGAATATAACACTCTGATTCCCAGCAGAAGAGACTCTGATTCCCAGCAGAAAGGAAATGAGAGAGAGTCTTAGCAGTGACACCCCAATCCCCAGCTAAAAGTAATACAAATGAGAGAGTCTTACCGGTGAAAACCTTCACAGGCACCATAAGGCGACGAAAGCTGAGAGAAAATCAAAATGAGAGAGGCTTGAAAGTGAAAACCCTTCGGGCGCTACAAGTCGAATAAAGGTGATAATCAGATGGAAATCACGAGACAGAAATCGTGAAAGGCAATTAACGACAGAGGATAGGCCGTATGTGCATGTCATGACCAGTAGAGTTGGCATCCGCGTTTGATAAGTTTTATAGTGTTTCTTGTTAGAGAGTCAGTTCCCCTTTGTCTTCTATTTGTTGTTTCTTTTTATTTTTCTCTTTTTGTCAAAAATTCCCCCGTCAAAGTCTGTCTAGTCAGAACAAGTGAGAAATGACTTCAAAACTTACCACCAACTTTCCAATTATTATGCAAGGCAAGGAAATGCCATTGACGGCAGAGAAGTATGGTGCAAAGAAGATTATCAAACCGGGGCAGAAAATTTTCTTCTCAGTTTGAAAATTTTCTGGAAGTCAATACCCACTTGGGGAAGAAGGGAGTCTTAAGGGAAATGGTCTTCGAACCAGTGTCATCCTCAACAACCTTCAAGAAGAGTGAAACAACAATTTTGAGGAAATGAAAATCCCCCAGCAATGTTATCTACGGCAAGTTCCGAGGTGGTCAGAAAACACAGAGTCGTAAAGGGAGAAAGGAAATCTCATCTACAACAAAATAACCCCAGCAAGTTGAAAAACATAGAACGGGGAAGAGATAAATGGAAAAACCCATCCCCAGCAGGAATATCATCTCCAGCAAATGAAGTCATTCCCCAACAAGTTTTGGGAACCCCGAGCAAGGAAAAGGGGAAGAGGAAAAACCACCCCACAGGAGCGGCACAACCGCTCACAATGTTTTGAACTAACAAATTTTCTTTGATTTGAAATAGGGAAAGAAAGTGCTATTGATAGCAGAAAGTCATGCCACAAGGAAGAACACCAATACTGGGGCATAAAATTTTCTGCCGTTGTTGAAAATTTTCTCGGAGAAACGAGGAAGGCAATTCAAAATGACGTGTCAGGTTTGTCCACCTTCAAATAGGATGTTTCAGGTTTGTCCACCTTCGAACAGGACGTCTCAGGTTTGTTCACCCTCGAATAGGATACGATGGGAGTATTCGCCCTCGAATAGGATACGATGGGAGTATTCGCCCTCGAATAGGATACAACGGGAGTATTCGCCCTCGAATAGGATACAATGGGAGTATTCGCCCTCGAATAGGATACGACGGGAGTATTCGCCCTCGAATAGGATACAATGGGAGTATTCGCCCTCGAATAGGATACAATGGGAGTATTCGCCCTCGAATAGGATACGATGGGAGTATTCGCCCTCGAATAGGATACAATGGGAATATTCGCCCTCGAATAGGATACGATGGGAGTATTCGCCCTTGAATAGGATACAATGGGAGTATTTGCCCTTGAATAGGAAACAATGGGAGTATTCGCCCTCGAATAGGATACAACGGGAGTATTCGCCCTCGAATAGGATACAATGGGACTATCCGCCCTCGAATAGGATATTTTACGTTTGATTTTATTTTTTTACATTGTCCTATACGTTTTTCATAAATTATTGCCAGAATGCATTTTAAATTCAAAAGTTGCTAATAAAAGCAGGCGCCTACCTATATAACAAGAGGCATGTCTTCAGTCTTTACATCGCAGGTCTTGAAACCAGTAACCCACCATAAAGCAGAGAGTTACAACAAGAGCTCCCAGCGGAAGTTCAAACGCATGAGTCAAAGGAAAGGAGGGAATGAAGGAAAATTTTCCCAGCATCATTATCCTCAGCAGGCAAGTAAACAGTTCTAAAGATATCCCTAGCAGTCAGGAGGGAAAGCAACATGACCCAGGAGGAAAGCAGTTCCGAAACAAGGTAATTTAGGAGAAATGATGGTTCAAGAGTCGATGCAGCAAGAATAAAATGGTACAAGAAGCAAAGGAAGGCGATCTAGTTCCGAAGTTGTAGTTGAAGTCAAGGAGCCCGCCTGAAGAATGGAGTGGCGATTTATTTTGAAGTTGTAGTGGAAGTCAGGGAGCCCGCCTGAAGAATGGAACGACGATTTAATTTTTGAAGCTGTAGTTGAAGTCAGGGAGCCTGCTTGAAGAATGGAGTGGCGATTTATTTTTGAAGTTGTAGGTGAAGTCAGAAAGCCCGCCCGAAGAATGGAGTGGCGATTTAGTTTTGAAGTTGTAGTTGAAGTCAGGGAGCCCGCCCGAAGAATGGAGTGGCGATTTATTTTTGAATTTGGTTGAGGAAAGCGGTAGAGTATGACGGAAATGCTCAGCATGAATCCAAGTTCATAATCGAAAGGAAGACAACAAGGATCAGAAAGATAGATTCAGACTTCGAAGGAGAATAGTTCGAAGATCACAAGTAAGCGACCAATGGTCGGAGTTCAGCAATCAAGATATGCCAAAGTAACAATTGTCAGAAGAGAAGAAGCATGTGAAGAAACATCAGAGCCAGCAGGGTGGCAAGGCAACATGATAAGATCAAGTTGGAAAAATAGATAGGAACTTGCAATATTGTAACTTAGTCTAGCTTCTTATTTTTCGTTTAGCCCGGTGTAATAAGGAGATCAGTTAAGCAGTGGCAGCAGCAGCAATAGCAGTAACAGCAAGATCACAGCAGTCATGGTAGTCCCAGCTACCAAAACTTCCCGAACTACATTGACCTAATTCCCTTTTAGCCAGGGATATGTAGGAGACCTTCTGAAGCAAAGGTTCGGTCAAACTTTTCCAAATAATGCTTCATACGGAGTGCTCAAACGGGCAAAAAATCGCTCGTATTTGCTCAATATCTTTGCACAAAAACTCTTCGTGTTTACGCGCAAAGAGGGGCAGCTGTGAGCACGTGATTTTTTCCCTATATGAGACTTACTCCCAAAAAATTCAAACCAAAATAGCTTCGTGTTGTCCATGATTTTTGTGATTTCATGTTATAATTTTCTTATTATTCGTATCTGTGTGTGCATACTTATTTGATTAAATTAATAAAAATATAAAAATATATGTAATAGCGTTTAGAACTTATCTTTAAAATTTTTGAGTTAACTAGTAATTGGAAAAATCACAAAAAAAGAAAGGTGTATTTTACTTTGTTGTCACTACATGGTTTTATTTCCTTTGTTAATTATGAGTCAATTGTTGTTAAGTATTAATATCCGTGTGGTTTTATTTTTTTTACGAATTAACTAGAATTTTTGTTCTTGTTATAAAAAGGAAAAGAAGAAAGGGCTGAAAATTAAGTTTGGGCTTCTAAATCCGGAGCCCAAACGGAATACTCAACCCAAGTCATGTGTTAGACCAGTCCACCTCACTAAAGCCATCAGAGATGCCCCAAACGACACCGTATCAGTGTCCGTATGTGGGCCGTTGATCAAATCCAACAAACGGCCCAGATCAACTGTCCCTTTAATCCAAACGACATCGTTTCATGGCGTTCAATCATGTCCGTCGAACCATCCTCGATCCAACGGTGGAGATCCATCCCCCAACCCGTTACGTAGACCGACCCAGTCTCATAATAACGCTACACGACATCGTTTCATTTAAGTAAAAGATCCTGGTCGTTGATCGTAGATGATCCAACGATCAAGATTGAATTTCCTCTTTCGTATATAAGTCCAATCTCCTACCCAGCCCCCCCTAAAACCCCCATCATCTTCATCGTCTCTCTTAGAGACACTCAGAGCTCCGCCCGTCTCCGCCTTCGACCGCCGGCCGGAAATCGTCTCCGCCGGCGGCCGGTGTCAAACCACTCCCAAATTTACACCACAAATCCCCCTTCTCCCCCTCTACACGAATCCGGCAATCGCTAGTCTCGAATCCATCTGGAGCTGCTCGAATCTTCGTTTGAAGGTTCGAGTCTAAGGCTCAACCTACACCAAACACCCCCAAATCCATAGCGAGCACTCCCATGACCTCCCTCGTACCATAAACACCCTTGGTTTGGTTCGAATCAATCCCGAACCACTCAAGCCCCAAATCCGAGCCCCAAGAACCCTAATTTTTAAGAAGCCCAATTCCAACCAGATTAATCATCAATTGAGGTCCAAGGGACTTTAGTCTAGGTGTTCTCAATCGAGAACGCCTCGATTAAAGCCCGTTTGGCCTCAATAGTTCCAAACCAAGTTCGAACTTTAGTCGGTAGATTTTCGCCTGAGGTAATTCATTCCCTTATGTCTTCTGTTTGCATTACGTATTTGTATTTGTGTTTTAGTTTTAGAAGTTGTTTTAGCATTTTTTTACTCTTCCCAACAGACCTTTTTATTCGGTCAATTCAATCTTCACCAGTTTGTTTGATTGTAATGCTGTAATTGCTTTGTATGTATAATTTGTTTGATGTCGTCAGATTAATCAGCTCGTATGTTTGTTTTCCCTCGATCTGCCCGTATGCAATTCATAGGCCTGTGAGTTATCGTTTGTTGTTTAAGAATGATACAAATTAGAAGTTAATTGAGGTTAATGATAGAATGCAAAGGCACAATAGGAACAGCCCAATGGAAGCCTGCTGTACAGTA
>JASVEL010013376.1:0-149655 GCA_032618575.1 Nicotiana noctiflora
GTCGCGGATGGTCTCCTAGACAGAGGCTATCGGTGGTTCGCACCGCATCTAGCCATCTCTCGCGCGCCATGCCGCCTCGTAGCTCCTCACACGCCCCATCCGCTCGGTGTTCATCTCGGCCTAGTTCATCGAGCCGGCCACCTCGGCCGCCGCAGGTCCTTATCGGGCCTCGGGCCCCCGAAGACCGGGGAGTTGCTACGAGTACGGAGAGTTTGGGCACCACCGTAGGGAGTGTCCCCGTCTTGTTTCCAGATCTTATCACCAGAGGGGGCAGCCCTTATCATCCGGTCCTTCTACTCAAAGACCCGCCCCGCCGCCCAGGGGCGAGGGTCGACACGCCCAGGGTCGCTCTCGAGGGGAGGCCGATCGGTGGACAAGCTAGATGCTATGCTTTTCGGGGCCGATCCGAGGCCGTTGCTTCGACGTCGTCATTGCAGCATTATTTTAGTCCGCCGCGCAGATGCCTCCGTATTGGTTGATCCCGGCTCTACTTATTCTTATGTGTCTACATACTTTGCTCCTCATTTGGGCACGACCCGAGGGAGTCTTGAGCTGCCAGTGCATGTATCTACCCCGTAGGGGATACTATTGTTGTGGACCACGTATACCGGTCCTGTTTGGTCACTATTGGAGGTCCGGAGACCCGAGTAGACCTGTTGCTTCTCAGCATGATTGATTTTGATGTTATATTGGGCATGGACTGGCTATCTCCATGTCATGCTATTCTGGACTGTCATGCTAAGATAGTCACCTTGGCTATGCCATGCGTTCAGAGGATCGAGTGGCGAGGTACGACTGTGTATGTACCTAGTAGGGTAATATCTTTCCTCAAGGCCCAATGAATGGTTGGGAAGGGATGTCTCCCTTATTTAGCATTTGTGCGGGAGGTCGAGGCCCAGACCCCCAGTATTGATTCTATTCCCATTGTGCGAGACTTTCCTGATGTGTTTCCCTCAGACCTGCCGGGCATGCCACCGGATAGGGATATTGATTTTGGGATTGATTTGGTGCCAGACACTCAGCCTATTTATATTCCTCCGTATCGGATGGCACCAGCTGAGTTGAAGGAATTGAAGGAGCAGCTCCAGGAACTCCTAGATAAGGGGTTCATTCGGCCGAGTGTGTCGCCGTGGGTGCACCGGTCCTGTTTGTTAAGAAGAAGGATGGATCCATGAGGATGTGTATTTACTACAGGCAGCTAAACAAAGTAATAGTGAAGAATAAGTATCCTCTGCCTCGTATTGATGATTTATTTGATCAACTCTAGGGAGCTAGGGTGTTCTCGAAGATTGATCTTCGTTCGGGCTACCATCAACTGAAGATTAGAGAGTCCGACATTATGAAGACTGCATTCAGGACCAGATATGGTCACTATGACTTCCTTGTGATGTCTTTTGGGCTGACCATCAACCCCAGCAGCATTTATACATCTGATGAACAGTGTGTTCGCCGTATCTTGATTCATTTGTGATTATGTTCATTGACGACATTCTAGTCTACTCTCGTAGCTAGGAGGAGCATGCTCGGCACTTGAGTATTGTGTTGCAGAGGTTGAGAGGGGAGAAGTTGTATGCCAAGTTCTCCAAATATGAGTTCTGGCTTGAGTCCGTGGCATTCTTAGGGCACGTGGTGTCCTGTGATGGTATTCAGGTAGATCCGAGGAAGGTCGAGGCAGTGCAGAGTTGGCCCGGACCGACCTCAGTTACTGAGATCCGTAGCTTTCTGGGATTGGCAGGGTATTATCGCTGATTCGTTCAGGGATTCTCTTTATTGCTTCACCCTTGAATAGATTGACTCAGATGGGTGTTCCTTTCTTATGGTCCGAGGAGTGCGAGGAGAGCTTTCAGAAGCTCAAGACAGCACTGACCACAGCACCAGTCTTGATTCTGCCGACAGCTTCAGATTCTTATACTGTATATTGTGATGCCTCGGGAGTTGGCATTGGTTGTGTGTTGATGCAGGAGGGTAGGGTCATTGCTTATGCTTCTCGTCAGTTGAAGCCCCACGAGAAGAACTACCCTGTTCATGATTTGGAGCTAGCAGCCATAGTTCATGCTTTGAAGATTTGGAGGCATTACCTGTATGGTGTCTCCTGTGAGGTGTTCACGGATCATCACAACCTTCAGCACTTATTCAGTCAGAAGGACCTTAATTTGAGACAGCGGAGGTTGTTGGAGTTGCTTAAGGATTATGACATCACTATTTTGTATCATCCGGAAAAGGCCAATGTGGTGGCCGATGCCTTGAGTCGGAAGGCGGTTAGCATGGGCACCCTAGCTTTCATCCCAGTTGGGGAGAGGCCATTTGCTTATGATGTTCAGGCCCTAGCCAATCGGCTAGTGAGATTAGATATTTTGGAGCCGAGTCGGGTGTTGGCTTGTGTTGTTTCTCGATCTTCCTTATATGATCGCATCAGGGGGGCGACAGTATGATGACCCACATTTGCTTGTCCTTAAGGACAAAGTGCAGCATAATGATGCTAGAGATGTGACTATCGACAGTGATGGTGTTCTGAGGATGCAGGGCCATATATGCGTGCCCAATATTGATGGTTTGCGGGAGTTGATACTTGAGGAGGCACACAGTTCGCGGTACTCTATTCACCCAGGTGCCGCAAAGATGTACCAAGACTTGAGACAGCACTACTGGTGGAGGAGAATGAAGATGGATATTGTTAGGCACGTAGCTAAGTGCCTCAATTGCCAGCAGGTCAAATATGAGCATCAGAGACCGGGCAGTGTTCTTCAGCGTATGGTTATTCCCGAGTGGAAATGGGAGAGGATCACCATGGATTTTGTTACTGGACTCCCTCGGACAGCGAGGAAGTTTGATTCTGTATGGGTGATTGTTGATCGGCTGACTAAGTCCGCACATTTCCTCCCAGTTAGTACTACTTCCTCATCGGAGCGGTTGGCAGCGATATTTATTCGGGAGATTGTCAGGTTGCATGGGGTCCCAGTGTCTATTATATCTGACAGAGGCACTCAGTTCACTTCTCAGTTTTGGAGAGCATTTCGGCGAGAGATGGGTACGAGGGTTGAGTTGAGTACAGCATTTCACCCCCAGACAGACGGACAGTCTGAGCGCACTATTCAGATCCTGGAGGATATGTTGCGGGCATGTGTGATTGACTTTGGTGGTTCATGGGATGAGTTTTTTCCACTTGCTGAGTTTGCCTACAACAACAGCTACCAGTCGAGTATTCAGATGGCCCCGTACGAGGCATTGTATGGCAGACGGTGTAGATCTCCCGTCGGATGGTTTGAGCCTGGTGAGGATAGATTGATAGGGACTGAGTTAGTTCAGGATGCTCCGGATAGAGCAAAGTTGATCCAGGAGAGGCTTCGCACAGCACAGTCTCGCCAGAAGAGTTATGCAGACCGTAGGGTTCGAGAGTTGTCTTTCATGGTTGATGATAGAGTATTGCTGAAGGTTTCATCCATGAAGGGTGTTATGAGGTTCGGGAAGAAAGGGAAGTTGAGTCCCAGGTACATTGGTCCTTTTGAGATAATCAGGAGAGTTGGAGAGGTGGAATATGAGTTACCCTTGCCACCCAGCTTATCTAGCGTTCATCCAGTATTCCATGTGTCTATGCTCCGAAAGTACATCGGGGATCCATCTCATGTATTAGACTTCAGTACCATTCAGCTTGATGGTGATCTATCATATGATGTGGAGCCTATTTCTATTTTGGGTCGCCAATTAAGAAAATTGAGGTCGAAGGAGATTGCAGCAGTTAAGGTGCAATGGAGAGGTCGGCCCGTGGAGAAGGCTACTTGGGAGGTCGAGCAGGAGATGCGGAGCAGATACCCTCAGCTATTTGAGACTTCAGGTATGTTTCTTGACCCACTCGAGGACGAGCGTTTGCTTAAGAGGGGGAGAATGTGACGACCTGGCCCGTCATCACGGGAATTACCACCCCGTTATATTGTAATTACATAATTCATGCTTTTATATCAGTGTTAGAGTCTATCGGGGGAGTTAAGTGTGAATTGGATTGAAAATGAGGCATATAGCCTTTTTGGAGAAAACTTGAATAAGGAAAGTCAACCCGGAGTTGACTATTTAGTTAGAGAGCTCGAAATCGAATTCTGATGATTCGGTCAGCTCCGGGAGATCATTTGTGAGCTAGGAGAGCGATCGGAATTGAATTTGGAGATCCGGTGTAGAAATAGGCTTGAATCGGCTAAGGTTGAATTTTGGCGAAATCCGATCGATAGGTGAGATTTTGATCCGGGAGTCGGAATGGAATTCCGACAGTTGCAGTAGCTCTGTTAGGTGCTTTTGGATGTGCTTGCAGAATTTTAGGTCATTCGGAGGTCGTTTGGTCAGGTTTTTGATCGAATGTGCAATTCGGAAAGTTTTAAGAAAATTAGGCTTGATTTCGATGTGAATTATGGGTTTTGATGTTGTTAGACGTGTGTTTATGATTGGAATGAGTTTGTATCGTGTTTAGGAGTATGTTGGTGGTTTTCGTTGGGGTCCCGGGAGCCTCGGGGTGAATTCGGGGGTCCAAACGGACCAATTTGTGCCAAAAGGCACTGCTGTTCTGCTGCAATAATTGCAGAGAATTTTTGCTCTCTGCGATCGCGAAGTTTTGAATGCGATCGCGTAAGGCAGCGTTTGGGTGTATCGCGATCGCGTGGTGATTTCTACGATCGCGTAGGCCAATGTCGGAATGCAGTGCGATCGCGTTTGGATTCACGCGATCGCGTAAGGTCAAGTCCGGATGCAATGCGATCGCGGGGCGGGAGTTGCGATCGCGTAGGGATCTTTGGTTGTTCACTACGATCGCGTAGAAGAAAAATCAGGCCCCAGGGATTTGTGCATCGCGATCGCGAGCCCAGTGCTGCGATCGCGTAGGGTTAATTGGCCTGGCAGTGAGTTTAAGTTCAGAACAGAACCAGTCGCGGGTTTCATACCCCAAAACGCCATTTTTGAGTTCTACAGAGAGGAACTCACGGGAATTGCTGGGAATTCATCGGAGGTAAGTTTTGTGGCTTAATTACATCATTTTAACATGAAATCCTTGGTTAAATTTCTGTAAATGGAAGATTAAAGGTGGGTTTGAGCCCTAGGCCTAAATTGAAGAAAAACACCGATTTAAGTGGGCAAATGGAGTCCGATTTTGGTAAATTTGATATGCCTAGACTCGTATTGAGACGAGGGTTCCGAATATATAACTTTTATAATTTTTCGAGAAGCGCACCAAAAGTCGGGTTTTGACAACTTGTGGGTTTTGATATAATTTGGGTTATTTCGAATGAATTTCGTGAAATTAGCATATATTTATGCATTCTCTATGATTTTGAGCAGATTTGGCATCCGAGGAGATTGATTTGCGAGGCAAGCGCAAGGCGGATTGAAGCTTCTACCGGTTCGAGGTGAGTGGTGGTAGTAAACAATGTATACTGAGGGTTTGAAACCCCGTACTAGCACTTCACAGTGCTATGTTGAGATGAGACACACGTCTCGAGACGAGTGTGGTGACATTGTGATTGGGGACTTGGACTTGGTCCTTCCCGGCTAATAGAATACTGTGTTGTATGACTGCTAATGAGATTATAACTGTACAATTGGGCTAATAGCCATATTTGGGGCCTTGTGCCGATCTGTAGAGCATTAGGGAACCTATAGAGCTAGGTGACCCGTATATCGTGTTGGAAACATTCACTCAGCCGTAGCTCTAGCTGTATAGCATAATATGAGCCAATACTAGATGCGTACATTGAGAGAGATTATCTAAGGTGGAATTCCCTGTTCTAGCTGAGTGGGCCTGAAAGGCCAAGTCTATATTGACTGAGACAGGGTCAAGGACCCACTGTGATATATTATATTGGGCCTGAGAGGCCAAGTATATACTGACCGGAATAGGGTCGAGGACCCATTATGAGGTATTATATATATATACCTATATTGGATCGGGCTGCACGCTGCAGCAGTATATATATTGGATTGGACTGCACGCCGCAGTAATATACATGTAATATACATGTGGGACGGACTGCACGCCGCAGTATTATTGCGCTTGGGCTGTAGGAGCCCCTTCGGAGTCTGAGTCTGCACACATTCTCAGTGAGCACCGGTGTATATTATGGGATCGGGCTGCGCGCCGCAGCAGTATAATTATATATGTATATATATATTGGATCGGACCGCACGCCGCAGTAATATATGTGTGGATCGGGCTGCACGCTGCAGCATCATAGCGCTTGGGCCTAGGGAGACCCTCCGAAGTCTGTATACACCCCTAGTGAGCGCCGTCGACGTTAAATGGAGCGGGCTGCGCGCCGCAGCGGTATATGTATTGGAGCGGGCTGCACGCCGCATCATTATACTTAATCATATCCCACTATCTACTTAAATATTTATACATTATAGACATAGGTATGTGTCTTTATATGATGAGATGGCCGTACACCGTAGGGGTACGAGTGAGGGATGGATCAGTGTAGAATCTTGTAGAGATAAACGTGGTTTGGAGTTCAGAGTACTACCATAGTGATGACGTACCTGTGAGGGTTGCCTTAGAACTGCTAAGTGATAGCACAGGAGTTCTTACCTTCGGTTATTATTTATTATTGTTACTCACTGAGTTGAAATATACTCACCCCACTCCCCTGCACTTTCTGTGCAGATCCACAGGTGCTCGAGAGCAGTTGAGACATTGTAGCTGCCGATCCTTATCTACTTTTGCGGAGATTACGAGGTAGCTGCCAGCGTCCGCAGAGCTTGTTTTCTCCTTCTTTATCATCTTGGTGATTTCCTATTTGCCTAGACTTGGTTGTATTAGGATGTTATTCTATAAAGGCTCAGTCTCGTGACACCACGATATGGTTGGGACCGTATTTTGTATGTTTTACATTTCGCTTATCACCTGATATGATCATTTACTATTCAAGTTTAATTTAATTAATAACTGGCTGGTTTAAGGGATAATATGGTCGGGCTTGCCTAACATTGTGTTGGGCGCCATCACGACCAGGGTTTGGGTCGTGACATTTTACTACCTACATTATTAGCCTTGAAAATAATTTCGTTTTATATGTGCTTCGCTCCAAATTAGTGTTCGCATTCCTTTCGTTACAATTTATAGCAATGTCATCATGCGCCCTAGTCAAAAAATCAAGGACTGTCTATTTGAAGAGTAATAGTAAGTAGCTTCCGGAGAAAAAGTGAATCAAGCATGTGAAGAAATGCAGCACACATGTCGCGCCATAAGCAAATTATACAGCTTTTGTGCGCTAAAAGATGGTTGGAATAATTATTTTTATAGTGGCTCTATAAACCCATAAAATAGTGCATATAAGATTAAGTTGCAAAGCAATATGTCGTAAACATCTTGTATCGAGAAGGAAAAAAAAAGTTAGTCGAAATCAATTATGAAAATTTTCTACAAAACCTTTGTATAAAGCAAAGGTCGTAACTAAATTTTGTATCGAGGAAAAAGTAAAGGTAGACAAAATCACTTATAATTGTTTTTTTCCGAACAACCTTTGTATAAAGCCTTAATATTTGTAGCTAAATCTTTAGTGTATCTGATAAAAAGATACCTGATCATTTGGAACATGGGCATGTAGAACATCATAAGAATAGAACTCATGCTTCTCAATATAAGTAGTAAAGTCCACCTTATATAAACGAACCAGACACCAATTCCTCCCAAATATTTAGAGGTAGAGGCGGAGCTAGAATTTGAATCTTATGGGTTTGAGATTATAATATTTTTAAGCTACTGGGTTCTAAATTAATAATTTAAATATATTTATTAAATTTCTCAATACAAATACAAATACAAAATTTGAACAAAACCTATTGATTTCGATTGAAGCCACAAATAACAACACTATGGCTCCGCCCCTGTTTAGAGGTTAAATTAAATTTATTGTAAAAAATTAATAGTAGATATTAAAGTTAAGTGAGCATGAGTTTGTTAATAACCTTATTAATTTAAAAATAACTTTTCTATAACACTAAGGGTAGAGAATTTGATAGTCGAGGATGAAAATCATCTTTAATGTTGTATATATCTGGAATAGAAACTCATTATGTCAAAAAGTTAGACCTTAAAAACTATAACAATAATGAAGAGCATAACTTTTAGTCTTACCCATAATAGGTTCCTTTATGGTCTTTGCCAAAATGAAAAGATTGTGCCACAAACTAAGAAAATAGTATGACTATTTATTTAGAAGCCAAATAAAATAAATATCACACAATAAGGATAGAGTTAGTACCGGTTGCTTTGTGAGAAGTTGACGGGCATAGTTACGACTGGTTGCACGAAATACAACACAAGTAGCAGTCCTGGGTATAAAAGTCTCAACAACAATTTATGTTCCATAAAAATATGTTGATCTATCAGTAGTACAATTTGTGATGTTTTTATGTTCTCTGGCTTTGTCCAATATTTATGATCTTTCACTGATCTCCAACCTTAAAGAAATGCTCGATTAATTTTTTAACATTTAACAGGCATATGTTTATAGAGAAAGTTATTAGAATAAAATTAATGTTTCAGTATTCTTGGAAATCATTGACACTAACACGAATGTAGGAGCGATTACGCTTGGAACTGGATTTCAAGAAATAACCAATGCCCAATTTGATGCCAAATTGAAGAAAAATTCAGATCACTATGAATTGCATTACAAAATCAAACTTTTGATTTTGTAATGTAATTAGTAGCCTGTTACGTTCTTTATTGAACAAATTATATAAGTAATAACGACAGAAAAGAAAAGTAAGGAGTGAAAGGAAGAAAGAACTGAAAATTTTTATTGCTTTTCTATATTCTTTTTAAATAGTTGTTCATAATCTAGAGAAGCAGGGAGTGAAAGGAAGAAAGAACTAAAAAATCGTTTCCCTTTCTAGAAATTTAATTAATGTTTTAGAATTACAAATCATTGAACTTACCTCCTGCAGAATTGTTAAGTGGTATGCGAACAAAGGAGAAATAATTGGAGGCTTATATTGTAAATGTGTGAATCTGATATGAAAAATTATATTACTCGAACTCCGGCGAAGAAGGATTAGTGGGTTAAAAGTTGAGATCATGGGGCAACATGGGTGGGTTATTTGAAGCGCAACTCCCTTAGAGTTTAGAATTTTAGATGAAAAGTCACGTGTGAATGAAGTTGATTCCTTGTTGGTAACTTTCAAAGTTTTATTCCTTGTTAGTAAATTTATTTTTAATGAATATAAATAAAATTGATATTATTTTTAAATCTCCACAATCGCCACTTCCAATTGCTGAATTCTATTCCTTCTCGGTAACCTCCTCATAGTAAATAAATTATTATTTTTAAAGTAAAAAAAATTGATATGTTATTATTTTGAAAATTAAAATCGAATTCAATACCGCATGGAGTTTCTTCACAGACACATGGCGAATTTTTTCTTTTTAATAATAGATAGAAGATTGTAACTATAATTAAAGTAAAAATATAAAGACTTTGACTTGAAACAGTATTTCAAGAGAATTACAAGCGTTGCCTTTTCTATCTCCTTGTTATTAGGAGTTGTAACTATAATAATTAAACGTAAACATTAATTTAAGTAAATTGATTGATTTTTCTTGACTAAAAAAAATCTAATTTTCAGTTCTAAAATAAATAAAATAACTGCCTAACATGGGAGACATTTGTTCCCCACGTTTTTTACCACGATCAAATGGTGGAGTATTTTTCTTTTTTTTTTTGTTTTATTACTATTTCTATGTAAAACGTTTTTTGATGAATTTTCAGGTTTATAATAACAATAAATTAAATAAAAAACTAATGTAAAACGTGGAAGTTTGGAATTGGAATAATTAATTTTTTTTAGTTTTCAGTATTAAAAAGTATTTACCAAAAAAACGTGGGACTCCATGTTAATAACTGAATTATTATTAAATTTGTAATTTATTTTCTATTTTAAAATTTTTTGAATCTCCAAAAATATTGGAGTTTTGTCCTAAAATATGACATGTGTTGATATTTCCTTTTGACACTTGGCATAGTTTCATGGATTTGCTTCTCCTATTCTATATAGATAGATTTGCTTTATTACTATTTCTATGTAAAAAGTTTTTTGATGAATTTTTAGGTTTATAATAACAATAAATTAAATAAAAAACTAATGAAAAACGTGGAAGTTTGAAATTGGAATAATTAATTTTTTTAGTTTTCAGTATTAAAAAGTATTTACCAAAAAAAAGGTGGGACTCCATGTTAATAATTGAATTATTATTAAATTTGTAATTTGTTTTCTATTTTAAAATATTTTGAATCTCCAAAAATATTGGAGTTTTGTCCTAAAATATGACATGTGTTGATATTTCCTTTTGACACTTGGCATAGTTTCATGGATTTGCTTCTCCTATTCTATATAGATAGATTTGCTTTATTACTATTTCTATGTAAAAAGTTTTTTGATGAATTTATAGGTTTATAATAACAATAAATTAAATAAAAAACTAATGAAAAACGTGGAAGTTTGGAATTGGAATAATTAATTTTTTTAGTTTTCAGTATTAAAAAGTATTTACCAAAAAAACGTGGGACTCCATGTTAATAACTGAATTATTATTAAATTTGTAATTTGTTTTCTATTTTAAAATTTTTTGAATCTCCAAAAATATTGGAGTTTTGTCCTAAAATATGACATGTGTTGATATTTCCTTTTGACACTTGGCATAGTTTCATGGATTTGCTTCTCCTATTCTATATAGATAGATTCTTTGGGTGTTGATTTTGTCTCAATATGATTCTTTTTCAGAAAATTTTAATTTTGATCCGTAATGCTAGAGTTCTTGTAATTGGTATGGTTTCGTGTTCTTCTTTATTAACATCACTTTAGGTTATTTCATGTTTTAACTATGATATATTTGTCTTAAATTGTATGATTATATTGTCATTGTATACCTCAGTGAATGCGGAGCCCAACAAAAGATAGATTATTTCTTTAAAATATATATAATTTGTGTTTCATAAAATATAGGAGTTTGTTACGAACTAATAGTAAAACTGTTATAAAATAATAAAAGAAGAAGAACAATATTTCATAGAAAGAGAGAGAGAGAGTGAATTCTTATGAAAATGAGATGATTTACAATGGGGTAAGACCCCTCTATTTATAGAAAAAAATGACTTAGTCACAAAGTAAAACTCTCTACAAGATAGACATCCATTCCAAATAGAATTCTATTCATAACACTCCCCCTTTAATGTCTACTCAATAAGTAATGTGCGTCATTAAAACCTTAACTAAACTAAAACTCAATGGAAAAAAAATACTAGAAAAGGAAAAAGAGTACACATGTCTAGAAATGCGCCTATTGGTTGCCTCGTTAAAAACCTTGCAAGTGTAACGATCCGGCCGGTCGTTTTAGAAATTTCCGCCCCGATTCCCAATTTAACTGTTCCCCTAAGTTCATTTATGCTATTGTGGTTTGCCGGGAGGTTCGGTTCTAGAATTTGGAGTGTTTTGGGACACTTAGTCCCTAAATGAGAGCTTTATAGTTGAAAAATGGCCTGTATTCAGAATAGTATTAAGACGACCTTGGAACGGAAATTTGATGTTTCCATTAGCTCCGTTAGGTAATTTCGGGGTTGGGAGCGCGTTCGGAATGTATTTTGGAGGTCTGTAGCTCATTTAGGCTTCAAATGTCGAAGTTTGAAATTTTTGGAAATTCGATCGATAGGTGAGATTTTGATCTGAGAGTCGGAATGGAATTCCGACAGTTGCAGTAGCTTATTTAGGTGATTTTGGATATGTCTGTAAATTTACAGGTCATTCGGACATCGGTTGGTCGGGTTTTTAATAGCATGTAGGTTTCGAAAGTTTTGGTTGAAACTTAGGCTTGAATCAGCCTTGATTTGATGATTTCCGTGTTTCAGGGCGTGATTTATAATTGGAACAAGTTCGTATCGTATTTTGGGGTAGGTTGGTTGTTTTGGTTGAGGTCTCGGGGGCCTCGGGGGTATTTCCGTGGGTCAAATGGACCATTTTAGGTTGATAAAACAGGTCAGATTTCAGCTGTTGGTGTTGCAAACTTTTGTTCTCTGCGTTCGCATCCTTACTCATGCGATCGCGTAGTGTAATTCTGGAGGTGGCCAAATTCCTTCAATACGATTGCAAAGTACCTCCCACGATCGCATAGTTGATAGTCTTCCTTCTCTGCGATCGCAGGGATCTTGATGCGATCGCATAGATATATTATCTAACCTTACGCGATCGCATGCTTGACATTGCGATCGCATAGAATATGTCCCAGGCCTTCAAAATACTTCTTCTACGCGATCACATCTCTACTCCTGCGATCGCCTAGACCAATATCAGGCCCAAAAATATTTCTTCTTCGCGATCACATCTCCTTTAATGCGATCGTAGTGAACAAATACCTGGGTAGACAGAATCGGAATATAACACTTCATCTGCGAGTGTTTCACCATTTCTGCAAAAACTGAAGCTAGGGAGCTCGGGTTTGAGTGATTTCACGCGTGCTTTTCAGAGATAATTGTTGGGTAACGATTTCTTACTCCCATGTGATCATTATTCCCAAATCTAAACTCAATTTCTTCCTTTATTCGGATTTGGGGTGTAAAAATTAGGGTAATTTCATAGAAGAAGCTTTGATGTTTTGGAGGGGCAAACGGACTCCGATTTTGATAAATTTATATGGTTAGACTCGTGAGAGTATGAGGGTTCTGAAAACGTAAAAATATTTTCATTCCGAGCCGATGGCTCAGGGGTATTTTTGTCATTTCACCCAATTTCGCACCGTAGCTTTAATTTTATCATTTTTATTAGTTACTTGCGATGTTATTTACACTGTATAATTGGATTGACAAAATTTGAGCCAGTCGGAGTTGGATACTCGTGGCAAGAGAGTCGTTTCTTAATGGTTTTGTACCGGAATTGAGGTAAGTGACTTGCCTAACCTTGCGTGGGGGAACCTTCTCCCCTAGGATTTTACGTGTTGATTTAAATGCCTTGTACGCGAGGTGACAGGTGTGTACTTGCACAGATTGTTTAAAAACCATCTTACTTGAACTGTTCAAATCGTGATATCCTTGTTGTTTAAATGATTCAATTGTAAGATTTATCTGGTGTTAGTTAGAGAAGCATGATTAGATAGGATTATCTGTCTAAGTGCCTTACGTGTCTTAATTGAATTTCCTAGAACTTGTTGATACTGGATTTGGTGTAATTGTAGCTAAGCACTTCATATGTGTCACGACCCGGATTTTTTTCCCCAACATCGGGATCGTGATGGCGCCTACTCGTGGTAGCTAGGCAAGCCACCGTGTTCATACTATCCTATTTTTAACACAATTTTAATTAAATAAATGCGGAATACTTTATCGAAATGGAAATAATAAATCACAAGGTAAAAATCATACTGAAATCCTCTACCCAAGAACTTGGAGTCACCAACTCACAAACTACTATGGAATACTACACATAAAAGTCCGAAGGAAATATAACATAATTCTGTTTGTCTCGGAACAATGAGACTACAGCTATTAACATAAATAAAGAAAGAGACGCCGGGCCTGCGGACGTCTGCAAGCTACCTCGGTCTCAAATGTGATCAACTCCCACGCAATCTATTTATTGCTGCTGCTGCTGCTGCTCCTGATCGTAACCTGGACCTGTGCAAAAACGCACAGAAGTGTAGCATCAGCACAACCGACCCCATGTGCTGGTAAGTGCCTGGCCTATCCCGGCGAAGTAGTGACAAGCCTAGGACCGGACACCCACATAAACCTGTGCAATTCAATATATATATATATGTACCACCAAAATAACAAGAATTTAATCAAGTATTAACACAATAAGGAATATCTTAAAGAATTCAACAATTAACCACAATTAATAATTTCACAAGGAAAAACAAAGTGTAATGTAAACACAAATAATATCAATTCAAGGAATAGCAAACAGTTGCACGGCATCACCCTTCGTGCTTTTACTCTCATCCTCACATCCATAGTACGGCATGATCCTTCGTACATGGTTCAATAATAGGGCACGACATGATCCTTCGTGCATAATCAATAATAGGGCACGGCATGATCCTTCGTGCATAATCAATAATAAACATGGCACGGCATGATCCTTCGTGCATAATCAATAATAAACATGGCACGGCATGATCCTTCGTGCATAAACAATAATAAACATGGCACGGCATCACCCTTCGTGCATTATCTCTCTTCCTCACCCAAATAACAATCACAGTTAAGGGCAAAGAAAGAAACAACAATTCATAAATCGTCCCATCAAGGGCAATCAATAATTATCTTCACAACAAGTCGCAACAAGGGAGAACAATAACAATTCATCTGTAATATATCTCAAAATAATTATTTTCCAACGACTCACGGTCATGCTAGACGCCAGTGTATGGATGCTCGTCACCACAACCCATACACCGCACTCGATCACATAACACATAACACATAATCCTATTCCCTCAAGCTAGGATAGAACAAACACTTACCTCGAGTGCTTATGAACAATTCAATCCGTGGTTATGTCTTTTCTTTCAATTTGGCTCCAATTCAACCGTATCTATACACAATTGATTTAATATCATCAATTTTACTCAACAAACTAATTCTTAAGACCAAATACAACTTTTACAACATTCTGCCCGGAATAGTGAATTTCAACCCCCGGCCCACATGGTCGGAATTCGGGGTTATGACTAAAATCCGGTTACCCATTCCCCCACGAGTTCATATATATGATTTGTTTCAAAATCGGACCTCAATTCGAGGTCCAATTCCCCAATTTATGAAAAACCCTATTTTCTAACAAAAACAAGAATTTTACCATGAAAACATTTGATTTCTAATGAAAAACATGTTTAATGATGTTAGGAATTGAAAGAATTAAGTAAAAAGTGACTTACAATCGATTTGATGAAGAAGAAATCCTTGAAGAATCGCAAATGGGTGTTTTGGTTTTGTAAAAATGTGAAGAAATGACCGAAATCCGTGTTTTTCAGGTCTCTGTGTTCGCATTTGCGAACATGGGTTCGCAATTGCGAACCCCGACCAATTTCTGGAGTTTGAAAAATAAGCTAAGGGTGGGAAGTTCGCATTTGCGAACATTTCTTCGCATTTGCGAAGCCAAGGCAAAACTGGGAAGTTCGCATTTGCGAACAATTGTTCGCAATTGCGACACACAGGCTAAATATGGGGAGGTTCGCATTTGCGAACTATTGTTCGCATTTGCGAACCCAGGCGGAATAGTGGCCGGTTCGCATTTGCGAACTATAGCTCGCATTTGCGAACACAGGCACAGAAGGGTCAAGTTCGCATTTGCGAACTATTGTTCGCATTTGCGAACACAGACACAATAGGGGGAGTTCGCATTTGCGAACTATTGTTCGCATTTGCGAACTCTGCAGAATAGTGGGGAGTTCGCATTTGCGAACTATTGTTCGCATTTGCGAACTCTGCGGACCAGTTGCAGACAGCAACTTCTAACATGAAAAATTGATCTCGTGGCCTATCCAAAGTTCACCCGAGCCCTCGGGCTCCAAACCAAATATGCACATAACCTCAAAAACACATTATGAACTTGTTCGTGCGATCACATCGCCAATATCACTTCATTTTAATCAAATCGAGCCTCAAACTCATGATTTTCATACTTTTGATTTTTCAAAACTTCTTAACTTGGAACTCAAGGTCCAAAACATCTCAAACGACGTCCAAATGTCACCAAACTTTACATAAATCACATATATAATATTTAAGACTTGTACCGGGCGTCGGAACCAAAATACGAGCCCGATACCAAGGTCTATTAATTTATTTCCTTTAATAATTGCATCAAAAATAATTTCACATAAAAATTCATAACTTGGGCTCTAGGCCTCAGAATTCGACTCCGGACACATGTCCAAGTCCCATATTTTCCTACGGACCTCTCGGGACCATTCAATCTCGGTCCGGATCCGTTTACCAAAAATGTTGACCGAAGTCAACCATATCAATATTAATATCATTTTTATCCAAATTTCTCATAGAATTCATATTTTCTATCACAAAATCTTTCCGGCTACATGCTCGGATCGTGCACGTCAATCGAGGCAACATAGAATGAGGTTTTCAAGGCCTTTGGGTCGTCACAATCTCCACCTCTAAAACAACCGTTCGTCCTCGAACGGACAAAAGAAAGAAGTACCCGAGTCAGGAAACAAGTGTGGGTAACGGCTCCGCATATCAGACTCGGACTCCCAGGTCGATGCCTCAGGAGGCTGACCTCTCCACCGAACACGCACAGAAGGATAACTCTTCGACCTCAGCTGTCGAACCTGCCGGTCTAGAATAGCCACCGGCTCCTCCTCGTAGGATAGATCATTGTCCAATTGGACAGTACTGAAGTCTAACACATGTGTGGGATCGCCGTGGTATCTCCGAAGCATAGATACGTGAAAAATTGGATGCACGGCTGATAAGCTAGGCGGTAAAGCTAATCTGTAAGCCACCCCTCCCACTCTGTCTAGAATCTCAAATGGGCCAATATACCTAGGGCCGAGCTTGCCCTTCTTCCCAAACCTCATCACGCCCTTCATAGGCGACACCCGAGCAATACTCGTTCACCAACCATGAAATCTACATCTCGAACCTTACGATCCGCATAAGTCTTTTGCCTAGACCGAGCTGAACGCAATCTCTCCTGAATAGTCTTGACCTTATCCAAGGCCTCCCGAACTAAGTCTGTACCCAACAACCGAGCCTCTCCCGGCTCAAACCATCCAACCGGTGATCGACATCGCCTACCATACAACGCCTCATAAGGAGCCATCCGGATGCTAGATTGGTAACCGTTATTGTAGGCGAACTCCGCTAATGGCAAAACCGGTCCCACGAGCCTCCGAAATCAATAACACGAGCTCGAAGCATGTCCTCGAGAATCCGAATAGTCCTCTCGGACCGGCCATCCGTCCGAGGATGAAATGCCGTACTCAACCGAACCTCGGGTGCCTAACTCCCGCCGAACCGCTCTCCGTAACCGCGAGGTAAACCGCGTACCCCGATCGGAGATAATAGATATTGGCACCCCATGGAGACGAACAATCTCCCTAATGTAAACCTCCGCTAATCTCTCCGACGAGTAGGAGATAGATACTGGAATAAAGTGTGCTGATTTGGTAGTCTATCAACAATGACCCAAATAGCATCAAATTTCCTCCGAGTCAAAGGAAGTCCAGTAACGAAATCCATAGTGATCCGCTCCCATTTCCACTCGGGAATTTCAATCCTCTAGAATACACCACCAGGTCTCCGGTGCTCATATTTCACCTCTGCCGACAATTTAGACACCGAGCGACATACGCAACGATATCTTTCTTCATTCTCCGCCACCAATAGTGCTGCCGCAAGTCCCGATACATCTTCGCGGCACCCGGGTGAATAGAATACCGCGAACCGTGGGCCTCCCGCTAAGATCAACTCCCGAATCCCTTCGACATTGGGCACACAAACTCGACCCCGCAATTTCAATACGCCATCATCATCTAGGTTTACCTGTGTGGCACCTCCTTGCTGTATCGTATCTCTCAACTCACGCAAATGAGGATCATCAAATTGCCTCTCACGGATACGCTCTAATAATGAAGAACGAGCGACCGTGCGGGCTAACACCCTGCTAGGCTCAGAAATGTCTAATCTCACGAACCGGTTGGCTAAGGCCCGGACATCTAGAGCTAATGGTCTCTGATTGACCGGAATATATGCAAGACTACCCATGCCGGCATACTTTCTACTCAATGCATCGGCCACCACATTGGCCTTACCCGGGTGATATAATATAGTAACATCATAGTCTTTTAGCAACTCTAACCATCTCCGCTCTCGTAGATTCAACTCCTTCTGTTTGAACAAGTACTGTAGGCTTTTGTGATCAGTGTACACCTCACATGTCACACCATATAGGTAATGCCTCCAGATCTTTAAGGCATGAACCACTGCTGCTAATTCAAGATCATGAACCGGATAATTCTTCTCATGTATCTTTAACTCTGCCTCGAAGCATAAGCGATAACCTTACCATCCTACATCAATACCGCTCCAAGCCCCGTACGAGATGCGTCACAATAAACCGTATAAGGCCCCGTACCCGTAGGTAGTACCAACACCGGTGCGGTGGTCGAGGCCGTCTCGAGCTTCCGAAAGCTCGACTCACACTCCTCTGACCACCTGAAACTGGACACCCTTCCGGGTCAACCCGGTCATCGGGCCGCAATAGAAGAAAACCCCTCTACAAAACGACGGTAGTAACCTCGCTAATCCCAAGAAACTCCGTATCTCGGTCACTGAAGCTGGGTCTTGGCCAACTCGGAACCGCCTCAATCTTCTTCGGATCCACCTTGAATACCCTCCACGGATACAATGTGACCCGGAAATGCTACCGAACTCAACCATAACTCACATTTTGAAAATTTGGCATATAGCCGATTATCTTTCAGAGTCTGAAGAACCACTCTGAGGTGTCGCTCGTGCTCTTCCTGGCTGCGGGAGTACACCGGGATGTCATCTATGAAGACTATCACGAACGGATCTAAGTAAGGCCTGAATACCCGATTCATCAACTCCATGAATGCTGCCGGGGCATTGGTCAACCCGAAGGACATGACCAAGAACTCATAATGCCCATATCTAGAGCGAAAGGCTGTCTTAGGAATGTCAGCCGCCCTGATCTTCAGCTGATGGTAGCCCTGACCTCAAGTCTATTTTAGAGAATACCCTCGCTCCCTGGAGCTGGTCAAACAAATCATCAATCCTCGGCAGTGGATATTTATTTTTGATAGTCACTTTGTTTAACCGCCTGTAATCAATACACATCCGCATCGAGCC
The DNA here is from genome assembly GCA_032618575.1 of Nicotiana noctiflora. Taxonomy (NCBI): domain Eukaryota; kingdom Viridiplantae; phylum Streptophyta; class Magnoliopsida; order Solanales; family Solanaceae; genus Nicotiana; species Nicotiana noctiflora. The sequence continues at coordinate 18,861 of JASVEL010013376.1, forward strand.
ATCCTTCTTCTTTACAAATAATACAGGTGCACCCCAGGGGGAAACACTGGGTCTGATAAAACCCTTCTCAAGAAGGTCCTGCAACTGATCTTTCAACTCTTTTAACTTCGGCGGGGCCATACGTTAGGGTGGAATAGAGATGGGCTGAGTGCCCGGTGCCAAATCAATACAGAAGTCAATATCCCTGTCGGGTGGCATGCCCGGCAGGTCTGAAGGAAAAACCTCAGGAAACTCCCGTGCAATAGGAACTGAATCAATGGAAGGAACTTCTGCACTGGAATCACGAACATAAGCCAAATAAGCTAAACACCCTTCTCGACCATACGTCGAGCCTTAACATAAGAAATAACAGTGCGAACGGAGTGGCTTGAGGTACCCTTCCACTCTAATCGGGGTAATTCTGGCAAGGCTAAGGTGAGAGTCTTAGCATGACAATCAAGAATAGCATGGTATGGGGACAACCAGTCCATCCCCAATATGACATCAAAATCTACCATATCCAAGAGCAACAGATCAACACGGGTCTCAAGACCCCCAAATATAACTACGCACGAATGATGCACCCGATCGACTACAATAGAGTCACCCACTGGCGTAGCCACATAAACCGGAATATCCAGAGCATAGCTGGGCACAGCCAAATACGGTGCGAAGTAGGAAGACACATAGGAATAGGTAGATCCAGGGTCAAATAATACCGAAGCACCTCCGTCACACACAAGAATAGTACCCGTAATCACAGCATCCGATGCCTCTGCCTCGGCCCGGCCGGTAAAGCATAGAATCGGGGATCCGCACCTCCCTCCGAGCCGCGTCTCTAGGACGACCATCAACCGGCCGACCTCTACCTCTCGCCGGACCGTCTCCACCTCTACGGTCTCGACCTCCACCTCTATAATCCCTACCCCCGCCTCTCGCTGGCTGGGCAGGCTGAGGGTCAGCTGGGGCCTGAATCATGGGACGAGGACCTCGCTGCTGAGAGTTGCCCGCCGCTATAGGGCAATTCCTGATAAAATGACCTGGGTCGCCACAACCGTAGCAACTCTTAGACTGATAGGGCTGCTGGCCCCGACGACCTGAATGGCCTCCACGAACGCTCTGAAGAGGCCGAGCACTAATAGGAGACTGGTCTGAATAATACCCCCGAGAACCACGATCACCTGATCCACCCTGTGAAGCCTGAAGGGCGGAATGAAAAGGCCTGGAAGACTGGCCTCTATCAAAGGATTCTCTCCTACCAGAGGAAGAACCACCAAATCTACCTGTATGACGAGGCCTCTTATCCGAAGAATAACCGCCTCCCCTAGCAAGAGCCATCTCAACTCTGCGTGCTGCATTGGCTGCCTCCTGAAATGATATGTCACTCCCCACGCCCATAGCCATCCGGAGTCTAATCGGATGATTAAGCCCATCTATAAACTTGCGGACCCTCTCCCGCTCAGTGGGAAGTATCACCATTGCATGACGAGCCAAGTCGATAAACCTCGTCTCATACTGTGTAACTGTCATAGTGCCCTGATGGAGGCGCTCAAACTGCCTCCGAAGTAAATCCCGCCGAGTAGTAGGGAGAAACTTCTCCATAAATAGTTCCGCAAACTGGTCCCATGATAGAGTTGGGGACCCTGCTGGTCGAGTCAGGCAATAATCTCTCCACCAAGTCTTGGCGGATCCTGCAAGTCTGAAAGTACAAAAATCAACTCCGTTTGTCTCCACGATCCCCATAGTCTTGAGAATCTCATGGCAACTGAATAAAAAGTCCTGAGGATCCTCTGATGCGGTTCCACTGAAAGTAGTGGTAAATAGCTTGGAGAACCGATCAAGCCTCCATAACGAATCAGAAGTCATGGCCGTTCCATCACCGGCATGAGCTGTGGTACCTGACTGAGTGGCCACAGCTGGCTGAATTACTGGTGCCTGAGGCTGAGGAGCTACTGGCTCCGGAGTATGAGCAATAGGAGTCTGGGCCCCTCCTCCAGCCTGAGAAGTAGCTGGGGCAACTGATAATAAACCCGCTCTGGCAATGTTGTCCATGAATCCCGCTATTCTGATCAAGGCATCCCGGAGATCTGGGGTAATTAAAGCCTCTCCTGGGACCTGAGCTGGGCCCACTGGAGCTGCTGGAATCGGAACCTCCTCGTCAATCTCAATATGGGGCTCCACCTCTCGGGTAGCTGCCTGGGGCTGAGCTCTACCCCTACCATGACCTCTAATACAGCCTTGGCCCCTGCCCCTCACGGGAGCTGCCTGGGGCTCGGGCTGCTGGTCAGCGGACGAAGAAGTGCGTGTCCTTACCATCTGCGAAAGGACAGAATAGAAATTCAATCAGTAATCGAGGATCAAGTAGCACGACAAGAAAGAACAAATGAGAGACTTTTTCCTAACTCAATAGACTCTGGAGGACAAGTACAGACGTCTCCGTACCTACCTCTCAAACTCTACTAAGCTTGTTCGTGAGTGGTGAGACATAGCACATATCCTCCTATAGTCATTTGTCACGACCCGGATTTTTCCCCAATATCGGGATCGTGTTGGCGCCTACTCGTGGTAGCTAGGCAAGCCACCGTGTTCATACTATCCTATTTTTAACACAATTTTAATTAAATAAATGCGGAATACTTTATCGAAATGGAAATAATAAATCACGAGGTAAAAATCATACTGAAATCCTCTACCCAAGAACTTGGAGTCACCAACTCACAAACTACTATGGAATACTACACATAAAAGTCCGAAGGAAATATAACATAATTCTGTTTGTCTCGGAACAATGAGACTACAGCTATTAACATAAATAAAGAAAGAGACGCCGGGCCTGCGGACGTCCTGCAAGCTACCTCAGTCTCGGGGGTATGAAAATCCTGCTACCGACCTACTGCTGCTACTGCTGCTCAAAACCTAGACCTGTGCAAAAATGCACAGAAGTGTAGTATTAGCAAAACCGACCCCATGTGCCGGTAAGTGCCCGGCCTATCCCGGCGAAGTAGTGACAAGCCTAGGACCAGACACCCACATAAACCTGTGCAATTCAATATATATATATGTACCACCAAAATAACAAGAATTTAATCAAGTATTAACACAATAAGGAGTATCTTAAAGAATTCAACAATTAACCACAATTAATAATTTCACAAGGAAAAACAAAGTGTAATGTAAACACAAATAATATCAATTCAAGGAATAGCAAACAGTTGCACGGCATCACCCTTCGTGCTTTTACTCTCATCCTCACATCCATAGTACGGCATGATCCTTCGTACATGGTTCAATAATAGGGCACGGCATGATCCTTCGTGCATAATCAATAATAGGGCACGGCATGATCCTTCGTGCATAATCAATAATAAACATGGCACGGCATGATCCTTCGTGCATAATCAATAATAAACATGGCACGGCATGATCCTTCGTGCATAAACAATAATAAACATGGCACGGCATCACCCTTCGTGCATTATCTCTCTTCCTCACCCAAATAACAATCACAGTTAAGGGCAAAGAAAGAAACAACAATTCATAAATCGTCCCATCAAGGGCAATCAATAATTATCTTCACAACAAGTCGCAACAAGGGAGAACAATAACAATTCATCTGTAATATATCTCAAAATAATTCACGGTCATACTAGACGCCGGTGTATGGATGCTCGTCACCACAGCCCATACACCGCACTCGATCACATAACACATAACACATAATCCTATTCCCTCAAGCTAGGATAGAACAAACACTTACCTCGAGTGCTTATGAACAATTCAATCCGTGGATATGTCTTTTCTTTCAATTTGGCTCCAATTCAACCGTATCTATACACAATTGATTTAATATCATCAATTTTACTCAACAAACTAATTCTTAAGACCAAATACAACTTTTACAACATTCTGCCCGGAATAGTGAATTTCAACCCCGGGCCCACATGGTCGGAATTCGGGGTTAGGACCAAAATCCGGTTACCCATCCCCCCACGAGTTCATGTATATAATTTGTTTCAAAATCGGACCTCAATTCGAGGTCCAATTCCCAATTTATGAAAAACCCTATTTTCTAACAAAAACAAGAATTTTACCATGAAAACATTTGATTTCTAATGAAAAACATGTTTAATGATGTTAGGAATTGAAAGAATTAAGTAAAAAGTGACTTACAATCGATTTGATGAAGAAGAAATCCTTGAAGAATCGCAAATGGGTGTTTTGGTTTTGTAAAAATGTGAAGAAATGATTGAAATCCGTGTTTTTCAGGTCTCTGTGTTCGCATTTGCGAACATGGGTTCGCAATTGCGAACCCCGACCAATTTCCGGAGTTTGAAAAATAAGCTAAGGGTGGGAAGTTCGCATTTGCGAACATTTCTTCGCATTTGCGAAGCCAAGGCAAAACTGGGAAGTTCGCATTTGCGAACTATTGTTCGCAATTGCGAACACAAGCTAAATATGGGGAGGTTCGCATTTGCGAACTATTGTTCGCATTTGCGAACCCAGGCGGAATAGTGGCCAGTTCGCATTTGCGAACTATAGCTCGCATTTGCGAACACAGGCACAGAAGGGTCAAGTTCGCATTTGCGAATTATTGTTCGCATTTGCGAACACAGACACAATAGGGGGAGCTCGCATTTGCGAACTATTGTTCGCATTTGCGAACTCTGCAGAATAGTGGGGAGTTCGCATTTGCGAACTATTGTTCGCATTTGCGAACTCTGCAGACCAGTTGCAGACAACAACTTCTAACATGAAAAATCGATCTCGTGGCCTATCCAAAGTTCACCCGAGCCCTCGGGCTCCAAACCAAATATGCACATAACCTCAAAAACACATTATGAACTTGTTCGTGCGATCACATCGCCAATATCACTTCATTTTAATCAAATCGAGCCTCAAACTCATGATTTTCATACTTTTGATTTTTCAAAACTTCTTAACTTGGAACTCAAGGTCCAAAACATCTCAAACGACGTCCAAATGTCACCAAACTTTACAGAAATCACATATATAATATTTAAGACTTGTATCGGGCGTCGGAACCAAATAACGAGCCCGATACCAAGGTCTATTAATTTATTTCCTTTAATAATTGCATCAAAAACAATTTCACATAAAAATTCATAACTTGGGCTCTAGGCCTCAGAATTCGACTCCGGACACATGTCCAAGTCCCATATTTTCCTACGGACCTCTCGGGACCATTCAATCTCGGGTCCGGATCCGTTTACCAAAAATGTTGACCGAAGTCAACCATATCAATATTAATATCATTTTTATCCAAATTTCTCATAGAATTCATATTTTCTATCACAAAATCTTTCCGGCTACATGCTCGGATCGTGCACGTCATTCGAGGCAACATAGAATGAGGTTTTCAAGGCCTCAGAAGCTCGAAATTATTAATAAAATAAGTGATGACCCTTTGGGTCGTCACAATATGTCTCAATATTTTTCCTCTTATTGATTGTGGTGGTGTTTACTGAGTGCGGGTTCAATTCTTGGAGATCCGAGGGCTGCAAGTTCGATTCCCAAAGACCTAGAGATACAGATATACAGACTACGAGTTCAATTCCCGAAAATCCTGAGATATTGAGATGCGGATTGCGGGTTCAATTCCCGGAGATCCTGAGATATTGAGACACAGACTGCGGGTTCAATTCCTTGGGCATCGTTGCCCTTAGTACCACTGAATGTAGGTGGCTGAAGTTCGCCAAATCTCTCTAACCGACACTGCTCGTCATCTGGAATAACCGGAACAACATACCCTGCAACTAGTACAACTAGAACAACCGGTGCAACTACCTGAGCCGGGGCTACCTCTGGCATCAGAAGTCCCTGCATAATTTGCTCTAGTGTGCGAGCTGCGAAGGTGTGATGACCACCCCCGGTCCGAGATGTCGCTACTGCAGTAGTAGCCAACCTAGTGCAAACAGATAATATTTGGTCCAATGTCTGGGCCAATGCCTCCTAAAGGCGAGGAAAAATAATAATAGGCATTGATGGTGCCTGAGCGGGTTCTGCGGGAGACTCAACCACTAGGGGCTGATCCTGAATAGGGTCAACAGGTGGGTCTACTAGCACTACCGCTACCGCTCTACCACGACCACGACCACGTCCGCGATTACGACCTCTAGCTGGTGGCATTGGTGGTCGTCCACCTTATCCTGTAGCACACATTATTGCCATCTGTGAGAGAATAGAATACAAAAGTTCAGTTCTCAGAACAACAAAATGACACGATAGAGTTCAAGAATATAAAGTGTTTCCTAAAGGTCTGCAGCCTCCCGAGGATAAATACAGGCATCTCCGTACCGATCTGCGAGACACTACTAACCGGCTCAAGACTCCTAAGGCCTAGTAAGCTAGGCTCTAATACCAACTTGTCACGACCCCAAAACCCGATCGTGATGGAGCCCAACACTTTTCTAGGCCAGCCTGACCAACCTCTCAGAATACCGTGCTACCAGCTCTCACTTTACTTTAAAAGCATTAACAATGATAAGAAAATACGAAAAAATCTAGCATAGTTTCCAAAATAACCCAAACTGTATAATATTCCCACAGAATCTGGAGTCATGAGTCAGGAGCCTCTACTAAGAGTGTCACAATAATACCGAATACATAAAGTGTCTGACAAAATGCAGAAAAGTCAAAGAAAGGAATAACAAAGAAAGTCGAGTTCTGCGGATGCAAAACAGCTCGACAGCCCAAAAATGATTTCCGAAGTGCTGGGGAGTCCGCCCTGCTGTGATGTACCTGGATCTGCACACAAGGTGCAGAGAGTAGAGTGAGTACTTCCAACTCAGTAGTAATAAGCATGGATAAAGACATTGAAGGTAAAAATACCCAATAAACCACTCAGCAGAGCTATATAGTACCTCTTTTATGATTTTTAACAGTATAAATCTTAGGTAAAGCATTAACCGCTAAAACAGTACAACAGATATGTCTAAATGCAATGCGGATGCATGAACATGACTACTACGGTGTGTAGCCCGATCCATTTGGGTACCCGCGTTCACTGTGGGGGTTCAAACTTCGAAGGGGCTCCTACAGCCCAAGCGCAATATCAGTGACATGCTGTGGCGCACAGCCCGATCCACTACCAGTCCAGCAACATGCAATGCAAGCCTAACAGGCACAATAAATTATCATTTTGAAATACTTTTTAACAATGATAATAGGAATTAGTGTGCAGAATTACCAGAGTTTGGAAAATTATTTTAGACAGTGACTAGCTCAGGACTGATATCATGATAACATGCTATAATCATAGAAGCAATGATTACGATCCTCATAGGATCCAAATAAATATCTCAAAGCCCAAATATATCCACAACCATCCAAGTAGGAGGTTTACCGGCTCAAATATAGCCAACAACACAGTATAATGGTACACAGTCGGACTAAGACATAGTCCCCAAACATAATCAACCCCGTACTCACAGTAGAGTACGTGTCTCACCTCAATACAACGTCACATAGTGATATACCGGAGTTTTAAACCCTCAGGTCATCATCAATACCTATTACTCACTTCGAACCGGCTCAAACACTAGTCTGTAATGCTCTTGCCACGAGAATCAATCTCCACGGGTGCCGAATCTGATCAAAACCAATATAAATACATCAAAATAAGCTAAAGGAACATAACCCAATCGAAATACCTCGAATTACACCCAAAAACACGAAGTTGCAAAAACTTTACCTATGGGCCCGCTTCTCAAAAAATTATGAAATCCATATTTTCATACTTATCATCTTGCCACGAGTCCATACATATAAAATTTATCAAAATCGGAGTCTATTTGCTCATTCAAATCATCAATTTTCTATTTCTTAGCTTAAGAGCAAAATCCTCCATTTTTACACCTTAATTCCTCCATTTTCAAATATTAAATCCATATTTTATCAATATAATAACATAATTTGGGTCCAAGGGTCCTTACCTGATGATACTCCACAAATTCCTCTTCAAAATTGCCCAATTCTTCTATTAGTTCGAAGCTCCAATTAATTTTAACACTACTGAAATTTTCCAATATCACTGATCCTTATACCCTCAGTGATTTTTGCTTATGCGGATCCTTGACCGCTTTTGCGCTCCTGCTTCTCCGATAAAATAGCCGCTTCTGAGGTTTTCACTTAAGTCCTCCAATTCCGCTTATGCGGATAAAAACCGCTTCTGCGATTCCGCCTACGCGGAAAATATTCCGCTTCTGCGATCTAGCCCACACGACCCCTGACCGCTTCTGCGATCAAAATTCCGCTCATGCGGACTCGTTTAAGAGAACCATGATCCGCTTCTGAAGAACATCACTACCCAATCCAACTCGCACCTGCGCTACATATTCCGCTTCTGTGGACTTTGCTTCTGCGGTCCCTCTTTCGCATAAGCAGAAATACCAGCTGACAGCAACAATGATCTGAAGCCAAATGCCAAACCTCTCGTTTTACCGTCTGAAATAATCTCGACGCCTCCGGAACCTTATCCAAACATACAAACCTACTCTAAATCACCACACGAACTTGTTCCAATCATAAAAATATTCCCTCAAACACAAGAATCACCAAATTACCTCGGATTGAAGCCTAACTTTCCTTAGAACTTCCGAAACCTACATCCAATCAAAAACCCGACCAAATGATGTTCGAATTATTTGAAAATTTGCAAACATATCCAAAACCACAAAATGAAGATACTGCAGCTGTTGGAATTTCATTCCGCCAAAATTCCAACTTCGCCAATTCAAGCCTATTTCTACACCGGACCTCCAAATTCAATTCTGATTGCTCCCCTAAGTTACAAATCACCTCCCAAAGCTAACTGAATCACCAAAATTTACATCCGATCCCTCTAACCACATAGTCAACTTTAGGTTGACTTTTCTGAAACAACCTCCATTCTAAAAGGCTATATGTCTTATTTTCAATCACATTTAATCCAAACTCACTCTATAGACTCTAATACAAATATAGAAACATCAAACAACATAATAAGGGGTAAAACGGGGTGGTAACTCACGTGACGACGGGCCGGGTCGTCACATATGCGCACGTGAGTGCTCTGTTATATATGTTCCTTGATGGCTTGTGATTCCCCCGATCAAGGGGTGGGAGGTAATTTCCATGAGTTCATATTGGGCCAGTCTGGAGGACTGAGGCCAGATCTTTGCCTATGCCTTGAGCACTAAGGTGTTGATTGGGTGAGCAAGTGTTTTGAATTTATATGTTTTGTAATGCCTTTATTAGTCGGATTGGCGGATGGGTGTCCATGTGATGAGTATGTTGGTACTGCGAGGTGTATCTATGTTATTTGGGTAGTGATGAAGAAGTCTGATGGATAATAGATGAGATATTAAGCATTTGTTTCCTATTGCGATCTATTGTGTAGCCCCAAGTTATAGGCGCGTGAAGTATATTTACATATCTCTTACTTGGGAAGTAAAGTACATTTCATGTGGTGGTATGAGTTTAGATTCAAAAATACTAATTGATTATGTAACGTATATGATGGTGGAAGGTATGTTGAAATATTGAAAGGAGGTGAAGCAGGTGGGTTATCTCTTGTGGAGTGTTTTTGAGCGGTATGATCGTCATGTGTATGTTAAAATATGTCATGTGTAATTGAAGGGCATGTGTTGTAATTTGGGAATTTGGGACGTTTAAGAAATTGGACTCAACTGTGGTAGAGATGAATGTGAGATATGTGGAGGAGTCTGGTGCTAGTTGATTTAAGTTTTCACGAATTTGTAAGTGACTTGAGTTTAAATTTGACTATAATGTTGTGAATTCATTAGAGTAAAGTATTAAGGATTATTGAGCGTGTCCTGGTATATGACTTCGAGCCAAGTTGGGGAGATTCCTATGGATTAGTTGATGCATTGTAGTATGCTATATTGGTTTTGTCTCAAAGTATATTACCGGATTAGGCCTGATTGTAGAATTGAGCCGCGAATGGCGCGTGTGAAAGAAATATTTTGATAAGGTTATATGGTGGTTCGTAGGTGGCAAGAAATACTTGGATGTTTTGAACTATTGTTGATGAAGAATGCTAAATCTATAGAGAAGAAAAATGGTTGATTTTATCTTTAAGTAATCATGTTCTGTGGTGTCAGAGTACTAATAAAGCACAAGTGGTTCTGTTTAATTAGGGCAGGCGATTCACAACTGAATAAGAATTAATGACTCTCGAGAACACTTTTACTGTGTTCAAATTTTGCTTGTAACAATCATGTGTCTTAAGTTTGTGTATGTGGCTAGAGACTGTATTTTCATTAGAAGATATAAAGACTTATGGTACTTTATAATAGTCATGTGATTCTATGTATCCGCATTTGGAATGTAATTGTAATGAGTTTAGGTTCGCAGGATGTTCTTCAAAGTAAAGTATTATGGAATGTAGTATCTATGGGAAACATTTGAGAGGGTATTCGAAGGCTCATGGGTCTTAGATAGTGTGGTATTATGTGCGAGTTCATGTGGTAAACCCGAGTTGAGGTATTGTGGCGCTACAGGAAGGGAGAATATCAAATTAATGATGAATCATGATGGGAATTGGATAAATGGGACAGCTTGATAATAAGTGGAATCAGTATGGTAAAGATATGATTAATTCTTGTATGTGTTTGAGGTAATGATCCTTACTCTTATTGTTCAGCAAAGCTCTTGCGTGCTGGCACTTTGCTTAGCTTGGTTTGGGTAGAAGAATTTAGTCCTGGCAGTTTAGCTTGTACAATGGAATTGGGAAAAATGGTTCTTGATATGTTTCACCGTGGTTAGAAGACGAGTATATTTCCTATGATTATTCGAAACATGGAGTGTTTAATGATTTTCCTCTATATGGGATCGTGAGAGTTCTTGACTAGTTGAGTGCATCGATAACTGCGGCGCAGGAAAGAGATAGAAGTCCTCATGTTATCCTGGTGTGGTATGGTCTATGTGGTATGATATGGAGAATTGAGATTTGCGTGTTCAAGGTTTTGGTTAAGTTCATAATGGGAAATCATTAAATTCTTGAGCAGCACGGGCAGCTGCAGGGGAGCGAAGAATCGATCTTCAGATGATTGAGGTAATGTAATTGATAGTATCAGGTGGTATTGCGGTATTCTCTTGTTGAATCGACTGTGATGATTAAGTGGTTGATGACATAAGGAAATTTGTGAATGTCTTTTGTGGTATGAATGGATACTTGATGTGTGTTATGTATTCGTACGTGGAGCGTGGGATCAGGCATAGAGATTCATGTGTTATATGTGTTGGAGACTAGAAGTTATCGTGATCCGACTATGTAGTGGTTGTAGATCGTGTGTATTGATATCGTCTAGCGGTTACTGAAAATGGGGGGTTCGAGTGGATCTTTCCTTGCTTGGTATGTCAAATTTAGGTGATGATATTATATTGTAGATGGGTTATCCCAATGTCTGGCTGTCTAGACTAATGTGTTATCGGCTATGTCGGAAAATGCCACAAGTTGCATGGCAAGGTGCATAAGATTATATTATAGTAGGGTAGTTGCATTTCAAAGACCAGAAGAAGGCTAGCGAGTATTACTTATTAATCGGGCCTGCGTGGCGGATCTCAGTATAGAGGTTTCTACCATTGATTCAGTTTGGTATTGAGGGACTTTTTCGAATGTGTTTCTTGTGGCCGAGCTTGAGGCTATATGTGTTTATTGTAATGAGAAAATTTGACTCAATGTGCATCTTCTTTTGTGAGATATATGTGCGGATCGGAAGGCACGCCGTCACTGGTATGATATCTAGATCGGGTGGCACGCTACCACGGATATGTTATCTAGAGCGGGTTGCATGCTGCAACAGTGTGATGTGGATAATAGTTTTCTATATGTTATCTTGTATGGCTTACTTACTGGTTTCCAAGGAAAGTTCGTATTGGGTGTTGTTCAGGATTGAATAGTGTACATTACCTGCTTCAGCGTGGGTGTGATAGATAGCTTGGTTTTACACCTCAATCTGTGTTTGGCTGTCTGTGTTGAGCATGGTGACTTGAGGTGCTTCACGGGTAATAGAGTTTGGATAGAATCGCGCATTGTGGCAAGGCCACGTGGAGTTATGACCTTTCGAGGAGGATTCAGGTACTCTATTTCTATGATGTAATACGAGATCTCAGTTTTGTGTTGTGATGTACTTAGGAATTTGAATTACAGCTATTTTGTTTGAGTAAATTGTCATGATTCGAGTGAGGTGCCCAAGCACGTGTATGACAAAGCAACACGTATACTGGAACACTTGTAATGGAAGTCTATAAACAGAAGGGACTACACAAGCGATGAGAAACTGGAAAATGACCGGAAAAATTACTCAGATGGAGCAACAGATAGACAATAGATACATCACTATAAACAGGATCAAGGCGTCAAAAAGGAGCAATCCTACAGAAATCGATATAAATATAAATACACCAGCACTTGAGTAATTCGACAACCTCCCTAGATATAATGAAGAGTTAAAAAAATGGCATCAAAATAACTTACATGGCTAAGATCGCTGCTGTTGGATTTAGGGATTTAGGGAGAGCACCTATTTTGAGGAAATTTGCTCAGATGCCTCAAAATTTCGCTACCCCCTTCACGGTACCAAAGATTTTGCCACACCCACTAAATCAACAAAACTTCTGTGTAAAATTTTTGGAGATACATGCGTTTGCACGGAAGAACATGTGTTTGAAGGTTCAGTGAAATCGACGACGGCTGAGGGTTCTGTGAAATCAAAGAAGACAGAGGTTTTTAATTTGGGGGTATTAGCTATACCATTTGGATGTATTGCAATTTTAATAGGGAAGGGCAAAAATGGTCTTTTCACATATTATTCATTATTTAAATTATTCAAAAATAAAATAAATAGGGGTTATTTTGACGGTTTTAACAAAATTTAGGGGGAAAATTAGGAGGGAAAAAATAATCGTTCCAATAGAATTTTTTTACAATAAAAGCGTGCCAGTAGATAAATATATTGGGACGGTTTTCATAACCGTTGCGGAAGATTAATCTATGGCAACGGTTATTTTACAATGGCGATGGTTGTATAGCCTAAGTGTGCTGATATTACCCAAATGCTATAGTAATGGTTATAACCGTTACCATATCTACTCTATGGCAACGGTGTTCGGCCGTTGCTAAAATAACTGTTGCCATAAGCCCTTTTTCTGGTAGTGATTAAGCAAAGCGTAAAAGTCATTTAGTCATTACTCTCATGGAACTTTTTTCGGTTAGAAATTATTCAATTTCAATTATTATGCATTTGTATGTCTAAATATTTTAATTTTTTAGAATGTTCAAATCAATTGTCACGGAGATCCTTCATATATAATTTAGTATATCTATTTTTTAAAGTAATTTATTATAAGGAACAATCAACTTAAATTTGATGTTTCTGAATTACAAATTAGCATATATATATATATATATATATATATATATATATATATATATATATATGCCACGGGCGTTTTCCGTCCGTCGAAACACTGCACGTTGTGCGGCAGTCAAGTCCCCACTTGACATCAGCCTTCGCCCAATTAGAAAATTGGTTCTAAGGTTTTACACATTGAAAAATTCAAGGCAACAGAAAATAAAGAAGATAAGCAAATTTACGGGAAATACTTTCCCAACCTTTTACAAAGTAATTATACAAAAGGAAATTTTCGAGTTTGGCAAGGTGCTACCACCCTTGGCAGGCACCAACTCACAAAATTGCCAACCAAGCGCACAAACCAGCCTTATAAACACCCCTGTCTAAGGCTACTTGTGCTCCCAACTCTTTTGGCAAGGCAATGGCACATAATTTGCCATGCTCAAGCCCCAAAATAGACAACCCTATGCCTATCTCTTAGGCTATTTCCCTCCCTAGGTGCTCTGCCCCACGCTGTACTTCATCATTGCTAACAGCCTGACGCAGCAACCCATTTTTCGTTTTCAGATCTGTGTACTCCTAGCTCAGTCTGTTTAACTCGCCCTCAAGATAAGCAAGACGAGTTATAATTGTCAAAATCTGATCCCCATTAGGTTTTCCGATAAGTGCCTTTATTGCAGCAACCTTTTCCTTCAAGTCTGCGTTGCCACCAGCCATTCTTCAATAAATTCAACCACTGAATGTTGTGTCCTCACCCCGATCTAACCGCGCTCTAATACCAACTATCACGGGGGTGATTTATGACAATCGGATTCTGCCCGATGTTCACCTCCGTGCGGCAACCAAGCCCAGCCTTGGTTTCAGCCTTACATTATTTTTAGAGACGTTTAGAACAAAGAACGGAAATAGGCAGCAATGAAATAATAAAAAGGCACACGAGATTACAGGAATTTCTTCCCAACTTGTATTAATGGAGTAAATACAAGAACACAAAGCCAACCCTATGGCCAAGACAAAGAATTCCCCAATTCCCTGCCCCATAATCACTTCCTACCCTTAGGAAAATGACTTAGACAAATTTGGCTAACACAATTAGACCAAGGCTACGTTCTACCCGTTTTAGGCCACCCTAGGCACATATAAATAAGGTTACAATCAGTTGACAAGCCCCAACTGATGGGTAGATAAGATAGGACAAGTACAAAAATGTGGGCACACATTTAGGCCATGATCTTCAACATTTCTTGGAGAGGTTACAACTGCCAAACTGCTCCCTCAAGTGCTTGGCACATGTTCTCCAACTCCAGCTTTTGCACATGCTGAATTTCATCCAGCCTTTAGCCCGAGGCTGGCATTGCGCCCAGCCTTGCCCTTGGCACTGCTCCGCACCAATTCCATTTGCCACAGCTTGCCGCTCATCGACTTAGCCACGTTCCTTGTCCCAGCTGCCCGCTTTAGTCAAGTTGCCCCCAACTTGATCGAATTTGCCCGCATCAATTTTTCCCTTGCTTGTCTCGCATTGACCTTATTTTGCCATGTCTTTGCCCCTGCTTGACATGGCTTTGCCTTGCCAACCCGCACGTCTAAGTTATTGGCGCCTTGCTTCCGTCGAAGGTGCCTTAGTCATGCTCCGCATAGTCCGTCATGCCGAGTCGCCCGTCATGATGTTGCCCCAATTTTCAGGAGTTGTGCCAAGTCCCTCATGAAAATACTTGCTACAACCCACACCTGCCGATAATCATTGTCAGGGGGCTAACAAACCACCCCCACTAGAAGAATTCGTCGTCCTCGACGAACTGGCTTCCGCATTTTTGAACACCACCATAGGACTCAAATTTGCTATTGTTGCTTGCTCTTGTTCCTCATTGTTTTGCTCATCTTCAGATTTTTCTTCAGCAAACAACGCTGAAAGCTTTTCAATTCTTGGACAGTCTCTCGTCATGTGTGGTCCTTTGCAAATAAAACAGCCATCAAACTTGTTGTTTTGTCCCCATTTTGTCGAAGATCCAGCACCCTGCTGTGATACCTACTGTCATGGGGGTGATTTATGACAATCGGATTCTGCCCGATGTTGTATATATATATATATATATATATATATATATATATATTAAAATATATATATATATATATATTAAAAGATCAACATACCTACCCAATAAAACGCTAAAACCCATATTTTATATTTTCTTGAAGAAATAATTTAATTTTAAAATGTATAAAAAGTGATCAATATTTGAATTAAAAAGACACATCTTCTGACAAAAGAGGAACTAATAATATGTCATGGCCCAAATTTCATACCTGGTCGTGATGGCACCTGTCGTGAAGACAAGGCCAGCCAACAACCCTGAATCCTCTTCTTAACAGCTAATAAACATAAGCGAATAGAAATACACTTATTGACATTTAAATTTATTAATATTATCCCAATACAACCCGCCTGGGGTGTCACAAGTCATGAGCATCTAATGAGTAAAAGCGCTACTACTGTCCAACAATGTGTAGATAAATACAAGATAAAAACTGGAAATCAAAGATGAAGTACAATGCCGCGAGCGCTAGCGGTCACCTTGCTCGTCTACCACCATAAGGTCTTCTGCTATGCTAATAACCTGCTAAGGGTGAACAATACCTGCAACTGCACGCAAGGTGCAGGGGGTAAAGTGAGTACTTCCCACCCAGTCGTAATAAGAGAGAATAATAACTGAGCGATAAGAAAGCATGTATGGGAACACCAAAATGCTATACAAGATAGTACAATCCCTTTACAGTATGCGGCGTGCAGCCCGATCCATTTGGGTACCCGCGATCACTGTGGGGGTTTACACTCCAGAGGGGCTCCTACAGCCCAAGCGCAATAATACTACGGCGTGCAGTCCGATCCACATAACATATTACTACAGCGTGCAGTCTGATCCATATAATATACTAATGCGGCGTGCAGTCCGATCCATGCAATATACTACTGCTGCGTGTTGTCCGATCCATGTATGTATTATGCATATATAACACTCGAGGCCTGAAAGCCTCATCACATCACTTTTCATGCTCTTACATATGGCCCTCGACCCCAATCAGTCCAAAAATAGTCAAAGAACCCCTCGAGCATCAGTAAAACAATAATACTCAGCTCAACGATAGTTCAACTATCGGTTAAATGTCTAAGTTTGAGTAAAACTGTAGTTGAGTGCATAAAATAGAATAAAACATTGGTCTGAGTTAAAGTAATTTTTCAAATAGTGAGAAAAACAGTGATGACAGTTAATAAATAGTTCAAATAATCGGCAATAAGTCCCAAGTATGACCATGAGCCCAAGTCATAATGATAACAACAATACAATTGCAAATACACGGTAAAACCAACAATCGGGATGGTCCTAGTCATGATCCCCAATGGTGCTCTACCCTGCGCTCAGGTCCAGCGTGCAAGTCACCTCAATACAACACTAAGATGTGCAAATCCGGGGTCTCAAACCCTCATGATATCATTCTCAAGTATTACTCACCTCGAATCGGCGAAATCTCAAGCCCGCGACGCCTTTGCCCCACAAATATGCCTCCATGTGCGTCGACAGTAGCCAAAAATAGAGCAAATACATCACAATATACAAATGAGATAGTAACCAATCGAAAACAATCGAATTATAACAAGAACCTCGAAACTAGCCCCGAGCCTCGGGCCTGCTTCTCTGAAAATTACAAAACTCACATTTTTGGAATCCTCGTCTCGCCACGAGTCCGTAAATATAAATTTTATCAAAATTGGAGTTCAAATGGGCAACTAAATCCCAAATTTACATTGCAAAATCCATGCCCTAATTTCTTCAATTTTATACCCAATTTTAGAGATTTAATGGATGAATATTCGATAAAATCATGTATTTAACCCATAAAACTTACCCCAAATCGATTCCCAGTCGAAACCCTCATAATTCCTTGCCAAACGCTCCCATGCTTGCTCAAAAATGGAGGAGAAATGGCATAAGCCGCGGATAAAATAACACTTAAATGAATTCTGATGCCCTGATTTTTACTCTATGCGATTGTGGCCCCAGGCACACGACCGTGAAGTACAGCTCCTTAATGACCGAAAAATTCTACTACGCGAATGTGGTACTTAACCAGCGATCGCAGTGCACTAGATGCTCCAACTATGCGAACGCATCCGCCTCTCCGCGATCGCAATTAACAAACAACCCCTTATATGCGAACGCGGACCTCCTACTGCGAATGCAGTGACCAAATTCCAGGCCCACTCCAGCTAACTCTACGTGTTCACATCCTTCGTCACACGAACGCGTAAAAGGATTTTCTTCTCCAATTTTACTGAATGTTTGCTATCTTTATACATGGGGAATAGTCCGTTTAACCACCCGAATCCATCCCGAGGCCCCTGGGACCTCAACCAAAAACATCAACCTTCTCTAAAATACCATACAAACTTGTTCCAATCATAAAAACACACACAACAACACAAAAATCATCAAATCATGACGGATTCAAACCTAAGTTTCAACTATAACTTCTGAAACCAACATTCAATCAAAACCCCGACCAAACGATGTCCGAATGACCTGAAATTTTGCAGACATATCCAAAATCACCTAACAAAGCTACTGAAACTCTCGGAATTCTATTCTGTCCTTCAAACTAAAATCCCACATATCAATCGAATTGACCAAAATTCCAACTTCGCCAATTCAAGCCTATTTCTACACCGGACCTCCAAATTCAATTCTGATTGCTCTCCTAAGTTAGAAATCAACTCCCGAAGCTAACAAAACCATCGGAATTCACATCCGAGCCCTCTAACACAATAGTCAACTTTCAGTTGACTTTTCAAAAATAAGCTTCCTTCTACGAGGCTACATACCTTATTTTCAACCAAAACCAACCTGAATTAATTCTAACACACCAAACACTAATAACAAAACATGAATAAGTAATAGATGGGAAAATGGAGCAATAAGAAATGAGACGACGGGTGGGGTCGTCACATTCTCCCTAACTTAAACACACGCTCATCCTCGAGCGTACCCATAGTTGCACTAGAAGCAACCCAATTGCTGAATCACCTTACCAAGCATATACTCGGCGTGATCATGTTACCCTACTTCGCATAGGTCTGATAACATAATATAGTTGGAAATTCACAGTCCATCTAAACCATAGACCACATTGCACTTTCTGAAATCACACACCGGATCAGAACCCCACGTCTATACTCAGAATAAACCCAAACCAACTGTAGTAACCCATACTTGCCACTCCAGGTGAGACCATATAATATACTACACAACCCAAACACTCGAGACGGTGGCATCTATTCATAGCAATTGCCCACAATAACCAAATACTAATAGAAAAAATCTTTTTATTAGCTAAAGTCTTATTCCAACACTTTCATATACTACCAACGGCAACTGAAAAATGCGATAAATCGAACCCATCTCTCTGATCACCTATTCATGAGTCCATTTCCTTTCTGACTTATACTACAACAGATTTCGGAGTCAAACCTCGATATTACCTTCCTAACAAGCTGAAATCAAATATGCTCGCACCCATTAATGACTCTAACGATTACCTTGGGTCCAATATACAACTTGGGTGACATGACACCCCAACACCGGCCTAAGCCACAATATGCACAACACATGAGCCAATAAGAAACGATTTGAATACATACATTGGACTTACTGGTACTACGTGGTATGACATTTAGCACTCATATACTACTGGCATACATGTGTTATCTGCCTTATTGACCAGATACCCTGGTGGAAATTATTAAGGAGCGCTGAGCCTAAGGGGCTGATTTGAGTGCAGACTTGAACTGTTTGATGTTGTACCTAGGTATTGAACTGTTCATAATGAAAGTAAGAGATGTTAAAAAGAGATTTCAAAAACCTACTCATTTATGCTATAAAGGAATAAACTGAAAGTGTATTGCAGTTTAAAAGATGGCTCGGTATTTTATAGCATGAGATTGTGCTTTGTGTGGGTTTTTTTTCCAGCATTATTTACTTTTATTACCGCTGAGTTAGAAGTACTCACTCGACTCCATGCACCATGTGTGCAGATTCAGGTACTTGGAAGCTTTGCTGAGCTTGGTGCTGGTCTAGTGCTCCGTTTGGGATCGTCGAGGTAGTTGTCTGGCATCCGCATGACCTGACTTCCCTTACTTTCTTATGTTTAGACATTTATTTGTTTCATTCTTATTCTCTATACTCTATTGTTGGTATTATGTTACTTAGTAGAGGCTCTCGACTCGTGACCCTCAGTTCTTGGGAGGTGTTGTGTTGATATTGGGATATTTTTTATTATCTAGGTTAAACTACGCATTATATCTTGTTATTATTGATTTTGAAAACAAAAATATGAGCTGGTCGGTGTTGTGTGTAATTGGTCACGCTAGCCTAGCAATGTGTTGGGCGCCATCACGATCGGTTTTTAGGATCGTGAGAACGTCTAAGACCCGCCTCAGCTCGCTACCCTGCAAAAAGTGTGTATCCTCCCCTCTCGCTCTCGTTTTGGTTTTGATTGGGGCACGTTTTATGTCTGATGTGTGTTGCTGTGAGGACTATTGGTTTTTGTTAAGCTTTTATATTTTGTGCTAAAAAATAGCTCTAATATATGTTTGTTTAAGGAAATGATCTATGACTAAAGTTAGCAATAATCCTTTAAGGAAATCATGTTCTAGTATGTATTGTTAGTAGCATACTTGGCTTATATTTGATGAAATGATCACACGAAAATATCTATCTCCTTTTGCAAACTTTTCTGTTAGATGCCATGATTTTAAGAAGGATTTTTTTTCATGAACTAGTCCCCTTGCAAAAGATTAATTTGCCATTGTGATTTAGCACCCTTTTGCCCATACATCATGCTTAGGATTTTTTTTATCACTTATTGTACTCTATAAGTACTTACTGTACTCTATAAGTGCAACTATTGTCTTTATCACACTTCAAATCAATATCATATACTTAATGACCAAGTAATAGAGTAGATATGCTTCAATATTCGTCAGAATGTGATAGTGTTTAAAAGGGCTGACTCTAATCTACTTTTTGTTCTAACTTAATTATATAGTAAGATATGAAACATGTGTCGCAAATAAAATATATAAATCACCATCTAGGATATCTTCTTTACATGAAAGGATATTTGAAAAATCTATGTGAGATCCTGTGAAGTTGGAATAAAAAATAGAAACTTGATTGCTATTTCAGTGATATGGCATTTTGGCTAAAAATTTCTTTTCCTCCTTCTGTGTTAGGAAATCACCTCAAAGTAAATAAATTCAGTTTTGGTTTGAATATTTTTAGGTGCACCTTGCTTAAAATAAAATAGCAGAAGTCGTGGACTTATTACTATTAATTATCTAAAAATTCTGTAGGAATCATGGCTATAAACACCTTGTGCCCTATTTCTTTGTGCTGGTTAGTATAAGGATTTGAAAGTGTAAATAACTTTGTTGATTTAACATTTATGTCTTGATGGAATATGTCTATGTCGTTGTGTGATTGTTATCAAATGTTTATATTTAAGTTATGCCCTTAAGAGTGCTACTAATCCAAATAGCCGAAAACAATTATTTCATGCATTTCAACAAGAGTATGGTTGGAAATTCATAAAATAATTTCAAACCACGGTCTTCTGCATATTTTGACCTTGATATACCTTTAAGAATCAATTTCCATTGTCCAATCCTTTTTACCCCTTTGTACATGTTGTTTAAACTCTGAAGTGATTTTGCTTAATTCTTATTTTCCTTTCTTTACATGAATACTTGGAAAAAAAATGGAGTTGCCATCGAGACTCAATGCTACCACCACACATGGAATCATTGCATATCATCTTCCTTAAAATGTATTCGATAGTAAAAAACAAGCAAAACGCTTGGAGGCGTCTATGGCGTCCTTATTCTTTTAATCTCTTTGCCACTTTATTTTTGTCCAATGTTATGTTATTTGTGTATTATGGATTTACCTCAAGACTAGAATTTTTTTTACATTTGAGAGTTGTGCTTAAGTAAAACTGACCTTGTTTTGGAATCTTCTATGTTGAGGTAAAATATTAAATTATCCAAGTATACTACAGCTTTTCAAAATTAGCTATCTTGAAAATCTATTATACTCAAAATATTTTATACTACAGCTTTACATGTGTTATGTTTTATGCTACTCATAATTTCAAAGTTAAAGGTTCTCCTTAAAAAAAAGGATGTGACTTTATTACTTTCTTAATAAAAAAAGCGATGATTGAGTTCTTTTGTTTCACTCTCTTTCTTTAAATCAAGTTACTTTCATGAGAATTTTTTTGTTTCTTATGGAAAAGATTTTTTTTCTAAAGTATAAATTTAATGTCCAAAATATTAACGTCAAGTAATTATTATTTTTTTCAATCATCAACTTATAGTTTTGTTATGACTGACTTTTTTAATATAACGTTATTATACATGTATTTTCTTACTGACATTCATATTTCTTTACAAATATTTACCGCTTATTTTTAAAATTAATTAATCTAAGTTTAGCCGGTTAACCGTAGTTAACGGGTTATATAGGGTGCCTTAATAATCTTCCCTATAGGATTGATTAGAACCCTTACCTAAAGATTAAAGTTAAGCAGATCATAAAATAGAGTTAATTTTAAGCACTATTTAGCCAAAATCGGTGTCCTAATTTACCCTTAAATAATTAGGTGGCGGCTCTATTTAAACCTTCAAAATTACTAATATGTTATACTCTAGATTTGACCCGTGTCAAAAATGGGGTATAACGGTGACACAAATTGAAATTAAATATTCTGAAATTACGAAGTCATGTGATTAAAGTTACAAAATAACTTAAAACAGCACTATTATTTACTATTTTATGTGAAATTATGATTAACTTTAGCTAAGCCTTAAGGTGTATGAAGTCTAATATATATCTCAACATAAAGATATATTGATAATGAAACTACTAAAAAATTGGTCTATTGTAACGGCTGGTAAACCGTTCCAATAGACTGTCAAACCGTTACCGTAGTGATTTGGGAACAGTTTACAGACCGTCACTTCAGCCGGCGTCCCCATAGGTCTATTAGAACGGTTCTTGTAACGGTTTTCATAGCCATGACAGTAGATATGTCTATTTGTAACGGTTTTTCCTTCCTCTATTGGAACAGTTACTTTTTTCAATTGTTACTGTTTTAAACCGTTACTATATTGTTTCTACAACGATTTTTAACTGTTGCCATATTATTTAAAGAAACACATATGTAAGCTATAGCTACGGTTATGTTGGATATAGCAACAGTTTGTTTAATCTATCGTAACGGTTAAATATGCATTTTGGAACGGTCTGTAAATTATTTTGGAACAGTTTATGGAACGTATGGAAACGGTTTACATTGCCTACTGGAACACCATTTGTATCCTATTGCAACGGTTCTGGTAGGCTATTGTATCAGTTCAGTTAATAGCCAAAAAATAGCACCTATTATAAATAAATATTTACACTTAAAATAACACTAAGATTTAAATACATGATAAAACGAAACTATTAATAATACAAAATTATCCATCAAACAAATAATATCCATAAAACAAATGTTCTTCATGAGTACATAAGTTTAGTACATTTCAAGAGTGTAAATAAGTTTCAAAAAATGTTGCTATCAAAAGATTCATAGAACATTCATCGATAACAATTCAAAATTCATCTCAAATAAGGTCTAGTTCTTCATCGTCTTCATCATCCACTTCTTGATCTACTCCACCTACAAAAGAGGATAAATAAAGTTATTACCCTTAAAGAGAACCATATATATTTGTATTCTATAGGCAACAAGTTAGTGTTTTATACTCCATGTAAACATTGCAAAGCATACGAAAAAGAATCTCTAAAT
Source organism: Nicotiana noctiflora (assembly GCA_032618575.1). Lineage (NCBI taxonomy): Eukaryota > Viridiplantae > Streptophyta > Magnoliopsida > Solanales > Solanaceae > Nicotiana > Nicotiana noctiflora. Next base: position 42,119 of record JASVEL010013376.1, read on the forward strand.
TATTAAAAAACTAGAACTGCTTCGTGAGTAAGGTTATTATTCTAGATCAATGTGAGTCTGTGATATTAGTTTCTTAGGCAGAGGACCTGAATGTTTGATATCATTCCAAGCATTCGCCTTTTCCTCCCTGTTTTCAAATGGCACAAGAAATACTTCAGGAGGAAGAAGCATCGGCTTTCTATTCGCGTCACATTCAGACATTTGTTCACAGCCGCAGGCGCAACTGCTGCATGGGATAACAGAATCTGTATAATAAGCAGAGAAAGAAACACATCATTTGGCTCCTTTGGGCTCCTTCAGGTCTTGAACCAGTTTGTAGCCAAGCTTATGGCAGCAAAAGTTGGGACTTGCTCTCACTTTCCCTTCAACATATGATCTGTATACTTTTGTTGGCCATCATTCCCATAAGTCTTCTGTGGATAAACCTTGAATCCATCATGCTTTTCATTTGTCAAGACAAGGAAATAACAGCAATGGCTGCAACTTACTGTATATACTCACTCCCTGATCTTGCAACAAACACTTTGTTGCAGCCCCTTAGGGTGTACCTGAGGTCACAAGGAGTGACTAAGCCACAAATGTGGTGCACTTTTATTGCAGTGCTATTTACAGTGTAACAAGAATATTACAACTGTTTCAAATCTCAATATTTCAATATCTTTTAGTAGTTAACTATTTAATTGACTGTTAGATCACACCCTTAATGTTGACCTTGCCCGGAATAGTTCTTTAAAAAGCTCCCTTATCTATAGTCCATATTGACAATACTACTCATTATAGAAGTATACTTTCTTCTATACTATTTTGTAACTTTCCCATAATGGCTGGTACAGAAACCACGAAAACCACCACAATCACCAACACCAACAAATCATCACAACAACTAAACAAATCAATTTCAAGAAAATATGTGGGTGTAAGACAAAGATCATCCGGAAGATGGGTTGCTGAGATCAAGGACTCATCTCAACGTGTAAGATTATGGCTAGGTACATATGATACTCCTGAAGAAGCTGCTCGTGCTTACGATCAAGCTGCTCGAGCCTTACGTGGGGAAAATGCACGAACAAATTTTGCTTCTAATACTCTCTCAAATCCAGACTCAGATCATGATCAATCAATAAATATGTTGCAATCAAATAATGATAGCAAACATGGTCTCAGTTTTTCTTCGCTAAAAGCTAAACTAAGCAAGAATTTAAACAACATCATGGCTCGGAACTCAGAAAATAAGTTGTCATCATCCAATAGTAGAGTAACTGACCATTTAACATTTTCTAGAATTTTCCACTTCAAAAACAATTATCACCAGTACCAAAGTCAGCATATGGACATGAACAAAAAAAAGAGAAAGTTGTGCAGCCAAGTGTTAGAGTGCTTCCACATGTAACTGATAATAACAATAATAATGATTTATCTTCTTGGGAAAATTCAAGTGTGTCTGATTGTAGTAGTGAATGGACTGCTTTTAGACAACTTGGGCTGGGCTCTGATAAAGGATCATCAGATGCAAGTGAATATTTTCTTGGATCATATCCAATGGCAGGGTTGATTAGTAGTCCAGATATTATGAGTGGTGGAAGCAGCAGCAATAGCAGTAGCAGTACAGAAGGATCAAGAAGCAAGAGGTTTAAGGTTGCTTCTTCTGTAATGGTTCCTCCTACTATTAGTGAATCTCCCTTACGTGGTGAGAATTACTATTAGACTTGATTTTCTTGTGTTTTTGGTCTTTTAATTTTGATGTATTTTTAGACAAATCAAGGGTTGGATCTTTAAGAGATCACCTGTAGTGAGTGCAACAGGCTTTCCTTCCTAAGGGTGAGAAGCCAACAAAGTAGTTTTACTGTTTTCTAGTGACGTAGTTTTAATATGGAAACTTGTACAGTGAAAAATTAGAAAAAAAGCAACCCCATGAATAAGACCATCAAAGAAATTCCTGGGTTACACGTATTTTCGCAATTTGGTAAGTGTACTTTTGAAATGAAAAAATTAAATAAACTTCTTCACAGAAGTTACTATTTTCAACTTCTTTCTCGCTACAGAAAATCACATAAAGAACTAATTAGCACTAAACTTCCCACAAAACACCACCAATTTTCCTCAATTTCTTTTCCCTCCACAAATCTAACTCATATGCTAAATATTCCTAATTTTTCAAAGTCAGGTGAGATTGTTGCTAAGATTAAGAGTTTCTAAAGAACCACACTGTGAGAGATGCAAAGGTATAGGCTGATCTTGATTGCTACCAGCAGATGGTCGATTGTTTAGTTGAACAGCAGCTTCTTGTGCAGAGGAAGCATCTACATGTGAACGTGCACTGAGCCTTAACATGTCAGGATCAAGTTGCAAATCTGGGTTCTAACGCTGAAGTCGTGCGATGACGTTCATTGTAATATTTTGTTCCATAGCATCCTTTTGTTCGTTCAACTTTTCATTCATTTTTTGTTGCATCCTCTCTTCCATTTCCTCTATTTTCTGTTGCATCCTCTCATCAGCATCTAAAGAAGATCCAACATTCCCTTTTTGCACTTTCAACAAAGTCTTGATAACCCCTCGGCCACACAATCTAACGCGGCCTGGATGTTCATGTCCCATGACTGAAGTAAAACCGTCAACTGAATGACTGTCATCTTCACTTTGCTGAGTTGCTTGTATTTTCTCCATTTCAGCTTACAAACCAAATACAAGAGAAAAGAATTTTAAGTAACTAAAATTGAATCAATAATTAAGAATTGTCATATGTGTTTTAAATTAGAAATCTCGTACTTTTTTACTACTCGTATTGTCATATGAGCTTTTGTATACTCGGCAAGGTTTTCTTTGTCTTGTAGCTACAAATATGTCCTTACTTGATACAGTATCTGAAGTATCAGAGATTTCCTTCTTTTTTTCCTAGTTACATGAAAGCAGGTATAAGAATCTTTCCATATAAAGTTAGCAAGTTCATAATTTATAAAAAATAAGAAATATAAAACATCAAACCTCGCGAATTAGAGCAAAAGGCGTTCTACCAGAAGTGTGTGGACACTTCAACTTATTTCAATTCTCTATATTGGTTTCTGACATTTTCTGCAAATAAATTATTTTTGTAATTCATTACAAGTAGTCAAGTCTGAGACACCCAAGAATAAATGTTTTAAGAGAACCCTTGTACCTCTTCATAAAGAATTAGCAAAATACCAAGATATTGATCTAATCCACTCATCTCTAAGCTATGAACAGAAGTCAGCAACAAAATAGAAATATGGACCAAAGAGACAAGACCAATCGTTAACCAATTAGAGCATCTATTTTGGATGTAATTACCTTGTGTGGCTCAGAGTTCCAATATTTAAGAAGATCCTTAAAGTGAGATTCCGGAACATCTAGTGGCCTACTCTTCATACGAAGTTCATCATTCTCATAGGCTGTGAAGTGGGTTGATTTCAATTGACTCTTATACTTTCTCCAAGCACTACAAACTGAATCAAAAACCCATTGTTTCGCCTCGTTAGGAATATCATATTTTTCCTAAAAATTTAGTGCATTTGGGTTAGTATAAGAAATGAAAAATATCATTCATGTTTATTGGACATTGGGAACTTCATACCTTGATATATTTTCACATATCATCTTTTGTGTTTAGTTTCCTTCAATTAAATACATTAAGAGGACAAAAAGTCCCACTCCTTGCCAATGTACCAAGGAAGCTAGCCAACTCTTGTACAACTTCTTTAGTGTCACGACCCTAGTTCACCAATCGTGAACATGTCGTGATGGCACCCAGTCCCCACGACTAGGTAAGCCTAACACGTTGCGGAATATACCAGTTTATGAACAATTAATAAGAAATAGTGGAAAAATAATATAAAAGGAATGTAATCTGTGCCGCTTGGCACTTACACCCGTCAAATACACTATATAAACCACCACCAAAACCCGGTATCCCACGGGTAACACAGACTAAAAGCGAATGTACAACTGTGGCTCTATGTGTAAAGAGTATCTAACAACGAAGAAGGAAAAACATCTACTAATACTATCAGAATAGAAGGAAGGCCTCCGGATCCGCGGACGTAGCAGATCATACCTCGAAGTCTCCCAGAAAGCTGCAGAATCACCTAGTACGAGCCTGCTCTGATGTACCTGGATCTGCACAACAAAAGTGTGCAGAAGAGTAGCATGAGTACACCACGGCGGTACTCGGTAAGTGCCAAGCCTAACCTCGATGGAGTAGTGACGAGGAAGGTCAGGGCCCTACTGAGAAACAATAATACATAATGATCAAACAGTAATAAGCAGGAATAATTAAGAATGAATCTGAAATAACAACAATGAAGTGATTATTGCAACCGTCTACAATTAAGCTAACAATAAGTAACAACTCAATTAATAAGTCTAGGACCTGTGGGAATTGAACCCACAGTCCCATTGACAGTACCCACGAGTCTCCGGGAATCAAACACGCAGTCCACATCTCAATAACATCAGGATCTCCGAGAATCGAACCCGCAGTCCACATCTCAATAACATCGGGATCTCCGGGAATCGAACCCGCAGTCCACATCTCAATATTATATCAATGGCTCAGGATCTCCGGGAATCGAACCCGCAGTCCATATCTCAGTAACTCCGAATCTCAGGGAATCGAACCCGCTGTCCACAAACAGTATCACTCCGGGTCTATGGGAATCGAACCCGCAGTCCACATCTCAGTAACTCCGGATCTCCGGGAATCGAACCCGTAGTCCACAAACAATATCACTCCGGGTCTCTGGGAATCGAACCCACAGCCCTGGGATCTCCGGGAATTGAACCCACAGTCCACTAACACATCATAAAGAAAACACACAGAGATAATATAATATGTTTAACTACAACTTCACCGAACTAATGCCAACAATTTATCAAGAAGTTCAAGTAAGTCAACTAGGCAATTAGACATGTTAAATCCTAGCTAATCATGCTTTTCTAACTAATACCGGGTAAAGTAACGCTTTTATGAGCTAAGAGCAGAAATATCACTAATCGGACAATTCAAGTAAAGTGTGTGTTACAACAACCAGCGCATGTACACGCCCGTCACCTAGCGTACAAGGCTTTTAAACTATCACATAATATCCTAGGGGTGAAAGTCCCCCCACACAAGGTTAGACAAGCCACTTACCTCGACTCCGGTACAAAACCGCTAAGAGACAACCCTCTTGCCGCGAATGTCGGACTCCACCGATGTAGTATCTGATAAAATCAATGGAATCACATCAAAATAGGCCAATTGGGCATTACCCGATCAAAACAACTCAAAATACTCCAAAACCCACAAGTTGCCAAAATCCGACTTTTGGTACGCTTATCGAAAAAACACAAAAGTTATATATTCGGGTTCCTTATCTCAATACGAGTCTGTGCATATAAAAGTTATCGAAATCGGACTCCGTTTCACCATTCCAATCAAAGATTTCCTAAATTTTAGGCCTAGGGCTCAAACCAACCTTTAATCTCCCATTTGCAGTGAAATAATCAAGGATTTCATGATAAACTAATGAATTAAGGTCAAGAAACTTACCCCCGATGATTTCCCGATGATATCCCAGCGTTTCCCCTTCAATTTCCTCCCTTGGAGCTCAACAATGGCGTTTTTGTGTATTAGGCCGCGTCTGAAATGTTTCTGGACTTAAGGTCACTGCCAGGCCAATTAACTCTACGCGATCGCAGCACTGGGCTCGCGATCGCGATGCACAAATCCTGGGTGGCCAAATTTTCCTCTACGCGATCGCGTGGTCCACGACGCGATCGCAGTGAACAACTAAGCGACCCCACGCGATCGCAATGCTACAAACGCGACCGCGAAGAACAAACTCGGCCGGCTCCCAAACTACCCTACGCGATCGCGACACGCGCCACGCGATCGCACTGCTTCCGACCAAACACCCTACGCGATCGCATACTACCTCACGCGATCGCGATGCTTCAACCTCCAGACTTACGCGATCGCATGGACATTGTGAGCACGTGATTTTTGCTCTATATGAGAACTACTCCCAAAAATTCAAGATTAAATATTATTGTGTTATTCGCAATTTTTATAGATTTTTATGCTATTTTTCTTTTGTTGTTTGCATTTGTGTGTGCATGTTTATTTGTTTCAATTAACAAAAATTAAAAATATATATATATATGTCACATTTGCATATAGGATTTAGTACTCCAAGTAGGAGTAATTAAGTTTGTTTTACAAAAAAATGAAAAATCACAAAATACGTACTTTGCATTGTTTAGCATTTAAGGTCTAGTTGTGTGATTTTATTCTAAATTGGTGCTTAATTATATGTGATATTTATTATTATGAGTTAATTGGTATTTTAAGTTAATTTTTCAATGTAATTTAGGAATTTTGGTAATTAGGAATTAAAAGGAAAAATGAAAGAACAAGAAGAAAAAATGAAAATAGAATACAAAGAAATCAGGAACTGGGCCGTTTGGTTTTTGGACCAGAACCAGGCCCAAACATTTCGCCCCAACCCGTCTCCCAGTCCGTCTCTCACAGGCACCCCAAACGACGTCGTCCCGCTTTAAGTGAAGAGATCCAAGCCATCGATCAGAGTTGATCCGATGGATCACATTAATCGCCCCATGGTTTGATCCTGGCCGTTGGATTCTCATCATCCAACGGCCTTAATCACTTCATGATACCCGATCCGTTTCACTCCAAAGACCGGTCCGGTCTTAAATCGGCACTACACGACACCGTTTGGTTTAAGTGAGAAGATCCTGGTCGTTGATCGTAAATGATCCAACGATCAGGATTTAATCTCTTAATTCATATATAAGGTCCATCTCACACCCCGCCCCCCAAGCCGGACCCCCCTTACCTTCATCGTCTCTCTTAGAGACGAATTAAACCTCGCCGTCCACCACCGTGCTCCGCCTGCCGGAAATCGCCTCACGGCGGTTCCGGTAGGCCAAACCCAACCAAATTAACACCGTAGGACCACCTCGACTCCCCCATTACGAATCCATCCTTCTTTTACCTCGAATCACTCCGGAAATCTTCGAATCTTCATTTGAAGATTCGAGTCAAACTCGAACCCACGCCAAACCACCTCAAAATCACACCATAGCTTCCCCTCACCTCCCTCACACCCCCACCGGCCTTGGTTTAGCTCGAATCTTACCAGAAATGTCAAAGCCCTAAAGTCGAGCCTCAAGAACCCTAGAACCCAAAATTAGGGATTTCACCGAGTCAACGGTAATTGAAGGCAATGGACCTTAATTGGAGTGTTTTTCGTTTGAAAAACACTTCAATTAAAGTCCGTTTACTTCAAAGGAGTGCAAATTCGAAGCCTTTGGAGCCGAGTCCATCCAATTTTGATCCCTCTTCTTGAGGTATCTCATTTTTCATCTTTTTTTCTTCTGTTTTATTGTTGTGTTCGCCGTATTGATTTAGTTGTTCATTTGTAATTGATTTTAAGCTTCTATGCTTCTACCTCGAAAGGCCTTTATTTGGTCATTCTTATTTCTGTTGTATGTCAGAGTGTATTAAGACATAGAAATGCGAATTGGTTGTAATCGATACTCAATTAGCTAAGTTCTGCATTTTTATGTTTTGTTTGCCTGGGCATTTCGAATCACTGAGTTAAGGATTGATTGTTGTTGTTTATATGAGTCATACGAACATTGTCGATTAGCTTCGTATCTGTTTATTAGCTTTTATGGCAGAAATTGATTGCATATGGAACCACTGTTGGATTGTGTTTACTAGGGATTGTTTGGATATAGCTGTAAGATGACTAATCAGAGGTGGCATACTTTAGGATTAAAATGCCCTGCACAACCTAGTGGAACCTGCTGTTACAGCAGGGCACTCCACCAGGTTTTGCACTCGGCATTTAAATTAATTTAATCCCACACTTAAACAAGACTTAGTGGCTAACACAAAGAATATAATGGGGCTGGCAGAGGAGAGGATGGGCAGAGTGGGTTTTTTGGTTATTGTACCTTAGAGTTTCATTGGTTTTTCAACTATAAGTATAAGGTTTGAACAGACTAGTAGGGGAGATCTTTTTCTTTTCTGGACAAAGGGAGCAGATATTAGAGCAAGAGCCTTTAAGCCTAGCAGTCTGAAATACAGTGAGGAGAGTATATAGAATACATACAGGATAGTCTCCAGTTGGAGTTTCTATTTTGAGTTGATTCTAAAACCAAAAGAGAGCTGGTCTTCTGTGTTTCTGTTATACACTTGGACCTTAATAATAGGCAGAACTTTAGGTATTTGGTTTGTGGTTTTGAAGTCGTTTGGGGTTCAATCAGTTGGGTGCACAAGTTTTCTGGGGCATTTCAGAGGTGTAGGGGTCTATTTGATTGGGAATTCTTTGCTGTGGTTTTCTTTGAAGTATTCAAGCCTTCTGTCATTGATTTCCTTTCTTGGAGTCTGTTTGCTGGGATTATTTGGGTTGCTGTGGTTACTGCTATACTGCTGATTGCCACACTTTGTTCACTGCTCACTCTTCTTTCTTCTTCCATATTCCAGGTACACATCTTTGTCATTGTAGCTTCTTGGTTCGAAAAAGAATGAAGCCTGAAGCTCCCTTTTAAGTCTGTTGAATACATATAGTTGTCCAAAGTTCTTATGTTTGTATGTTTTGTTATTCTTTAATTAGGTTTGTCTCACTGGTTTGGGTTATGAAAAAATGTATCTAGATCAAAGATACACTATCATTGGATATGTACATAAACCTGAATTATTCCTGCTGTATCTCTGTTTAATCCTCTCTATTCATGGTGTGTAATTTCCAAATCTGTTAATACTAGATCTTATGTTAAAATTGAGATTAGCTATTTGTTTAAGCAGAAAGTTTAAGGTGATTTGAACACCCGTGAGGAATGATATCTTGAACTTGCAAAAAATATATGACAGTGGCTCTTTGAGGATTATTTGAATTCAAAGTAAGTTCTTTCCATATAATTGTCCACCATAGACTCGAATCTACTCACTTAGTTAACTAATCGTATGTTTGCTCGAATTGGTTATAGTTGAGTAGGATTTTGTCACATTGTAGGAATTGGTAAGTTATTACTCAACTGAACGACGTAATTAGATTAAAGGAATCGGGGGGTGCATTTCATGTGACCCGACTCCAATTTTGAACAAGGTTAAATAAAGCGTGTAAGGAACCATAGGCGCATTTCATGTGGTGTGGCTCGTAACATGTTTTAAATAATTTGGAATCAACTCCTAAATAAATATAGCGGGATGTAGTTCGCTTTAAATTTGAATTAGAGGTGCGCCTCGCCTAACAGTTACACAAATCGCAGGGCCCTCATAAGTGTATATATAAAGTGCTTAGAGTTCGAGATGTGCCGTTTCTTAGCAAATATCATGGCCTTCTCAAAAGTGTAAATAAGTAATCGCTCTAGGCGCGTATTTTAATAATTTTACCTTCTTAAGTACGGGTGTGCATTTCATGCGACCCAAATCCAAATCCCAAAATGTTGAATAAGAATGTGTCGAGAATCCGGGTGCATTTCATGTGACGTGATTCGAAACATATTTTTAGGCAACATTCTTTTCGCAAATCATAATAATAATAAAAGCGGTAATGGGATATTAATTTGCATTAAGTATATAACCGTAAAAAATCAGATAAATAAGCCGAATATGACAGTTGAGCGACCGTGCTAGAACCACGGAATTCGGGAATGCCTAACACCTTCTCCCGGGTTAACAGAATTCCTTATCCGGATTTCTGGTTCGCGGACCATTAAATAGAGTCAAACCTTTCCTCAATTCGGGTTTCAAACCGGTGACTTGGGACACCATAAATCTCCCAAGTGGCGACTCCGAATCTCTCAATAAATGAACCCCGTTTTGGTTGTCCTTTAATTGGAAAAACTCTCTTTTATATCTTGCGCCCACGCGGGTCAGCGTAAAAAAGAGGTGCGACAGACATCTCCGTGATCGCGGAGAGCAAAATTGTTCTGCAAATATTGCAACAGAAACAACAGTGCCTTTGGCACAAATTGGTCCGATTGGACCCCCGAATTCATCCCGAGGCTCCGGGACCCCAACGAAAACCACCAACATACTCTAAAACACGATACGAACTTGTTCCAATCATAAAACACCATCCTAAACATCAAAATCACCAATTACACACGGATTCAAGCCTAAGTTTCTTCAAAACTTCCGAAATTAACATTCAATCAAAACCCGACCAAATGACGTCCGAATGACCTGAAAATTTGCGGACATATCCAAATTCACATAACGAAGCTACAGAAATTATCGGAATTCCATTCCGACCCCTGGATCAAAATCTCACCTATCGTTCGGATTCGCCAAAATTTAAAACTTCGGCATTTCAATCCTAATTGAGCTACGGACCTCCAAAATACATTCCGAACGCGCTCCCAACCCCGAAATCACCTAACGGAGCTAATGGAACCATCAGATTTCCGTTCCGAGGTCGTCTTAACACTGTTCCGACTACAGACCATTTTCCAACTTTAAAACTCTCTTTTAGGGAATAAGTGTCCCAAAATGCTCCAAATTTCAGAACCGACTCTCCCGGCAAACCACAATAGCAGAAATGATCTTAGGGGAACAATTAAATTGGGGATCGGGGTGAAATTTCTAAAACAACCGGCCGGGTCGTTACATCTTCCCACACTTAAAAGATTCGTTCGTCCTCGAACGAGCATAGAAAACATACCTGGAGTGGTGAAGAGATGAGGGTACTAGTTGCGCATATCCTGCTCGGTCTCCCAAGTCGCCTCCTCGGTCGGCTGACCCCGCCACTGAACCTTTACTGAAGCGATGTTCTTTCACCTTGGCTTCCAGACTTGCCTGTCCAGGATGGCCACTAGCTCCTCAACATAAGGCAGATCCTCGTATAGCTGAACAGAAGTGAAACCCAACAGGTGCGAAGGTTACCATGGTATCCATGGAGCATAGGGATATGAAATACGGGATGGCCCCGACTAGGGTGGGAGGTAAGGCCAGCTCATAAGAAACCCCCCCAACACGCCTCAAATCTCAAAAGGGCCAATAAATCTCGGACTCAACTGAGCACATTAGTCTGATATAATCTGAAGATATTCCCTTTTGTTCAAATACATAAGTCTTAAAGCCTAATTCCAACATTCGAAATTCTATGTCAGGCTTGTTTTCATCAAGAGATCACTCAATATTCCTCAAACGTCGTCCTCAAACATGACTGCATGACCTTGCTGGATTCTTACCTTGCAACACAAAATCCACAGGACCACGATAATATTTTATGACCAAATTAGCCAAAAATTCAATGAATCAGATGCTATCCATTGCACCTCATGATCTACATAGGTCTCGTTCTAACTTTTACAATACTGACACGACAGAAGAGATGTGCCGATATCCATAACCACTACTGAATCTACAATTCATTGGGTCTATACTCCTGACAAGATCCATTACCTTGTCCTAAACCAGAGGATGATCCTTTCCTCTACAATATACTTCATATAATCAGTTTGCACTGACCCCAAATCACATAATCTCATCTCACCCAGTACGAACTACTCTGGCGATAAGCCACATCAGACATAATTAAAAGTCCCACAAGATGACACAATGTGCTAGTAATCCACTAATTCCTACGTGATACAAAGGAAGGCGAACACTAGAGAGAACTATCCAACTCTCACATTAACATGGACCTCCTCAGAAAATAGGAAACAAAACACGTAAAAGCAATTATAGACACTAAAATAAACATCACACTGTTGCGGCGTGCAACCCGATCCCAACAATATAACCATGGCGGCGTGCCACCCGATCCCAACAATATAACCATATCGGCGTGCCACCCGATCCAAACAATGTAGACTCACACAAGGAGTGATATGTCGAGCTAAATAGCTCATCACATCAAAATACCTGAATATCGATCATAAGCACACTAAGGTGCATGATATCAGACTCAATGAAAACATATAGCGCTATAGGCTATGAACTCAAGCACAACCGAGGTGCGATATAAGATCTGAGTCTCAAGAGCCCTCATGCTCATATAACGTCACCGCTGAGCGGAACCTCAACACATAAGGGACTTACCAAGCCGTCTCACAACTCATATGGCGCAATATATCTTTACATGAATTAACTAACCGCGAAATAAGACCGCGACTACCCATCCATAAGGGGGCACATTGCTGGAAGAAGCACAAATGGCCTAACGCAAGGCTCACTTCGACATTTAAATCTATCCATCGACCTTAAGTCTATTCTTGATCGTGCCAAGCTAAGTCAATAGTATTTCACAGGTCTATAACCCAATAAGCAGAGTGCCCTCCAGGCATAAATTCTCAAATGGATGATAGCACCAAAATCCTCATACTTGGTTTAAATTTCTAACCAATCAAGTGACTACATGTCACACCTATACAATCTTCTTGTGGGGCAAGCTCCCACCATCTTCCGAATAATTAAACGGGCCTGCACATTCAACCCACCGGCTGTACTAACACTGAAAAGCGATCAGGAGTCCCTAACCGGGATGCAAAGCCTTTCCCATAGAACACTGATCTCAAGTGATACTGACGTTAATACACATCTTACTCAAACACTGAAACCCCTTCCCTGCTCATCCGAGCTCTTTATATCACATTCATTGACCAAACTGCGACCTTGGTCCTTACTTCAAATTCCATACCACTCACTGCACCTCACGTGCCGATATACGATAGATACGATTTCCATCACAACTCTAGAACTGACGATAGGCTAATACTTCATCACATAAGACTTTCCATTTAACTCATTTCAGGAGAACTATAGCAACACATAGGCGAGTTCTCATAACCATTGAATATGCCAATCTCTAAGTAGTGGTCCAAGACACCATAACCCTTTCCGAGGTCCACCTACTCATAACAGGCCTTAACGGAAGAATATTTCAGAATACCATCAATCACTGCGGCCGACAAGCCTCAAATGCACCGCCACAAATCGCATGCATAACTCGATCACGTTACATGAACCGATCATTGACACCAATATGCCAACTCAACTATGGCTAATCAATCTACTTCATTCCAGTTTATCCTTGATTGCCTTAGAAATGTTAATATCTCCCTTCAATACCTAACTTATTTCAACCGCACTCACCCCGAGTGACCTGAAATGATCATGAGGCCATGTTATCTCAAGAACGACGACCATTTCATGTCTCTCAAATGCTACACCACAAGTGATAACATCATAGAACATTTTATGCCTTTCTTCATAAGTTGCTTCAAAAGCTTGAGCCTCAATTGTACTTATAGACTCGGAATTATCAGGCACCACACTTTACCTCTCGAATTCACTAGGACCGCTATTGAGAGCCATTCGGCCCTGACTTGCCCCAGTACGCAACCAACTCTACTGAATTGTTTTTTATAACATATGAATACCCTCTCGATAAAGCCCCCAGCGGAACCACTTCCCTCGCAACCTGCACCTATACGAGGCGTAAATCATGAATCTTCTCTCAAGTTTGAACATGAGCCAGTAAGGCTAACCATAACATGCAGTCAACAATACATATACTCAAATTACCACACATGGTCTTTTCCCGTGGATGCAATAACCATTAATATGCTAGTATCCAGAATTCATACAGGTAATTAACCCTGCGACCCAATCGTAAGCGGTGGGACTCTCCCACTTAGCCCAAAGCCACTATTACACGACTCTCGAACACATTAGAACCATTCTCTCAAGTCATCTACTCTTATTCAACTGCAGTTCACTTGATTCAACGAACATAACCACCTGTGCCCTATTAGCATTCTGACACCATAGGGTATGACCACATTCCAATACAACCAAACATCGTCCCGCTCCATGCACCGAGCATTCTCTACCAATGACATCTTAAAACATACTGTGATTCTCACACGCCTACGAAGCACCATGTAGCCTTTGTCGAAGCTTTTCCCTGCTGATAATGAAATGTAGAGTTTATTAGGGACACAGGAACATCAAAAGTCCCAACATCATACCATACGAGCCTCAACTATTGCCCATCCGCAAGTTTTCAAGAACTTTTTGAATAGTACCTAAATACATCGCATACTAAATCTGGATATGACACATAACCCATAAATTTGATCGTTGATAGTAAAATCCTTTCACCTGGCACGAAGCCTTAGGATACATTTTGCTAATCCATGACAATAGCCTTTATCATTTGTACATCTTCATCATAAGACAGTCCAAGACATTAGTTTGGTACATGTCCTTCTTAATATAGTTAAACTCATTTCCCCAGTATCTCTGCTGGTTGAATCCTTCGCTAAATAGATATCTCATATGAACCATATAGTCTTTATTACCACCAACTATATTTAGATCTATATCCACCTTTTGATTCTACCATTACCGAGACGATTAGGCAGTTAAGTAAACCTTCTCAAGACCGTACTTATCAACCGAATGTCAGAACCTAGTGCACCCTATGTGCACAATTGAAGATCTCTCAATTCTCTTACATTATCGATATGGATGACACGCGGTAACAATGGTTGAGTAAATTCTCGACTCCCTTGAAATCTCTCTGCAGCGTCACGAACCGTCGGCGCATACTTGATACCGAGCGCGAATTTCAATATACGAGTGGATGCAAAAGAACGTATGACATAGGCTCCAACTGAATAAACGGCGCACGAAAAGGAATTCAAAGAATTGAAGAGTTTCCTAAACAGTTACATGGCCTCTCGTAGATAAATACAGACGTCTTCGTATCGATCAGCGAGACTCTAAGTAACCGGTCTGTGTCCCGTGACTCCTATGAACTTAGAGCTCCGATACCAACTTGTCACGACCCTAGTTCACCAATCGTGAACATGTCGTGATGGCACCCAGTCCCCACGACTAGGTAAGCCTAACACGTTGCGGAATATACCAGTTTATGAACAATTAATAAGAAATAGCGGAAAAATAATATAAAAGGAATGTAATCCGAGCCGCTTGGCACATACACCCGTCAAATACACTGTATAAACCACCACCAAGACCCGGAATCTCACGGGTAACATAGACTAAAAGAGAATGTACAACTGTGGCTCTATGTGTAAAGAGTATCTAACAACGTAGAAGGAAAAACATCTACTAATACTATCAGAATAGAAGGAAGGCCCCCGGATCCGCGGACATAGCAGATCGTACCTCGAGGTCTCCCAAAGTGCTGCTCAATCACCTAGTATGAGCCTGTCCTGATGTACCTGGATCTGCACAACAAAAGTGTGCAGAAGAGTAGCATGAGTACACCACGGCGGTACTCAGTGAGTGCCAAGCCTAACCTCGATGGAGTAGTGACGAGGAA
This sequence comes from Nicotiana noctiflora, assembly GCA_032618575.1. Classification (NCBI taxonomy): domain Eukaryota; kingdom Viridiplantae; phylum Streptophyta; class Magnoliopsida; order Solanales; family Solanaceae; genus Nicotiana; species Nicotiana noctiflora. The sequence continues at coordinate 57,445 of JASVEL010013376.1, forward strand.
GGTCAGGGCCCTACTGAGAGAACAATAGACTAATGATCAAACAGTAATAAGCAGGAATAATTAAGAATGAATCTGAAATAACAACAATAAAGTGATTATTGCAACCGTCTACAATTAAGCTAACAACAAGCAACAACTCAATTAATAAGTCCAGGACCTGTGGGAATTGAACCCACAGTCCAATTGACAGTACCCACGAGTCTACGGGAATCGAACCCGCAGCCCATGTCTCAATAAATCTCAGGATCTCCAGGAATCGAACCCGCAGTCCACATCTCAATAACATCAGGATCTCCGGGAATCGAACCCGCAGTCCACATCTCAATAACATCGGGATCTCCGGGAATCGAACCCGCAGTCCATATCTCAATAACATCAGGATCTCCGGGAATCGAACCCGCAGTCCATATTTCAATAACTCAGGATCTCTGGGAGTCGAACCCGCAGTCTACATCTCAGTAACTCCGGATCTTCGGGAATCAAACCTGCAGTCCACAAACAATATCATTCCGGGTCTCTGGGAATCGAACCCACAGCCCTAGGATTCCGGGTCTTGGTGGTGGTTTATACAGTGTATTTGAGTGGTGTATGTGCCAAGCGGCACGGATTACATTCCTTTTATATTATTTTTCCGCTATTTCTTACTAATTGTTCATAAACTGGTGTATTCCGCAACGTGTTAGGCTTACCTAGTCGTGGGGACTGGGTGCCATCACGACATGTTCACGATTGGTGAACTAGGGTCGTGACATTTAGTAGGACCAACAGGTTGATTATACTCATTTAGAATGATTATTTTACGCTCCTTTCTACCATGAACCCTTGCCATTTGAGTACGACCTCTTTTTCTTTTTGGCGAGGAGGGGCCTGCAATATACAAAACAAATATACTGATTAATCACTATTTTGAGTTAAGTTTATGATTAAAATTTATATATATTTGCCTTGTTTCTCAATTTGTTCAACTGTTTCATTAGTGGGAGAATTATCAGATCGTTCATGTACTCCATGTGATGCAGGAGTGATGGAATCAATATTCGCTTGTTGCACTTGTTCATGTACTCCTTGTGTTGCTGAAGAGGTGCAATTATGTGGCACTTGCTGGACTTGTTCTTGCAATTGAGATCCACCTTCAGATTGTCGTTCTTCATTTGCATTTGACCTTAGAGATTTCAAGGTTGTTTTTGTTGTAAACACTGAAACCTTTTGGTTTTGCAAAGATGAAGGTAATCCACTTTCTGAATGTCGTTCTTCATTTGCATTTGACCTTGTAGGTTGGATGGTTCTTTTTGTTGTCAACGATGAAACCCTTTGATTTCGCAAGGATGCAAGTGATCCAGCTGAAATGCGGTTGGGTATTTTCTTATTTTTGCTTCAACCCTTCTTGATTCATGACTAATCAAATATTTTTCAGATTCTAAAAAGCAAACACAATATAGGTTACCAAAAGCAGCAAACATAATGTATTATTTGGATAGCATTCATGTTGGTTGGTTTTGATTTGCTCCAACTATGATAGTTTGTGCTTTTCGATTCGGGTTGAGCAGATACTTTTGCTAGTCCATTCGGCCGCCAGTACTAAAAATAGAATGTTCGGTTTAACGAATGTCTCATATCTATGTTGTAGTTTTCACAAGGCAAGAGTGAAAAAATCTAAAGTTTAATCTTGTAAAAGAAGCTAATTATACATATAAAATGGCTACTGTCTTTGGAAATAAAATGATACATCCTTTATTTTTATTTTTTTGAAAGTAAAGATTAAGAAAAGGATTCCTCCTTTATTATTGGTATCTTGTAGGATATGTCATTATGGAAGCACAAATATTATAACTGGACAGTACCATAGAATGTTGCTATATTCCCAGAAGATCTACATGCATTTTCTAGCTTTATTGGATGAAAAGATATTCGAAAATCTGACAGAAGACGTACTTGAACAAAAGGTTAGAGTTTTCTGATAAACAGGCTTTCGACACAGCAGTTTAAAATAAATCAGAACGCCCGAGAGATGATTTTATTTTTTGATAAGACAGCGCCTAGAGAGATGATGTTGACTCTGTGTACAGAAATAAAAAGCTTGTCCTTCTTTAGAAGAAGGAAAAGGGAGATACTCACATTCAAATCAGAAACACAGTCCAGAGCTATTTGTGCAAATTTCATGCTCAAATCAAAAACACAGTCCAGAGCTATTTATACAAATATTATGAGAATGATGTGCCTTTTTTGTGGATGTTAAGGAAAGAAATAGCATGTTTTTACAGCATTTAGCTTTCTGCTCCCTTAACAAAACAGATGATAGTGCTTATGTAGGGGATCTTTAGTAATCCTTCTTACCAAAATTATTGTACCTATCATTGCTTGTTGAATAGTCCAGTAATAACCTGTAATTTTGTTGTACTCCTTGTAATAGAGCTTATGGTTCAAGTTCTGCCAGGTGTAGTATGTCGTTCCAATCTGCAATTTCTAGTCCTGAGTCTATAATAAAAAAGGATTCTTGCTTTACTTTCTAATGGTAGCTAGTTAGCATAGGGCACGTGACGTAATACTTCTTACGGCGTTTACCCCGATGCTATTGTCATGCTAAAAAGAAAAGAGGAGCAATGAACAAACTAACCACAGGTACTGGTGGAAAAGGAGGATGAGGTTTAGCTGCATGTCATACAACTAAACTATTGAGGAGGATATTCGTGCTTGGAGGTGGACCCTCTAAAAAGATAACAGCCTTAGATGGGGAGTCATTGAGAAGAAACTTTCCATGCAACTGCACCCAATCTTTGTCGGTAACATGGGCGCTGCAGACCACTAGTTTCTGTTAAGCTACTTCTCCAGAAGCTTCAATGCACACAATAATTGAAGAAACCAAGAGAATACAGGGGAAAGAATATAACTGATCAAGTCAAACAACCATATATCTGTTACGTCCCATGGTTGAACTTCAGTTAGTTTAGATTAAAATAAATTTCAAGAATGTTAAGAAGAATCAATGTCAACAGATAATGACGTCGTGATTATCCTTCCAGGATAATTACAGCAGTGCTCATAGTCATGCTAGTAATTGCTAATACTGAGAAAAATGATTATCCACACACAGTTCAGAAGGAAAAACCAGTTACTATGCAAACTGAAAGGCCTTATTGTCTAAACAGAAGTCAGCTAACACTAGTTGTAGCACAAACTCAAACACTCAACAGAACCACACAATACGCAAGAAATAATTTTCAAAAATAAACCTCGAAACAGAAAGAAAGAAAAAGCAGGGAAAGAAGTAAAGAAATACCTGAAAAAAGGAGCAGAAAGCAAAAAACTTAGTTCCAAACTCCAAGGTCAGGAAATGGGAAAAAGGAAAGCAATACTGTATCTTAATCAAAGAGTATTCCTTAAATAGTCTATGTGTAGGTATGAAGAGAAACATAAAGCGGCCTTCAACATCTCTCTCTATAATTCTTCTTATTCGGATCTAGAAAAGAAGTCTGTACTTAGTAGTGTGCACAATGAGGGAGATCAACTTTGCGGGTTCGGGTATTTTTACTATTAATGGAGCGGGTCGTAGGTTTGGCTTTGTTGAAGTATTATACTACAACTGTGCTTGGTAAAAGAAAATCAACAGCCTTATTTGAGGACAATTACTATGCAAACTGAAAGGCCTAAAGATAATGTCGCGAACAACTTCCTTCGATCAAATACATTTCCATTTCAAGAGCCTGGAAAAGTGCCATCTTTGAGTAGTCATGTTCATCTTAAGCTCCCTGATTATGATGAATTAGCAGCTAAGTTCATTGCTCTTAAGAAAGAGAAATTGCAAAAAACTTAATCATAACACTTCACTCTCTGGAGTAGATTTGAGTGTTATGTTGTTGCTTTTATTCTTTATTCATTTGAGTAGCATAAGAAATGCATTGCGCATGGAGTGTTAAGAGAATGTGAAGTGTGTTTTCTCTTTCTTTGTATTTTTCTGCTAAAATAAACAGCAAATTAAGCCTTGTCCCGACTAGTTGGTATTGAAGAATACAAAGTAATGATTGGCAGAAACATAGTACTAATTAAGCGTTACTTCTTTTCCTACAGCTGCAGCTAGAGGAGAGTTGAATCAAAACATTCCAGCTGTGAAGGAGATACCATTAACGGGGAGTGCTAAAAACATAAAAGTAGTCAGTAACCATGGTTGCATCAGTACTATTTACTCATATAATCTTATTCTCTCTAAAAGAATTTTTGTTTGTTCCAGTGCACCAAAATGTTTTAACCACAGGCATAAAGCAAAGAGGATAGAAATTACCAACTAAACCAAAGAGGATGTGGGAGAAGGTACGGGCCTCAACAACCGAGCAAAAGTATCCGAAATCTCTCTCAAATCCTGCAAAATTGAAGCATGTCAGAATAATAGTCTAAAGGATGTAAATAAACATAATCATAAAATATTTATAAACAGAAAAGCCATTATCACTCACTCAAAAAATAATTAACTTAAAAGAATTTCATTATTTTGTTATTTAATCATCTGCTTCCATCCAGTCCAATTCAGTATTATCAAACCCATCCTCCTCCTCCGATGTTTCCACAATTTCATCATGTGAATTTTGTGCATGAGATGGAATATCAATGATATCAACTGGTACATCTTATCTTGACCATCTAATGTCTTCATCAAGCAATCTAGATGGGGAACCAATATCATTATTAGGTTCCCGCCAAAATGTGTCTCCAATATTGGGACAATTCTCTTCCTTCAGATCATATAAATCAACAGGTACTTTATTCGTGCATAATAAACATCTTTCTCAATTAGATCCTCCACATAACAAACATGATAAACTTGTGATGCCAACACAAAAGGGTCCTCTCTACTACATAATCTATTGAAGTATACCCGAGTTAACCCATAATCATCTATTTCATTACGAAACCAATCACATCTAAACAGTACAACACCAAAAGAACCCCAATAATCAATCTCAATGATATCCTTAATCGGCCCATAATAGATAACCTTTCCATTGATGGGATTTTGGTCCCAAGCACTAGCAAAACTATCTGTTGTTGCCGATAAAGTCACTCCGCTATTTTTAGTCTTGCCTCGGGAATCCCGTTCTTTAGTATGTAATCGGTATCCATTAATAAAATATCCCGTGTATCTTTTGGCTACCATATTAGGTCCTTTGGCTAGCCATCTTAAATAATCCGGCAATACAATATTTTTAACTTTTTCTTTAAACCAATTGCTGAATTCCCGACTATGATCCCTCGCTCTTACCCATGCATTTGATCTACTATGATTAACAATTAAATTCTTATGTTCCCTGCAATCAAGAACATTTCTAATTTAATCATACAATAAAGAAAAAATTATATAAATATTAATATAATTTATCTTACTCAATAAACTTTTCCATTTGTTCATCTCCAGTATTGAATAGAGCATATTGATGTGCTTCAAAGCATAACTGTGAATCCATGAGAAATGTATATTGTTTCTTACTTCCAATTGGATGGCCTATATTAGGGAATATAGGTGACAAATTTTGAGAGCACTCATTATCCACAGTTTGGTACCTAATAAATTTTGTCTTCACGCCATCATGTAGATATCTCGAACAAAAAGTCAAGCACCCATCGGCCAAAAACCCCTCTGCTATTGACGCTTCTGGAGCAGATCGATTACGTACAAAGGCCTTGTACTTACATAGGTTCCTCTCAGTGGGATACATCCAACGAAGATGAGCCGGACCCCCAAGCTTAATTTCATCCACCAAATGAATAGGCAAATGTGGCATTATGTCAAAAAAATGTTGGATGGAAAATCTTGTCAAGCTCACATGTTATTTCAACAATTTCAGACTGCATTATTTCAAGATCTCTTCGCCTTATGACCTTACTATATATAGCTCTAAAGAAATTTCCCAACCTAATCAAGGCCAATAAAACATTCTTGGGCAACACTTTGCTAACAGCAACCTGGAGCAAGTAATGCATTATAAAATGGGCGTCATGACTCTTGTACCCTGATATTTTCGTTTCCTTCACGTGCACGCGTTCAGAAATATTCGAAGCACACCCTTTTGGTAATTTAGCATTTTTCATGACAATACAAAAGAAACTTTTCTGTTTTGGTTCCATGTCGAAACAAGATTTAGCAAAACATATAGTTCCATAATTATTTATTCTTGGTTGCAGCTCCTTTCGTATCCCCATTTCTTTTAAGTCCTAGCGAGATTTTTCATGATCCTTTGATTTTCCATCTATTTCTAATAATGTCCCAACCAAACAATCACATATGTGTTTTCTCGATATGCATCACATCAAGATTGTGCCTCAATTTGTTATGCACCCAATATGGCAATTCAAAAAAAATGGATCTCTTTCTCCACGGACCCTTATCACTCCGAGGACTTTTTTTAGCTCTCTTTCCAAAGATATTGTTGAATTCAAGCAGCTCTTCAAACACTTCTTCACCCGACAATGCAGCAGGTGCAGGTCTATGATCCTTCTTACCATCAAAAGACTTTTTATCTTGTCGGAATGGATGATCACGAGGCAAAAATCTTTGGTGGCCCAAGTAACACATCTTATGACTATTTTTGAGATATTGAGAACATGTATCATAATTGCAAGTGGGGCATGCCAATCTACCCTTAATGCTCCATCCTGAAAGCATTGCTAATGCTGGAAAATCACTAACTGTCCACATTAAGGCAGCACAAATTCGAAAAGTTTGGTTGGTTTCAGCATCAAATGTGTCTATCCTAGTTTCCCATAGTTCGTTCAATTCTTCAATTGATGGTCGTAGGTACACATCTATATCATTTCCTGGAGATGACGGACCTGGAATGATCATAGACAATATTATATACTCCGGCTTCATGCAAATCCACGGTGATAGATTGTAGTTCATTAACATAACAGGCCACGTGCTACGAGAAATGCTCATCGTCCGAAACGGGTTGAAACCATCACTTGAAAGACCTAATTTAACATTCCCAGCATCTCTAGAGAAGTCTGGATGCAAAGAATCAAAAGCCTTCTAAGCTTCCCCATCAACATGATGTCTTATGTTCCCATCATTGGGTCGTTCATTAGCATGCCATCTCATTGCAGCAGCCATTTCAGGACATATGGATATCCTCTGAAGCCTAGGCTTTAACGGAAAGTACCGTAAAACCTTTGCATAGATTTTAGAGCTTGCTTTAGTCAAAGGACTACCACTCTTCCACCTTGAAGACCCACATATAGAGCAATTATCGGCATTCGCATTTTCTTTCCAAAATAACTTTCAATCATTAGGGCATGCATGTATTTTCTCGTAATGAAGACCCAACTCTGTTATCATGTTTCTAGCCTTGTTGAAAGATTCTGGTACCTGAGCAAAGGGAAATACCTCTTTTATCAACTCTAACAAATCGGAGAAAGCCACATTGCTCAACCCATGCAATGATTTAAGCAAGTATAATCAAAGAGTGAAACTGAGTTTACTAAAATTTTCACACCCTGGATATAACTCTTGTTTTCCTTCCTCCAACAATTTGAAAAACTTCTTTGCATCTTCAGATAGTCTTTCCCCAACTCCTTCTTTATCCCCTACATCACCATCTATATTTTTAAATGTATCATGGAGTAGTCCATCAATATCGTCACGCATGGTAGAACCTTCATCATTATTGCTTGCATGAGGTGTACTTCTCGAGGAAAATCCACCCCCGTGAAAAAACCCATTTGGTATAACCATCAAATCCATGAACAAACAAATGATCCTCAACCACATTTCTATAATACCAATAGCGATTCATGAACATTTTGCAAGGGCATAATATTTCATTTCCTTGGGAGGCTCGCTAAAATACCTTATCAAGAAAATCATTAACTCCACGGATATACTCATCCATCCATCTTAGGAGATTCAACAAACTTTTATCATCATTATGCATAGATACATATACGATAAAATGGAGGAATCAGTAGTAATAAAGAACTAGCTAACAACAACAATGACAAACCTCGTAAATTCTACAAGTGGGGTTCTAGGGAGGGTAGTGTGTTCGTAGATCTTATATGTATCTTCATATTGCATAAGACTCCTCTAGCAACCATCTTATTTTACTTATGTGTGCAATATTATCATTTCTCATCTTATTAGCCAAAAATACTTAGCCTGGACTTGAATAATACTAAGCCTAGAGTTCCATAGAAGTTATACTGAAATTTTGAATACTCATACTTGAAAAATTATACTGAAGCCTAGAGTTCCATAGAAAAATATATGCATAAGAGGGTAAGTCATACAATCTTTCTTCTAGTTATAAAAAAGAATGTACTATTATTCCTTAAGATAAGGAATATGCTAAAAGATACCCTCCCCTTAGACAGCCTATATGTAGTCTCTATTTTTCCTAAAAAAGGCAGCTTCTGATAGATATTTTGGAGTAGTGATTCTTCTTGAAAAGTTCTAGTTTTCCTATGAAAATTCATACTCAAAACAGCTTTTAAAAATTCAAAAAAAAAAAATCTCTCAGTCTTCACAAACTTGAAAGCTGGCTTGAAAGGAAAGGTTTTCTTGGTATATTAGCTGGGGTCCTATTGTTTTTAGCCATAGATTCTTGTTTTGAAGTTTGATTTTGGGTTTGTTGAAGCTGACTGGTTTACTGTTGCGGTTTTTCTTCTTCTGTGATCTTTCTATCAGTCTCATCTCATTTGGTTACTTTTGTTTTAAGGTACACATGACTATTTCCTTGGTTGATTCCTATGTATTTGAAATCTTTGAATGAATTTGACTTGTCTCCCTTTGTTTAACATGATCGTGTATGTTTGTTACATTTTAAATGTTGAAATTACAGCAAAGTTATAGTAATCTTTCCCTCATAATGCTTTAAAGTTTGTATATTTATATGAGTTTTTTACATGCTGACGTAATAAATATCTAGCATGTTGGGTAACTCTAAAAAATAGGTTGACTTTTTTGCATTCTTGCAACAAAAAAGTCAAGGAACAATATTAAATAAAAATGCTTGCCTATTCTGTCATTTATAGTACTTTAATTTAGAGTCGTACTCAATATTCAGTTCTAAAAAAATTAGACTTCAATAACATGTTGTAACTTAACTTAAGGCATCATTAGTTAAACCTCAAGATAGCAATAAAAACTAATTCAGAGTAACATACATAACAAGATAAATAAGCGAAATACACATATACACTACCAAAAAATTCAATTATCAAAAATTTAAATTAAGAAAACTAACGAGCAATTGGTGTTCCCTAAATTACCAGCAATAATTTCTCCTCGGCTACCAGAAATAAACTTTCTCTCAACTAATAATATCTATACCACGAAAGAAGGTTCTATTGCCCAACAAGGAGGAGGATACAAAAATAACAAAAATTAACATTAGAGAGGGATTAATTAGAGAGCATTCGAGCAAAGAGAACAAGAAATAATTTTGCCTTAGATGCAAAACAAACTAATTATACATAAAGGAGATTATGCTAATAAAGATGTTGAAATATTCATGTCAACAATTTGTGGAACTTATGTACTATTGGAAGCTATCAGAATCCAAGGCCAAAAGACAGTTGAGCTATCTGTGTCATCCTCTTAAGCGATCCATTCACAATTGGTCATTTTACTCTGTATTCACTGAAACTTTTCGGCTTAAAAAAGCCTTTAAAACAAATTACTGAAAATTTGTACAATGGTACAACACAAGTGACACCATTCCAACAATAGCTAGGACTTTTCCTAAGGTTTCTCTAAAAGGGAAAACAACAAATTTATCTGTAATAGTGACAAAAAAGAACACTTTAAAAAGAAAAAGTTGAAACATTAACAACATAATAGAGCATTTTTCGCAAAATGGACCCTCATATACCTTACAGATGGCCAGATATTCTAAAAATGATGGAGGAATATACTCATAAGCTGAAGATTAGCAAGGTAATGTAGGAATTTCCAATGCAAGGGTGGATAAGAATAAACACAGATAGTGCATCGAGGGGTAATCCAGGAAGGAGCTCAATTGGCTTCTGTTTGAGAAATGAGCAGGGTGATTTGATTTATGCTTGTGGTAAGGAAATTCAAGAAGTGACAAACACACAAGCTGAAACTACAGTATTCTGGAGGCATTGAAATACAGTATGGCTAATGATATAGCCAATATATGGGTTCAAACAGATTCTGTGTAACTTAAGATGGTGATCGAAGGAGTGTGGAAACCACCTTAGATTATTGATGAAGAAGTACAGGAGATCGGGCAACTATTTATCCCATCAATTATTTATAGTATTGATCTTGCATATCCCTTCAATTATTTATAGTATTGATCTTTTGAGAATCTAGTTCCTATAAGGGAAAACGAGAAGAGTGGACTTCAATATTTTCAACGGAAAAGGTCCAAATATGCCCGTGAACTATGCAAAATAGGACAAATATGCCCGTCGTTTATAGTTCGGCCCAAATATGCCCATTCCGTCAAATAGTTGGGCATATATGCCCTTATTTGACGGAAACTTGATTTTGTTTTTTTTTTTTAATTTATTGATACCAAATTAACCAAACCCAACTTAAAAATAACCCACCCGACCCATGTCCTATTTCGACGGGCATTTTTGTCCTATTTCGCATAGTTCACGGGCATATTTGTGCTATTTCGCATAGTTTACGGGCATATTTGTGCTATTTTCATTACTTCACGGGCATATTTGTCCTCTCAGTTAGTTTACAGCAGTTGTTTTATTTTGAAGTTGTGACTATTAGTTTTGAAGATCACATAGATGGCTATAAACTAGTAGCTACGTTGTTTTGTTTTGAAGTTAATCAAATAACAGAAGGTTATTTACAAGAGCAAAAAACATAAATAGGCAAAATTTTAGGAAAATTTTCACAGATGTAGCAGTATTATGTATTTTACACACAAGGCAATTAAATACTTATATTTCTAGTAAGAATCCTTTAAATCATGTACCTTAAATCGTGCATCCAAAGAGTTTTAGTTACACCAATTCTCCTAAATTAAATGCTTAATATCCTTAGCATCAGACAATTGCATTATTCGTAATTGTCATAATGCTTTGTATTACATATATTATATAATTAGATGAGAAGCAAATAATGGGAAGCAAACAACCAAAATATCTAGTTTATTTCTTCATCAATCAATTCTCTCTTCCTAATTTCTGCATGAATATGACTTTCACCAAACGTAATTTTTGGTATATTACATATTCAATTAGGAATATTTAATAATATAAAAGGTATAATAATGAAATAATTTTATTATATATTTATGGAATAATTATGGTATATTATATATTTAATTATATAAATGGTATAAGGTACATACATACATAGAAATAATCTCGAGATATATATAGAATAATATTGGTATAAATATTATATATTCAGAAGGTCGTTAGAATATTGATATAAAAATTCTGGAATGTATTATATGTTATAATTTAGTTTGTAGTATATTTATCGTGTAAATATTACTATATGTTTGGAGTATGTTATATAGTTGTATGAACTTTATTATGTATAATATTGTAGTACAACATATATAAATGACATAATATACATGTATAAGTATAAACATATAAATATATATACGTAAAATATATCCAACATAAACCATCAAACTCAATAGAATAATGGAACAAATGAAACACCATAAAATGCATTCAATGTTGGATATTGCCAGATCCGGGAAGTGTGTCAAATATTTTTTAAAACGGTAAAGAATGTCCCATAATTTGTGCATTTTGCCTGGTCATTAATTATTTGCTTAATCTTTACAATATACTATTAGTGTAAAAAATTATTCATTTATGTAATAAATAAAGAATATTATTATTTTCTTAAATATTTTTTATAAAGTGCTCAGCCACGTAGATTCCTCTATTAATTCGCAAACTATTTGTGGGTGAGATCATAAGCAACATGAACCTTGAGGCCTTAGGCCCATTGACACCCAACTATGCAAAATAGGACAAATATGCCTGTGAACTATGCGAAATAGCAAATATGCCCGTGAAATAATGAAAATAGCACAAATATGCCCGTGAACTATGCGAAATAGCACAAATATGCCCGTGAACTATGCGAAATAGGACAAAAATGCCCGTCGAAATAGGACATGGGTCGGGTCGGGTGGGTTATTTTTAAGTTGGGTTTGGTTAATTTGGTATCAATAAATTAAAAAAAGAAAACAAAATCAAGTTTCCGTCAAATAAGGGCATATATGCCCAACTATTTGACGGAATGGGCATATTTGGGCCGAACTATAAACGACGGGCATATTTGTCCTATTTTGCATACTTCACGGGCATATTTGGACCTTTTCCGTATTTTCAATGTCGTAGCAGCCCAACCACATTAGAGAAAAGCCATGCAATCAGCATCTCGATGAGGTTCAATCTTTGGAAAGAGAGTTTAGTCAAAAGCACGCAACACCACAAGCAGTAAACACGTGAAACAGCAATATGTTGGGTTCATATATCCAAGTTCTTCATCGCACATTACAAAGAAACTAAAAGATTTAAACACTCCAGGGTTAACAGCCTTGTAACCAACATAATGCTTTATATCACTGATGAGACAATACATGAATCAAACTTCTAAGTTCCAATGCTAAGTGCAACTAGGAAATGATGAGGAATTAGCACTCTGTACTATAATTGAATTCATGACAACAATAATGAACCACACTTTCTCAAGCACAGCGGTAATAGCAGCATGTTGAACTGAAGTTGAATTGCTAAGCTTTAAACAGCTAAATGACAGCAAAGATACTGTGAGAAATGGACCATCCAGTCGGTGCAAGATAGAAAATGAAGGTTACATTAGCTAGTTAGAGTACTAATTAGGAGCTGTGCTTGCCTGGTACTCGATTAACACATGCTGCAAGCTTCTCATTGACTATGCTCGCTGCTAGTTTCTTACCTGCCAAATAGCCAGAAACCAAAATATTAATGCTAAAGCTTCCACCTGTAGCTTCAGAAATCACTGAGATTACAAAAGCAATCATAAAGGCAGCATCCTTGAAAATTTAGGGATATTTATTCTAAAATCATATTTTCTCCAAGGCGAGGACAACACAACAACATGCAGCTGGAAATATTGATGAAAAGCGAGGAACATGTACAGTACCCATGAGCTACTGGACAACAAATAGGCAGTTTTGCCATGGAAGTTGTCAGTCAATGGGTACAATCCGCGATACAATAACAATGCACCATTTTATCTCGCACTACACGTTTATACGTGTGACATGTGATCGCTTGATTGATTAAAGATGTAAACCAAGTATGAAGTTTGAGATGATGTCGTTAATTAAAGATTGATGCTTCGAGGGCACTCGACATATCGGGTTGTGAACTAGGGAGGATTACTCCGATTATGATGGTTGTTCTTGGGTTCTATCCAGAAAATGAAGTTATTATGGACCTTTGAAAGGTTATCAGGCCAGTTCAGTGTGATCAGAATTGGCTTGAAGTCGGTGGATAGATTTAATGTGAATAATGGCTCTATATCAGGCCAGATGTGTACCTTATTGTAACGCGGTCCTCGTGAAGGGGTAGTTAGTTTGATGTTTCTTTGTCGGATATCTCGCATAGTGATGTATTGCTCTGGGTGAGTGTAAAACAGCTCGAGAAAGTGCTTACATGTTAAGAATCCGCGTAGGAATGATGTTATATGAGTAGCTTCGCTGTTGAAATTCCAATTGTACATCGCACCTCAGTTGTGCTTGAGTTTTGTAGTTTATAACGTTGAATATCCCTCAGGGATGATATCATGCACTTAGCATGCTTATGACCGATATTCGGTATTTGGTTATAATGAGCGAATTTTGCTCGATGCACATTTTCTTATGTGAGATCTATGTGTGGATCGGGTGGCACACCGATATGGGTATGTTACATGGAGTGGGTTGCATGCCACAGCAGTGTAATATCGAGCATAATTTTTCTATATGCCATCTTTGTATGCTTTACTTCCTATTTTCCAAGGAAGGTCTATATTAGAGCGTAGGATCTGATAATTCCTTCCAGAGATCATTTTCTTTAGTACCACATTCGAATTGGTAGCTTATTAGTACATTTGGGCATCATATGCGGCATTTAATTATGTCTTGAGTGGCTTATTGCCCGAGAAGTTCGTATTGAGTGAGACAAGATCATTCAATTCAGGATCAATGCAATCTGAGTATATGAAGTAATATAAAGAGCTAAGACCATTGTTTGGTTTAGAATAAGGTGATAGTTTTTTCCAAGTGTATAAAAATAATGAATGGTTGTCTCGATGGTGGCTGAGAATGCATACAGACCTCATCCGTCGTGTTAGTACTGTAAGAATTTGCACAAGGCATGTGTATGTCATGTAGAGCATGAGATGTGTAGTGATTCCTTCTAACAATTAGATAAGAGAGCTTCAGATGATTAGGGAAGATGGTAGTGCTAAGTGGAAGTGATTTGACGCGAGTATGTGTTTCAGGAAAAGGTAATGTGATTAAGCTGATTATATTTCAGTAGTGTTGCGGCATGCTATTGTTGGGACCACTAGTAGTATTCGGGTTTGCTTGGTAGCACAGGTAAATATTGATTATCAGTCATGGAATGACTAGATATCAAATAGGTGCAGGTATTTGCACGGTGGAAATTGGGATCAGGTATGACGATTTGTGTGTTATATGGAGTTCTGAAGTACAGGCTATGCTATGGTGGTGGATCTTTGTTTGCTGGTTTGTTATATTTTGGATGTGATGTTGGAATTCAGACTGGTTGTCTTAGTGTCAGGGTGATTTTGAACTATTGCATTAGGGACTACGCTAAAAATGCCACGGGTTAAGTGGTGAAGTGCGTTAGAATATATTTTAGTAGAACGATTTATATTTCAAAGAATCAGCGGATAGCTGGGAAGGAGTACTTTCTTAATTTGGCATTTGTGATAGATGTTAGTGCCGAGGCTGCTATCATTGATCCCGTTCCATTATTAAGGGACTTTCGGATGCGTTTCTTGTGGACGGGTATGTCGCAGGATGAGATTGTGAATTTCGGTAATTATTTGATATCAGACACCATATCATACGGCTTTGGCACGAGTTACAGAAAGGGAAAGGAGCAGCTTCGGGCTTCTTGGTATTAAGTTTGTTGGCAGGCCGATATGGCTGCACATTTAGCTTGAGTTAGCTTGGTCGACCCTGAGTCGTACTGTTGAGGAATAGGTTGAGTCTATCGTTATTGAGCTTGTTAGCGATCTGAGGAAAGCTATGAATTATATTTTTTCTGATGATTATGAGACACTGTGATTTGTCAGTTATGGGCACATGTGATGCGGTTCCATTGAAAATTCCCTTTTGTTTTCTATTTTAAATTTTTTGCTCCTTTATTCCCTATGGCTATATGATCGCCATGTGTTATTTTATTTTCTCTTGTCCTTTGAAGGACCCAGTATCATTGTGTCATCTAACATGAGAAGCTGGTAATCAGCTTTCAACTAGCGATGGGTTTTGAACAAATAAAAATGAAATGCAATGACGTTGAATTTAGGGATGAGGATATTTTGAAGTAAAAGACAAAACTTATATGGGTATGAAGGCTGATTTCTTTTGACCATGCCATGCATTTGGATATTCGACCCAGTCTATCCAACCAAATCTTTGTTGACTTTGATTTTTCCTTTCATCAACCCAGACCTTTCTTGACTTGCCACTTTCATTTAACCAGGTCATTCCTCACTTTCGGCTTATGGTGCCTGTGAGAGTTTTCACCAATAAGACTCTCTCATTTTTTTTCTCTCAACTCACATTCGCCTTATGGTGCCCATGAGGGTTTTCACCAATAAGACTCTCTCATTTTTATTTTTCTCTCAACTCACATTCGCCCTATTGTGCCCGTGAGGGTTTTTACCAATAAGACTCTCTCATTTTATTTTTTATTTTCTGTCTTCAAACTCCCGAGTACTGTCCGTGATATGTTTTCCTTTATTCTTATTGCTTTGTCATTTTCTTAAAATTAATGAGAAGGTCTTTCTTTGGACTATAATGTGGCTTTTGGATAGGTTTAGAAAGAAGGTATAAAGGCTCAAATTTATAACATGTGTTCAAAACAATTACAACTCTCGGAATCGTAAAAACATAACTTCTGCCCCAGTTGCAATTTTTGGGGAAACATGGATTTTATTTCTGTCGTGACTGAACCTCATTGAGGCTGCCTACATACCCTTTCGGGATCAAGTCAGATGTTGTATATACCATAAGATTTCTTCGTTTTTTGACTTTTCCCGATTTTCTTTTTTTGTATATATTTTTTCTCTGTCATTTTTTTCATATCTTTTCTTTTTCTCCCTTTTTTTCAACATTTTCCTTTTTCTCTTTTTTCAATCTTTTTTTTTTCTTTTCATTTCATTCATTCATTTTGATTTCATCATTGACTCCGAGAGAGGGGTACGAAGAATAATATAATAAGGCTCAAAAGGGGTAGCAATGGGTAAAGTGTTTGGATAGAAAAATAAAATGCCTTCATCATTTCAATTGCAAAATTATGACAAATATAATTGTTACATGAAAGGAATCATATGTAATATCTCTTGAATGCGCGAGAGTTAATAGCAGTCTCTACACATTTCCCTTCTATATCTATGAGGTATAAAGCTCCGTTGAAAAATACCCGAGATACCATAAACGGCCCTTGCCAATTAGGCGCAAACTTTCCTTTTGCTTCGGCCCAGTGTGGTAAAATACATCATAACACCAATTGTCCAACCTCGAATTTTTGTGGACGTACTTTTTTGTTATATGCTCTGGCCATCCTCTGTTGGTACAGTTGTCCGTGACATACTGTTGCCAATCTTTTCTTGTCGATCAAGCTCAATTGCTCTAACCAGGCCTTTACCCATTCATCATCATCAATTTCAACCTCAGCTACGATTTTGAGGGAGGGTATTTTAATTTTAGCAGGTATCAGTGCCTCCATTCCATACACCAATAAGTAAGGGGATGCACCAATTGAAGTTCGCACAGTGGTGCGATAACCCATTAGAGCAAATGATAATTTTTCATGCCACTGTCTCGACTCCTCTACCATCTTTCGAAGAATTTTCTTAATATTCTTATTTGCAACTTCAACTGCTCCATTTGCTTTAGGTCGATAAGGTGTAGAATTGCGATGCAAGATTTTAAATTTCTGACACATCTCCTCCATGAGATGACTGTTAAGATTGGCTCTATTATCCGTAATAATAACATTGGGAATCCCGAAGTCGCAGATGATGTTTGTATGTACGAAATCCACCACTTCCTTCTTTGTTACTTCTTTAAATGTCTTCGCCTCCATCCATTTAGTGATATAATCAATGGCTGCCAGAATAAACCTGTGCCCATTAGATGCTGCGGGTTCTATGGGACCGATGACATCCATGCCCCAAGCGACAAAAGGCCATGGTGCTGACATTGTATGCAAATCATACGGCGGGGAATGAATCAAGTCCATGTGTATCTGGCATTGATGGCATTTCTGTACATATCTGATGCAATCTCGCTCCATAGTGAGCCAATAATATCCAGCTCTTAGTATTTTCTTGGCCAAAACATATCCACTCATATGAGGTCCACAAGTTCCTGCATGTATTTCAGCCATGATTGTAGCATCCTGATGTGCATCTATACATCTTAGTAGACCCAAATCGGGGGTTCTCTTCTACACAATCCCTCCGCTGAAGAAAAATCCACTCGCTAGTCGCCTTATCGCCCTTTCCCGATCTCTCGTAGCTTGCACTGGGTATACCCCTATTCTCAAATATTCTTTAATATCATGGAACCATGGTTCACCATCAAGCTCCTCTTCTACTGTAAAGCAATAAACATTTTGATCATGAACTTGTATTTGTAATGGATCTACATAAGCTTTATCCGGATGGTGCAACATGGACGACAATGTGGCAAGAGAATCTGCAACCACATTATTGCATTCTTCGGATATGCTTGAACTCTATGGATTGGAACCTTTGACATAGTTCATGTAGACACTGTCGGTACCGTATAAGCTTCAAATCCCTTGTCTCTCATTCTCGCTGAATTTGATGTATCAAGAGATCCGAGTCACCCATGACCAAAATCTCTTGAACACCTATGTCTATTGCCATTCTTAATCCCAATATTCATGCTTCATATTCGGCCATGTTATTAGTACATAAAAAGCGGAGTTGAGCGGTAATAGGATAATGCTGACCCGTTTCTGAATTGAGCACTGCTCCAATTCCAACTCCTTTACTATTGACAGCCCCATCGAAGTATAATTTCCAACCTGGCATTTCGTCTTGTTCCAATTCTTCAATATTCATTATCTCCTCATCAGGAAAATATGTCTTCAGTGGTTCATACTCATCATCGACTGGATTTTCTGCCAAATGATCAGCGACTGCTTGTGCCTTCATTGCAGTGAGAGTTACATAAACAATATCAAACTCAGTAAGCAGGATTTGCCATTTAGCGAGTCTTCCTATGGGCACAAGCTTCTGGAAGATGTACTTTAGTGGATCCAAACGAGATATAAGATAAGTGGTGTAAGCCGACAAGTAATGTTTCAACTTCTGTGTAACCCATGTTAAAGCACAACATGGTCTTTCCAACTGATTGTATTTTACCTCGTAAGATGTAAATTTCTTACTGAGGTAGTATATTGCTTGTTCTTTCTTTCCCGTTTCATCATGTTGCCCCAATACACAGCCAAAAGAACTATCCAGCACGGTCAGATAAAGGATCAAGGGCCTTCCAGGTTCTGGAGGAACCAATACAGAAGGATTGGCTAGATATTCCTTGATTTTGTCAAATGCATCTGGACATTCGTCAGTCCAATTCACCGCAACATCTTTTTTCAATAATTTGAAAATGGGCTCACAGGGTCGACGTCAGCTGAGTAATAAATCTGCTAATATAATTTAACATGCCCAACAAACTCATCACCTCTTTCTTGCTCTTTGGCGGAGGCAAGTTCTGAATTTCCTTTATCTTTGACAGGGCTAGTTCAATACCACGCCGGCTTACCACGAACCCTAATAACTTTCCTGATTGTACTCCAAAAGCACATTTTGTTGTATTGAGCTTGAGATTATATCTCCGAAGCGTCCGGAAGAACTTCAACAAGTCTTTGACATGATCGCACTGCTTTTTGGATTTAATAATAACATCATCCACATATAGATCAATCTCTCGATGTATCATGTCATGAAACATAGCGGTCATCGCTCTTATATATGTAGCTCCAGCATTTATCAACCCAAACGGCATTACTCTGTAGCAATATATTCCCCAAGGTGTGATAAAAGCCGTCTTTTCTGCATCGTCCCCGTCCATCAAGATCTGATGATAACCCACATTACAATCTACAAAAGAACCAATCTCATGTTTGGCACAATTGTCAATCAATATGTGGATATTTGGAAATGGAAAATCATCTTTTGGTCTTGCTTTGTTAAGGTCTCCATAATCAACACAGACTCTGGTTTTTCCGTCTTTCTTTGGAATATGTACAATATAGGCTAACCAGGTGGGGTACTTGGTGACCCGTATGACCTTTGCCTCAAACTGCTTATTGACTTCTTCTTTTATTTTCACACCGATATCTGTTTTGAACTTTCTCAACTTTGCTTAACCGGCCGGCATTCCGGATAAATGGGCAATTTATGTACCACCAAATCAGTATTGAGCCCTGGCATGTTATCATAAGACCAGGCAAATATATCTTTGTACTCATGTGATAACTTGATCAAGTCCTCTCTGAGTGAGGCCTCTAAGTGCACACGGATCTTTGTTTCCCAAATATTCTCCCCATCCCCAAAATTAATAGACTCCGTATCACTTAAGTTTGGTTTGGGTTTCTCTTCGTAGTGGATCAAATCCTTACTAATTTTCTCCAAAAATTCCTCATCCTCATATTCCACTTCTGTCACGACCCAAACCATGGTCGTGATGGCGCCCAACACAATGCTAGGCAAGCCCGACCATATTATCCCTTAAACCAACCAGTTATTAATCAAATTAAACTCAAACAGTAATTAATTATATCAGGTGATAATCGAAACGTAAAACATACAAAATACGGTCCCAACATATCGTGGTGTCACGAGACTGAGCCTCTACAGAATAGCATCCTAATACAACCAAGTCTAGGCAAATATGAAAACAACAAAAGGGTATAGAAGGAGAAAACAGGTTCTGCGGACGCCGGCAGCTACCTCGTAGTCTCCGCAAAAGTAGAAAATGATCAGCAGCTATAACAACTCAACTGCTCTCGGGCACTTGTGGATCTGCACGGATAGTGCAGGGGAGTGGGGTGAGTATATCTCAACTCAGTGAGTAACAATAATAAATAATAACTGAAGGTAAGAAATCCCGTGCTATCACTTAGCAGTTCTAAGGCAACCCTCACAGGTACGTCATCACTATAGTAGTACTCTAACCTCCAATCTACGTTTATCTCTACAAGATTCCACACCGAACTAACCCTCACTCGTACCCCTACGGTGTACGGCCATCTCAACATATGAAGACACATACTTATGTCTATAATGTATAAGTATTTAAGTAAATAGTAGGGTATGAATAAGTATAATGCTGCGGCGTGCAGCCCGCTCCAATACATATACCGTTGCGGCGCGCAGCCCGCTCTATTTAACGTCGACGGCGCTCACTGGGGGTGTATACAGACTTCGGAGGGGCTCCCTAGGCCCAAGCACTATAATACTGCGGCGTGCAGCACGATCCACACAAATATTACTGCGGCGTGCAGTCCGATCCAATATATATATGTATATATCTCTATACTGCTGCGGCGTGCAGCCCGATCCCATCATATACACCGGTGCTCACTGAGAATGTGTGCAGACTCAGACTCCGAAGGGGCTCCTACAGCCCAAGCGCAATAATACTGCGGCTTGCAGTCCGTCCCACATGTATGTTACATGTATATCACATGTATATTACTGCAGCGTGCAGTCCGATCCAATATATATACTGCTGCGGCGTGCAGCCCGATCCAATGTAGGTATATATATATAATACCTCATAATGGGTCCTCGACCCTATCCCAGTCAATATGTGCTTGGCCTCTCAGGCCCAATATAATATATCACAGTGGGTCATAGACCCTGTCTCAATCAATATAGACTTGGCCTTTCAGGCCCACTCAGCTAGAACAGGGAATTCCACCCTAGATAATCTCTCTCAATGTACACATCTAGTACGGGCTCATATTATGCTATACAGCTAGAGCTACGGCTGAGTGTATGTTTCCAATCACGTTATAAGGGTCACCTAGCTCTATAGGTTCCCTAATACTCTACAGATCGGCACAAGGCCCCAAACATGGCTATTAGCCCAATTGTACAGTTATAGTATCAGTAATCGTCATACAACACAGTATTCTATCAGTCGGGAAGGACTAAGTCCGAACCCCTAATCACAATGTCACCACACCCGTTATAGAACGTGTGTCTCATCTCAATATAGCACTGTGAAGTGCTAGTACGGGGTTTCAAACCCTCAGTACATCATTTACTACTACCACTCACCTCGAACCGGTAGAAGCTTCAATCCGCCTTGCGCTTGCCTCGCAAATCAATCTCCTCGGATGCCAAATCTGCTCAAAATCATAGAGAATGCATCAATATACGCTAATTTCACGAAATTCATTCGAAATAACCCAATTTATATCAAAACCCACAAGTTGTCAAAACCCGACATTTGGTACACTTGTCGAAAAATTACAAAAATCACATATTCGGAATCCTCATCTCGATACGAGTCTAGGCATATAAAATTTACCAAAATCGGACTTCATTTGCCCACTCAAATCAGTGTTTTTCTTCAATTTAGGCTTAGGGCTCAAACCCACCTTAAATCTTCCATTTACAGGGATTTAACCAAGGATTTCATGTTAAAATGATGTAATTAAGCCACAAAACATACCTCCAACGAATCCCCGATGAATTACCAGCAATTCCCGTGAGTTTCTCTCTAGAACTCAAAAATGGCGTCTTGGGTATATGAACCCGCGACTGGTTCTGTTCTGGTTTTAATTTCACTGCCAGACACCATTGTTCATCGCGTTCGCGTGACCCTCTACGCGTTCGCGATGAACAAACCAGCCTTACTCTTCGCGAACGCGACGCCTTCTCCCGCGTTCGCGATGCTCAAATCCTGTAACCCTTCGCGGACGCGACTCATCCCACGCGTTCGCGATGCTTAACACCCCAGACCTACGCGAAAGCGACGCCTTCTCCCGCGAACGCGATGCACAAAAAGGCTTGGCCTTCACGAACGCGACACTGGTCACGCGAACGCGAAGGCTTAAGGGCCTGGGCAGAACCTGCAGTTTTCTGCAGAATTTTTCCAAGTTCTAAATGCCCGGTTGATGGTCCGAATCCATCCCGAGGCCCCCGAGACCCCAACGAAAACCACCAACATACCCCAAAACATGATACGGACTTGTTCCAATCATAAAAACACCATACTAAACATCAAAATCACCAATTAACCACGGATTCAAGCCTAAGTTTCTTCAAAACTTTCAAAACTAACATTCAATCAAAAACCCGACTAAACGACGTCCGAATGACCTGAAATTTTGCAGGCACATCCAAAATCACCTAACGGAGCTACTGCAACTGTCGGAATTCCATTCCGACCCCCGGATCAAAATCTCACCTACCGTTCGGATTTCGCCAAAATTCAACCTTAGCCAATTCAAGCCTATTTCTACACCGGGCCTCCAAATTCAATTCCGATCGCTCCCCTAGCTCACAAATGACCTCCCGGAGCTGACCGAATCATCAGAATTCGATTCCGAGCTCTCTAACTAAATAGTCAACTCCAGGTTGACTTTCCTTATTCAAGTTTCATTCAAAAAGGCTATATGCCTCATTTTCAATCCAATTCACTCCTAACTCCCCCGATAGACTCTAACACCGATATAAAAGCAGGAAATATGTAATTACAACATAACGGGGTGGAAATTCCCGTGACGACGGGCCAGGTCATCACATTCTCCCCCTCTTAAGCAAACGCTCGTCCTCGAGCGGGTCAAGAAACATACCTGAAGTCTCAAATAGCTGAGGGTATCTGCTCCGCATCTCCCGCTCAACCTCCCAAGTAGCCTCCTCTACGGGTCGACCTCTCCACTGAACCTTAACTGATGCAATCTCCTTCGACCTCAACTTTCTTACTTGGCGACCCAAAATAGCAATAGGCTCCACGTCATAGGATAGATCACCATCAAGCTGAATGGTACTGAAGTCTAATACATGGGATGGGTCTCCGATGTACTTCCGGAGCATAGACACATGGAATTCTGGATGAACGCTGGATAAGCTGGGTGGCAAGGCTAACTCATATGCCACCTCTCCAACTCTCCTGAGTATCTCAAAAGGGCCAATATACCCGGGACTCAACTTCCCTTTCTTCCCGAACCTCATGACACCCTTCATAGGTGAAATCTTCAACAATACTCTGTCACCAACCATGAAAGACAACTCTCGAACTCTACGGTCCGCATAACTCTTCCGACGAGACTGTGCTGTACGAAGCCTCTCCTGGATCAACTTTGCTCTATCCAGAGCATCCTGAACTAAATCGGTCCCTATCAATCTAACCTCACCAGGCTCAAACCATCCGACGGGAGATCTACACCGTCTGCCATACAATGCCTCGTACGGGGCCATCTGAATACTCGACTGGTAGCTGTTGTTGTAGGCAAACTCGGCAAGTGGTAAGAATTCATCCCACGAACCACCAAAGTCAATCACACATGCTCGCAACATATCCTCCGGGATCTGAATAGTACGCTCAGACTGCCCGTCTGTCTGGGGGTGAAATGCTGTACTCAACTCAACCCTCGTACCCATCTCTCGCTGAAATGCTCTCCAAAATTGAGAAGTGAACCGAGTGCCTCTGTCAGATATAATAGACACTGGGACCCCATGCAACTTGACAATCTCCCGAATAAAGATCGCTACCAACCGCTCTGATGAGTAAGTAGTACTAACTGGGATGAAATGTGCGGACTTAGTCAGCCGATCAACAATCACCCATACAGAATCAAACTTCCTCGCTGTCCGAGGAAGCCCAGTAACAAAATCCATGGTGATCCTCTCCCATTTCCACTCGGGAATAACCATACGCCGAAGAACACCGCCCGGTCTCTGATGCTCATATTTGACCTGCTGGCAATTGAGGCACTTAGCTACATGCCTAACAATATCCATCTTCATTCTCCTCCACCAGTAGTGTTGTCTCAAGTCTTGGTACATCTTTGCGGCACCTGGGTGAATAGAGTACCGCGAACTATGTGCCTCCTCAAGTATCAACTCCCGCAAACCATCAACATTGGGCACACATATACGGCCCTGCATCCTCAGAACACCATCACTGTCGATAGTCACATCTCTAACATCATTATGCTGCACTCTGTCCTTAAGGACAAGCAAATGTGGGTCATCATACTGTCGCTCCCTGATGCGATCATATAAGGAAGATCTAGAAACAACACAAGCCAACACCCGACTCGGCTCCGAAATGTCTAATCTCACTAGCCGATTAGCTAGGGCCTGAACATCATAAGCAAATGGCCTCTCCCCAACTGGGATGAAAGCTAAGCTGCCCATGCTAACCGCCTTCCGACTCAAGGCATCGGCCACCACATTGGCCTTCCCCGGATGATACAAAATAGTGATATCATAGTCCTTAAGCAACTCCAACCACCTCCGCTGTCTCAAATTAAGGTCCTTCTGTCTGAATAAGTGCTGAAGGCTGCGATGATCCGTGAACACCTCACAGGAGACACCATACAGGTAATGCCTCCAAATCTTCAAAGCATGAACTATGGCCGCTAGCTCCAAATCATGAACAGGGTAGTTCTTCTCGTGGGGCTTCAACCTGACGAGAAGCATAAGCAATGACCCTACCCTCCTGCATCAACACACAACCAATGCCAACTCCCGAGGCATCACAATATACAGTATAAGAATCTGAAGCTGTCGGTAGAATCAAGACTGGTGCTGTGGTCAGTGCTGTCTTGAGCTTCTGAAAGCTCTCCTCGCACTCCTCGGACCATAAGAAAGGAACACCCTTCTGAGTCAATCTAGTCAAGGGTGAAGCAATAGAAGAGAACCCCTGAACGAATCGGCGATAATACCCTGCCAATCCCAGAAAGCTACGGATCTCAGTAACTGAGGTCGGTCCGGGCCAACTCTGCACTGCCTCGACCTTCCTCGGATCTACCTGAATACCATCACAGGACACCACGTGCCCTAAGAATGCCACGGACTCAAGCCAGAACTCACATTTGGAGAACTTGGCATACAGCTTCTCCTCTCTCAATCTCTGCAACACAATACTCAAGTGCCGAGCATGCTCCTCCTGGCTACGAGAGTAGACTAGAGTGTCATCAATGAATACGATTACAAATGAAACAAGATAGGGCCTGAACACACTGTTCATCAGATGCATAAATGTTGTTGGGGCGTTGGTCGGCCCAAAAGACATCACAAGGAACTCATAGTGACCATATCTGGTCCTGAATGCAGTCTTCATAATGTCGGACTCTCTAATCTTCAGCTGATGGTAGCCTGAACGAAGATCAATCTTCGAGAACACCCTAGCTCCCTGGAGCTGATCAAATAAATCATCAATACGAGGAAGAGGATACTTATTCTTTATTGTTACTTTGTTTAGCTGCCTATAGTCAATACACATCCTCATAGATCCGTCCTTCTTCTTAACAAACAGGACCGGTGCACCCCACGGTGACACACTCGGCCGAATGAACCCCTTATCTAGGAGTTCCTGGAGCTGGTCCTTCAATTCCTTCAACTCAGCTGGTGCCATCCGATACGGAGGAATAGAAATAGGCTGAGTGCCCGGCACCAAATCGATACCAAAATCAATATCCCTGTCCGGCGGCATGCCCGGCAGGTCCGAGAGGAATACATCTGGGAAGTCCCTCACAATGGGAACAGAATCAATACTGGGAGTCCGGGCCTCGACCTCCCGCACAAATGCTAAATAAGAGAGACATCCTTTCCCAACCATTCGTTGGGCCTTGAGGAAAGATATTACCTCGCTAGGTACATACTCAGTCGTGCCTCGCCACTCGATCCTCCGAATGCCCGGCATAGCCAAAGTGACTGTCTTAGCATGATAGTCCGGAATAGCATGACATGGAGATAGCCAGTCCATGCCCAATATAACATCAAAATCAATCATGTCCAGAAGCAGTAGGTCTACTCGGGTCTCCAGACCTCCAATAGTGACCAAACGGGACCGGTATACGTGGTCCACAACAATAGTATCCCCTACCGGGGTAGATACATGCACTCGCAGCTCAAGACTCCCTCGGGTCGTGCCCAAATGAGGAGCAAAATATGTAGACACATAAGAATAAGTAGAACCGGGATCAAACAATACCGAGGCATCTCCGTGGCAGATTGAAATAATACCTGTAATGACAGCATCAGAAGTAACAGCCTCAGATCGGCCCTGAAAAGCATAGCATCTAGCCTGTCCGCCTGATCGGCCTCCCCCTCGAGAGCGACCCCTAGCTGTCCGACCCTCACCCCTAGCCTGGCGGGGCGGGTGCTGAAGTAGAAGGACCGGATGACGAGGGCTACCCCTCTGCTGATAAGATCCGGAAACAAGACGGGGACACTCCCTACGGTGATGCCCAAACTCTCCGCACTCGTAGAAACTCCCCGGTCCTGGGTACCGAGACCGATAAGTACCTGCGGCGCTGGGTGGCCGAGCTGATGAACTTGGCCGAGATGAACCCCGAGCGGATGGGGCTCGTGAAGAACTACGAGCCGGCATGGCACCGAGAGCCGGCCGGCTGCGGTGCGAACCCCGATAATCCTGTCTAGGAGACCATCCGCGACGATCCGAGCGACCCGACCGCGAAGACCCGAAAGAGCGACCTCGGTCTCTGCTAACTCGGCCTCCGGTCCGAATGCCACTACAACTAGTCGCTCCTCGAGGCCTCTTGGCCTCCCTCTCATCCCGCTCCCTGCGACGATCCGTCTCAATGTCGCGAGCAATATCCACAGCATCCTCAAATGTACGACTCAAAACCCTCTCCCGAGTCATCCAGAATACGAATGGGATAAATGAGGCCGTCCACGAAGCGCCCAATCCTCTCTCTGTCGGAATGAACCAACCACGGTGCATATCCGGACAACTCTGTAAACCTGATCTCATACTCTGACACCTGACATGTCCCCCTGACGGAGACCCTCAAACTGCCTATGCATCTCCTCTCTCTGAGATCGAGGCACCCATTTCTCCAAAAACATAGTGGAGAACTCCGGCCATGATAGTGGTGCTGCTCCGGCTGGCCTGCGGCGCTCATAAGCCTCCCACCAAGCGAAGGCTGGTCCCCGAAACTGAAAGGTAGTGAAAGATACCCCACTGGACTCCAATATCCCTGCCGTACGAAGCATCCGACGGCACTTATCCGGAAAACCTTGGGCGTCCTCGCCCGGAGCACCAGTGAACACTGGAGGAGATAACCTGGTGAACCTCTCGAGATGACGCTGCTCATCGTCTGTCATAGCTGGGACCCTGTCCCCCTGAATCTGATCTGCTGGCTGAACCGGAACCACAGGCTGAACTGGAGGAGCCTCTGGTGTCTGTAAGCCCTGCACTGCTGGCTCTGGAGTGCGTACCGCGGGGGTCTGATGACCACCCCCGATCCCCGATGCAGCTGCTGCAGTAGTAACTGAAACCGCCTGTGCTAGGCCAGTGCAGACTGCTAGTATCTGAGCCAGGGTCTCCTGTAGACCCGGAATAGCAATGGGCACAGCTGGTGCCTGATCTGGTGCTGCTGGCACCTCTGCAACTGGGGGCTGTGGGTCAGCTGGCGCTGCCTCAGCTGCCCTAACTCCGCCACGACCACGACCGCGTCCACGACCTCTAGTAGGTGGTAGTGGTGGTCGTCCTCCACGTCCGGATGATCGAGTTCTCGCCATCCGCGAGAGAATAGAATGTCAAAGTTCAGTTCAAGTCAAAAGTAATCGCACGACAAGAATTCCAAGAATTGAAACTTTTCCTAAAAAGGTTTGCAGCCTCCCGAGGATAAGTACAGGCGTCCCCGCACCGATCCACGAGACTCTACCAACCGGCTCATGACTCGCGAGACCTGTTAACCTATGCTTTGATACCAACTTGTCACGACCCAAACCCTGGTCGTGATGGCGCCCAACACAATGCTAGGCAAGCCCGACCATATTATCCCTTAAACCAGCCGGTTATTAATCAAATTAAACTTAAACAGTAAATGATCATATCAGGTGATAACCGAAACGTAAAACATACAAAATACGGTCCCAACCATATCGTGGTGTCACGAGACTGAGCCTCTACAGAATAGCATCCTAATACAACCAAGTCTAGTGAAATAGGAAATCAACAAGATGATAAAGAAGGAGAAAACAAGCTCGGCGGACGCTGGCAGCTACCTCGTAATCTCCGCAAAAGTAGACAAGGATCAGCAGCTAAAATGTCTCAACTGCTCTCGGGTACCTGTGGATCTGCACAGAAAGTGCAGGGGAGTGGGGTGAGTATATTTCAACTCAGTGAGTAACAATAATAAATAATAACCGAAGGTAAGAAATCCTGTGCTATCACTTAGCAGTTCTAAGGCAACCCTCGCAGGTACGTCATCACTATAGAAATGCTCAAATCTCCAATCCACGTTTATCTCTACAAGATTCCACCCCGAACTAACCCTCACTCGTACCCCTACGGTGTACGGCCATCTCAACATATGAAGACACATACTTATGTCTATAATGTATAAGTATTTAAGTAAATAGTAGGGTATGAATAAGTATAATGCTGCGGCGTGCAGCCCGCTCCAATACATATACCGCTGCGGCGCGCAGCACACTCCATTTTATGTCGACGACGCTCACTGGGGGTGTATACAGACTTCGGAGGGGCTCCCTAGGCCCAAGCACTAAAATACTGCGACGTGCAGCACGATCCACACAAATATTACTGCGGCGTGCAGTCCGATCCAATATATATATGTATATATCTCTATACTACTGCGGCGTGCAGCCCGATCCCATCATATACACCAGTGCTCACTGAGAATGTGTGCAGACTCAGACTCCGAAGGGGCTCCTACAGCCCAAGCGCAATAATACTGCGGCGTGCAGTCCGTCCCACATGTATGTTACATGTATATCACATGTATATTACTGCGGCGTGTAGTCCGATCCAATATATATACTGCTGCGGCGTGCAGCCCGATCCAATGTAGGTATATGTATATAATACCTCATAATGGGTCCTCGACCCTATCCCAGTCAATATGTGCTTGGCCTCTCAGGCCCAATATAATATATCACGGTGGGTCCTAGACCCTGTCTCAGTCAATATAGACTTGGCCTTTCAGGCCCACTCAGCTAGAACAGGGAATTCCACCCTAGATAATCTCTCTCAATGTACACATCTAGTACGGGCTCATATTATGCTATACAGCTAGAGCTACGGCTGAGTGTATGTTTCCAATCACGTTATAAGGGTCACCTAGCTCTATAGGTTCCCTAATACTCTACAGATCGGCACAAGGCCCCAAACATGGCTATTAGCCCAATTGTACAGTTATAGTATCAGTAACCGTCATACAACACAGTATTCTATCAGCCGGGAAGGACTAAGTCCGAACCCCTAATCACAATGTCACCACACCCGTTATAGAACGTGTGTCTCATCTCAATATAGCACCGTGAAGTGCTAGTACGGGGTTTCAAACCCTCAGTACATCATTTACTACTACCACTCACCTCGAACCGGTAGAAGCTTCAATCCGCCTTGCGCTTGCCTCGCAAATCAATCTCCTCGGATGCCAAATCTGCTCAAAATCATAGAGAATGCATCAATATACGCTAATTTCATGAAATTCATTCGAAATAACCCAATTTATATCAAAACCCACAAGTTGTCAAAACCCGACATTTGGTACACTTTTCGAAAAATTACAAAAATCACATATTCGGAATCCTCATCTCGGTACGAGTCTAGGCATATAAAATTTACCAAAATCGGACTTCATTTGCCCACTCAAATCAGTGTTTTTCTTCAATTTAGGCTTAGGGCTCAAACCCACCTTAAATCTTCCATTTACAGGGATTTAACCAAGGATTTCATGTTAAAATGATGTAATTAAGCCACAAAACTTACCTCCAACGAATCCCCGATGAATTACCAGCAATTCCCGTGAGTTTCTCTCTCTAGAACTCAAAAATGGCGTCTTGGGTATATGAACCCGCGACTGGTTCTGTTCTGGTTTTAATTTCACTGCCAGACACCATTGTTCATCGCGTTCGCGTGACCCTCTACGCGTTCGCGATGAACAAACCAGCCTTACTCTTCGCGAAGCGACCCTGGCCATGCGTTCGCGATGCTCAAATCCTGTAACCCTTCGCGGACGCGACTCACCCCACGCGTTCGCGATGTTCAACCTCCCGGCCACCCGGATTTCTTCTACGCGTTCGCGATGGACCTCCCGCGAACGCGAAGCACAACATCACGACCCTACGCGAACGCGACCCAAGCAACGCGTTCGCGATGCTTAACACCCCGGACCTACGCGAACGCGATGCCTTCTCCCGCGAACGCGATGCACAAAAAGGCTTGGCCTTCGCGAACGCGACACTGGTCACGCGAACGCGAAGGCTTAAGGGCCTGGGCAGAACCTGCAGTTTTCTGCAGAATTTTTCCAAGTTCTAAATGCCCGGTTGATGGTCCGAATCCATCCCGAGGCCCCCGAGACCCCAACGAAAACCACCAACATACCCCAAAACATGATACGGACTTGTTCCAATCATAAAAACACCATACTAAACATCAAAATCACCAATTAACCACGGATTCAAGCCTAAGTTTCTTCAAAACTTTCAAAACTAACATTCAATCAAAAACCCGACTAAACGACGTCCGAATGACCTGAAATTTTGCAGGCACATCCAAAATCACCTAACGGAGCTACTGCAACTGTCGGAATTCCATTCCGACCCCCGGATCAAAATCTCACCTACCGTTCGGATTTCGCCAAAATTCAACCTTAGCCAATTCAAGCCTATTTCTACACCGGGCCTCCAAATTCAATTCCGATCGCTCCCCTAGCTCACAAATGACCTCCCGGAGCTGACCGAATCATCAGAATTCGATTCCGAGCTCTCTAACTAAATAGTCAACTCCAGGTTGACTTTCCTTATTCAAGTTTCATTCAAAAAGGCTATATGCCTCATTTTCAATCCAATTCACTCCTAACTCCCCCGATAGACTCTAACACCGATATAAAAGCAGGAAATATGTAATTACAACATAACGAGGTGGAAATTCCCGTGACGACGGGCCAGGTCGTCACAACTTCATTATCATTTTCAATTTCTTGTATAACTATCTCATTATCAAGACTGGACCAGGAATCCTTCAAGAATGACACATCATTGAAATCAGCAAAAACTGGATTGTACAAGAAAAGAAAATAAAATAAAATAAGGCTACAAAAATAGAGGAAGAAAGAAATTGCATTTCATTAAACATTAAAAGGTAAAAAAGTTTGGATACATTTGACTAGACGGAACATAGGATTACAATTTTTTAAACAAGATAGATTTTAGAATGGAACATTAAAGCTAACTACCACAACTCCCTTCTGATTGGAAGAGGAGTAGCTTCCTAGTTATTTAGCCTGATCTGGGGTCCAACAAATTGAATATCCATCTTGCTTGTTCCCTCGGCTACCTCTATCATATTTATACCTTCAAACAACCTCTCAAACCTTTCTAACAGCTCTTTATGTGGCCTTATCTCTGCATGGCCCGGCATGACAGTCGCCGGACGTCTTTGTGTACCAGGCTTGACGAAGGAATAGGAATGTTTTGGGATAGGTTTGGGGAGGGTCCATCCTTTCTTTTTAAATCTTTGGCTCTCTATATATCGGTGATGGTTGGCTTGAAACCCAGGCCGAAAGTATTAGTGCCACCCGGAAGATGAACTGGTTGTGTTATTCCATGTAGAGAAACTCCTAAACCTTTTCCCCAAGAAAACCCGTTCTTTAACATTTCCTTAGCAACCATGACCGTCGTAGGGGTTACTTTGGGTTCTGGGATGCTTTCTCCTCCAGATATCTTGTTCAGAGACATAGCATCCATCACTTGGTACATCCAAGGACCTTTTCACATTCGACTTCTTCGAATGGCGTGATGGCATTGCAAATATTATCTTCACCATGCACTACTATCTCTTGCTGATCCCATTCAAACTTCACCATTTGATGTAGTATAGAAGGCACCGCTTTTGCTGCGTGGATCCATGGATGTGATAATAGGAGGTTATAGGACACATCCACGTCCAACACTTGAAACTCCATGGTGAATTCAACTGGTCCGATGGTGAGTTCTAATATGATATCTCCAGCAATGTTCTTTCCACCTCAGTCGAATCCTCTCACACTTATGCTATTTCTGTGGATTCTTTCATGATCAATCTTTAGTTTTCCCAGAGTAGATAAAGGACAAATATTAGCACTCGATCCATTATCGACTAAGAAATGGGCAACCACCGATTCCTCACACTTTACTGTTAGATATAACGCCTTGTTGTGCTCTGTCCCTTCTAATGGTAGTTCATCGTCTGTGAATGTTATCCTGTTTGCCTTAATAATTTTATTTGTAATCTTTTCGAAATGACACACCGTGATCTTTTCTGGTACATGAGCTTTATTTAGGATCTTCATTAATGCCCTTCGGTGTTCATCAGAATGAATCAATAGAGATAGAAAAGATATTTGAGTCGGTGTCTTCCTCAGCTACTCAACCATGGAGTAATCTTGAACTATCATTTTCTTTAGGAACTCCTCATCTTCTTCTTCGGTGACTGCTTTCTTCACATGGGCCGGATTTTCATTCACAACTTTCGCCTTCCTCAAATCATCATGAGCAAAACATCTCCCAGATCGGGTCAAACCATGGGTTTCGTAGATCTCCCCCTTGACTTCTTTTCCTTTGTACATGACAGTTACCTTGTCATAATTCCACGGTATGGCTTTGATGTTCATAATCGGCATCTGAACGACCGGCTTGATGACAACTGGTTCTATATGTGCCCCTTTCACAGTCAATATTGGCTTCACCCCAGGTACTATCACTTTTACAGGTTCATGTTCAATTACAACTGCTGGCTGACTTACAGGTGGCTTAATTGATACTTTTTCAATCCCGACTTTCTCCTCTGTCTTACTGTTTGCTTTGATTGTCATCACAGTCTAAGAGGGCTTTTTGCAGCTTTCTCCTTGTACCAGCTCTATCATATGTGTTTCATGGTGCACAGGCAAAGGATTTTGCGTTATGTTAGGAGCCTCGAGGGCTTGTACCTCAATTCTTCTGGAGTCAATAAGCTCTTGTATTGCAGATTTTAGGTGCCAACATTTCTCCGTATCATGTCCCGGTGCCCCTAAACATATTCACAATGGATGGATTGATCTAAGTTTATTGGTGGAGGATTAGGAATTTTACGCTCAATAGGACTCAGCATCCCTAGTTTTCTTAAATGGTGGAATAGGCTGGTATATGATTCTCCTAGATGAGTGAATGTTTTCTTTCTCTGAGCCC
The DNA here is from genome assembly GCA_032618575.1 of Nicotiana noctiflora. NCBI lineage: Eukaryota > Viridiplantae > Streptophyta > Magnoliopsida > Solanales > Solanaceae > Nicotiana > Nicotiana noctiflora. The sequence goes on from JASVEL010013376.1 coordinate 91,097, forward strand.
TGTCGCTTTTGACTTCAAGGTCGGGATGGAAAATGGTTTTGTTGGGATTTTTGTAGGTTTTTGGTGGCGGGTATGTATTTTGAGCATGGTAGACATTCTGGGGTGCTGGGGTTCGCCATGAAGGAGGAGGTGGTTGGTAAGACTGGGCATGCTGGACAGAAAATTGAGGACAAGTCGGAGGGTAATAATGTTGAGGTGGGTTATACGGTGTTGGTGGGAATAGTTGATATGGGCGAGGATGATGATGATATAGATTGGGGCCCCGGGACCAAGACCTTCCCTCTATAACTGCCACTTCTTCTTTGTTTTTCTTCCCAATTGCTCCTCCCGTCCCCGTCTGAATTGCTTGATTGGTAGCCTAAATGGCTGAATAACTCATGATTTTGTTTGTTTTCTAACCTTCTTCAACAAAGCTCCCCATTTTTACAACCTCATTAAAGGTCTTGCTGATTGCAGACACCAGATGCCCATAGTATGTCGGCTCCAAATCTTGTAAGAAACAATCTACCATTTCTCCTTCTTTCGTTGGTGGATCCACACGAGCCGCCTGCTCTCTCCACCTGAAACCATACTCATGAAAACTCTCTCTGGGCTTCTTTTCCATTTTAGTCAATGACAACCTATCCGCGATGATTTCCAGATTATATTGAAAATGGTTCGCAAATGATTGATCCAAATCATCCCAAATAAACAATCGGGTATGATCTTGACGGGTGTACAATTCAAAGGCTGAGCCGCTGAGGCTTTGACTAAAATAAGCGATAAGTATTTCATCATTTCCCCCAGATCCACGCATTTTGCTGCAATAACCTCTCAGATGGGCCACTGGATCACCATGGCCATCATACATGTCAACAACAACAACAACAACAACTACCCATCATACATGTCACATTTCAGCAATTTAAACCCAGCTGGTAGTTATACTTCGGGGAACAAACACAAGTCCTTGTATGCCACACTTACTTGGCCTCCCAGACACTGCATATTGCGAAATGACTGCTCGAGGCTCTTCATTTTCCTGGCCATCTCCTCATGCTCAGGATTTCTAATAGGTTTCTCCTCTTCCGTCATATCGATTAGTGAGGTATAAGAATCATGTTGTCTGAATGTGGGTTCTAGAGGGTAGTAATGATTATCTTGGATATGAAATACAGGCTCACTAGAGGATTTGTGTAAAGCGTCTGGTGGTGGTGCCACATACACCGGAGAAGCCTGGGTGGTGGTGGTGGAGCTTGTTTAGGAAGTGAGGGTAGAGCTTGTGATGTAGTGGTGTAATAGTGTGGGTATGTAGAAGATGAATTCTGTGATGAACCGGCCCGTCATCATGTGAATTATCACCCCGTTATCCCCGTTATATGCATGTTAATGTTTCAATATGCATGTTTGGTGAGTTTGAGTCGATTCAGATTGAGTTTGGTTGGAAATGAGACAAATAGTCTCTTAGAAGAAGGAATAGTTGGGAAAAGTCAACTGGATGTTGACTTGTGAGTTAGAGAGCTCGAAATCAAATTGTGATGATTCGGTCAGCTCCGGAGGTCATTTATGAGCCAGGAGAGCGATCAGAAGTGAATTTAGAGGTCCGGTGTAGTTTTAGGCTTGAATTGGCTAAGGTTGAATTTTGGCGAAATCCGAATGGTAGGTGAGATTTTGATCCGAGAGTCGGAATGGAATTCTGACAGTTGCACTATCTCTGTTAGGTGATTTTGGATATGCTTGCAAATTTTTAGGTCATTCGGAAGTCGTTTGGTTGGGTTTTTGATCGAATGTTGGTTGCGGAAGTTTAAATGAAAACTTAGGCTTGAATTCGCTTGGATTCGATGATTTCCTTGTTTAAAGGCTTGTTTTTAGGATTGGAACAAGTTTGTATCGTGTTTTGGAGTATGTTGGTGGTTTTTGTTGGGGTCCCGGAGGCCTCGGGATGAATTCAAGGGTCCAAACGGACTATTTTGATCCAAAGTGAGCAGCAGATTGCTGCACTAAATTGCAGAGAAACTTTACTCATCGCGATCGCAGGCCTGGCCATTCGATCGCGTAGTGTATCGGAGAGAGGCCGGGAGATTGTTCTTCGTGATCGCAGGAAAATAAATGCGATCGCATAAGGTTGGGGGTTTGTTCATCGCGATCACGAGGTCATTGATGCGATCGCGTAAGGTTTTGTTCGTAAGCGGTGCGATCACGGTTGTTATGATGCAATCGCATAGGGTCACCGGGTTGAGCACTACGATTGCGGCCGAGCCCACGCGATCGCGTAGACAAAAAGTTGGTCGCCCAAAAGCTGTGCATCGCGATCGCGAGACAAGGGCTTCGATCGCGTAGGGTGAAAATGCCTAGCAGTGAATTTAAGTCTAGAACATTTTAGTCGCGGCCATTCACTCAAAAAGCTCCATTGATGGGTCTTAGAGAGAGAAATTGACAGGAAATTGCTGGGATTTCACCAGGTTATCATCGGAGGTAAGTTTTATGGTTCAAATACGTGTTTTTATCTTAGAATCGTTCTCTATTTCACTGAAATTGGAAGAATTAATGGGGAAATTTAGCCCTAAGCCATGGTTATGATAAAACGTTGAATTGCATGGGCAAACGGAGTCCGATTTTGGAAAACATTATATGTATGGACTTGTGTTGAGATAAGGATTCCGAAAATGTACCTTTCGTAATTTTTCGAGAAGCGTACCAAAAGTCGTATTTTGACAACTTTGTGGATTTTGGTGTAAATCGAGTTATTTCGAATGGGTTGTGTCTAATTAGCCTATATTGATGTATTCTCATTGAATTTGAGTAGATTTGGCATCCGAGGGGATTGATTTGCGAGGCAAGGGCAAGTCGGACTAGGACTTCTACCGGATCGAGGTGAGTGGTAGTAGTGAATAATGTACTGAGGGTTTGAAACCCCGTACTTGCACTATATATTGCTTTGTAGAGATGAGACACGCGTCATGTGACGGGCATGGTGACATTGTGATTTGGGGATTGGACTTGGTCCTTCCCGACTGATATTTTATTGTGTATTATGACTGTGAATGAGCTTATAACTGTGTAATTGGGCTAGTAGCCGTGTTTGGGGCCTTGTGCCAATCTGTAGAAGTATTAGGGAAACCTGTAGCGCTAGATGACCCCTTATATCATGCTGGATAAATACACTCAGGTGTAGTTATAGCTGTATAGTGTATCATGAGCCTGTACTAGATGTGAACTTTGAGAGAGACTACCTAGGGTGGGATTCCCTATGCTAGCTGAGTGGGCCTAAGAGGCTAAGTCTATATTGACTGAGGTGGGGTCGAGGACCCGCTGTGAGGTATTGATATATATACCGGATCGGGCTGGACGGAGATAGGGTCGAGGACCCACTGTGAGATATTATATATATCTATATTGGATCGGGTTACACGCCGCAGCACTATATATATTGGATCGGACCGCACGCCGTAGTAATATACATGTGGACCGGACTGCACGCCGCAGTATTATTGTGATTGGGTTGGGCTGCACACCGCAGCATTATATATATATATATATATATTGGATCGGGCTGCACGCCATAGCAGTAGGAGTGAGGACTAGGTCAGTGTGGGACCATGGGGAGATAGATGTGGACTGGAAAAGGGATTATTCACTGTAGAGATGACTTACTTGTGAGGTTGCCCTTAGAACTGTTTAATGATAGCACATGTGTTCTTATCTTTAGTTATTGTTTATTATTATTACTCACTGAGTTTAAATATACTCACCCCACTCCCATGCACTTTATGTGCAGATTCACAGGTGCCAGAGAGTAGTTGAGCTATCTCAGCTGCTTATTCATTTATATCCCGTGGAGACTTCAAGGTAGCTGCCGACGCCCGCAGGACCTGATCTCTCCTTCTTATCATTTTGTTGCTTTCATTCTGCATAGACTTGTATTGTGTAGGATATTTCATTGTAGAGGCTTAGACTTGTGACACCACGATTTGGTTGGGACCGTATTTTGTATGCTTCTACTTCCACGTTTATTGTTTTGATAGGAAAACATGCTATTTAAGTTTAATTGATCATATATAATTAATAATTGGCTGGTTTAATGGATAACATTATCGAGCTTGCCTAGCAATGTGTTGGGCGCCATCAGGACCGGGGTTTGGGTCATGACAAGTTGGTATCAGAGCCTAGGTTAACAGGTCTCGCGAGTCATGAGCCGGTTTAGTAGAGTCTCGTGGATCGGTACGGGGACGCGTGTACTTATCCTCAGGAGGCTGCAAACCTTTTAGGAAAGTTTCAATTCTTGAAGTTTTTGTCGTGCGATTTTGTTGATTCAAACTGAACTTTGGCATTCTATTCTCTCGCAGATGGCGAGAACTCGAGCTTCCGGACGAGGTGGACGACCACCATTACCACTTGCAAGAGGTCGTGGGCGCGGCCGTGGTCGTGGCAGAGGTAGGGCTATTGAGGCAGTGCCAGCTGACCCACAATCGATAGTTACTGAGGCTCCAGCAGCACCAGTTAAGGCACCAGTTGTGCCCATTGTTATTCTGGGTCTACAAGAGACCCTTGCTCAGATATTAGTAGTTTGCACTGGCGTAGCACAGGCAGTTTCAGTTACCACCACAGCAGCTGCATCAGGGACTGGGGGTGGTCATTAGACCCCATCAGCATGCACTCCAGATCTAGTAGTGTAGGGCTTGTAGACACCTGAGGCTCCTCCAGTTCAGCCTATGGTCCCAGTACAGCCAGCTGTTCAGGTTCAGGGGCACAGGGTCCCAGTTATGATTGACGATGAGCAGCGTCATCTCGAGAGGTTCAGCAGATTATCTTCTCCTATTTTCAGTGGTGCTCTGGGCGAGGACGCCCAAGGTTTTCTAGTTAGGTGCCGTCGGATGCTCCGAACGGCAGGGATCTTGGAGTCTAGTGGTGTATCTTTTACGACCTTCTAGTTTCATTGACCAGCCTTCGCTTTGTGGGAGGCTTATAAGCGCCAAAGACAGTCGGGGGCAGCTCTATTATCATGGTCTGAGTTCTCCACCATGTTCTTGGAGAAGTGGGTGCCTCGATCTCAAAGAGAGGAGATGCGTAGGTAGTTTGAGGGACTCCGCCAGGGAGACATGTCAGTATTAGAGTATGAGATGAGGTTCACAGAGTTATCTAGACATGCACCATGGTTGGTTCCTACTGACCAAGAGAGGATTGGGCGCTTTGTTGATGGCCTTATCTACCCCATCCGCATACTGATGACCTGAGAGAGGGTTTTGAGTCACACTTTTGAGGATGCTGTGGATATCGCTCGCGACATAGAGATAGATCATCACAGGGAGCGAGATGAGAAGGAGGCTAAGAGGCATCAAGGATCAGCTAGTTCTAGTGGCACTCAGACTAGAGGCCAGGGTTAGCAGAGCCAAGGTTTGTCTTTTAGGTCTTCATAGTCGGGCCGCTTAAATCGCCGTAGGTGTTCTTCTAGCTAGGGTTATCAGGGTTCGCACCAGAGCCAGCTATCTCTCAGTGCTATTTCCAGCACAGAGTTCTTCACAGGCCCCATCTGTCCAGGGTTCTTCTCGGCCTAGTTCATCAGCTGGACACTCCAGTGCTAGGGGTCCTCATCAGTATTAGCCTCCAGCAATTGGGAGTTGCTTCGAGTGCGGAGAGTTTAGGCACATCCGCAGAGAGTGTCCCCGTTTTGTTTCCAGGTCATATCAGCAGAGAGGGCAGCCCTCATCATCTGGTCCTTCTACTTCAGCACCTGCCCCACCAGTTGGGGGTGAGGGTCAGTCAGCTAGGGGTCGCCCTCGAGGGGGAGGCCGATCAGGCGGACATGCTAGATGTTATGCTCTTCAGGGCCGATATGAGGCCGTTGCTTGTGATGCTGTCATTACAGGTATTATTTCAGTCTTCTACATGGATGCCTCAGTATTGTTCGATCCAGGTTCTACTTATTCTTATGTATCTACATATTTTTCTCCTTATATGGGCACGACCCGAGGGTGTCTTGCATTTCCACTGCATGTATCTACCCAGGTGGGAGATACTATTATTGTGGATCACGTATATCGGTCCTGTCTGGTCACTATTGGGGGTCTGGAGACCCGAGTGGACCTATTCCTTCTCAGCATGATTGATTTTGATGTTATATTGGGCATGTATTGGTTATCTCCCTGTCATGCTATTCTGGACTGCCATGCCAAGATAGTCACTTTGGCTATGCCGGGCATTCAGAGGATCGAGTGGTGAGGCATGACTAATTATGTACCCAGCAAGGTAATATCTTTTCTCAAGGCCCAATGAATGGTTGAGAAGAGATGTCTTTCTTATTTGGCATTCGTGCAGCAGGTCAGAGCTGAGGCTCCCAGTATTTATTCTGTTCCCATTGTGTGGGATTTTCCTGATATTTTTCCCTCAGAGCTGACGGGCATGCCTCCGGACAGGGACATTGATTTCGGGATCGATTTGGTGCCAGGCACTCAGCCTAATTCCATTCCTCCATATCGTATGGCACCAGCTGAGCTGAAGGAATTTAAGGAGCAGCTCCAGGAACTCCTAGATAAGGGGTTCATTTGGCCGAGTGTGTCACCGTGGGGTGCACCGGTCTTGTTTGTTAAGAAGAAGGATGGCTCTATGAGGATGTGTATTGACTACATGCGGCTGAACAGGGTAACAGTGAAGAACAAGTATCCTCTGCCTCACATTGATGATTTATTTGATCAGCTCCAAGGAGCTAGGGTATTCTCGAAGATTGATCTTCGTTCAGGCTACCACCAACTGAATATTAGAGAGTCTGATATTATGAAGACAGCCTTCATGACAAGGTATGGGCACTATGAGTTTCTTGTGATGTCTTTTGGGCTAACAAATGCCCCAGTCGCGTTCATGCATATGATGAATAGTGTATTTCGGCCATATTTGGACTGTTTCATGATTGTGTTCATAGATGATATCTGGGTGTACTCTCGTAGCCAGGAGGAGCATGCTCAGCAGCTTAGAGTTGTATTGCAGAGGTTGCGGGAGGAGAATTTGTATGCCAAGTTCTCCAAGTTTGAGTTCTGGCTTAATTACGTGGCATTTTTAGGACACGTGGTTTCTCGTGATGGTATTCAGGTGGATCCGAGGAAGGTAGAGGCAGTGCAGAGTTGGGCCCAGACCGACATCAGCTACTGAGATTCGTAGCTTCTTAGGATTGGCAGGGTATTATCGCCGATTTGTTCAGGGATTTTCTTCTATTTCTTCACCCTTGACTAGATTGACTCAGAAGGGTGCTCATTTCGTATGGTCCGAGGAGTGCGAGGAGAGCTTTCAAATGCTCAAGACAGCACTGACCACAGCACCAGTCTTGATACTGCCGTCAGCTTCAGATCCTTATACTGTATATTGCGATGCCTCGGGAGTTGGCATTGGTTGTGTATTTATGTAGGAGGGTAGAGTCATTGCTTATGCTTCTCGCCAGTTAAAGCCGCATGAGAAGAACTACCCTGTACATGATTTGGAGCTAGCAGCCATAGTTCACGCCCTGAAGATTTAGAGGCATTACCTGTACGGTGTCTCTTGTGAGGTGTATACAAATCATCGTAGTCTTCAATATCTACTTAGGAAGAAGGACCTTAATTTGAGACAGCGGAGGTGGCTGGAGTTGCTTAAGGATTATGACATCATTATATTATATCATCCGGGGAAGGCCAATGTTGTGGCCGTTGTTTTGAGCCAAAAGGCAGTCAGTATGGGTATCCTAGCTTATATTACAGTTGGGGAGTGACCATTTGCATGTGATGTTCAGGCTCTAGCCAATCGGCTAGTGAGGTTGGATATTTCTGAGCCGAGCCGAGTGTTGGCTTGTGTTGTTTCTCGATCTTCTTTAAATAATCGCATCAAAGAGTGTCAGTATGATGACCCACATTTGCTTGTCCTTAAGGACAGAGTTCTGCACGATGATGCTAGATACGTGACTATTGATAGTGATGGTGTTCTGAGGATGCAGGGCCGTATCTGCATGCCTAATGTAGTTGGCCTTCGAGAGTAGATACTAGAGGAGGCTCACAACTCGTGGTACTCTATTCATCAAGGTGCCGCGAAGATGTACCAAGACTTGAGACAACATTACTGGTGGAGAAGGATAAAGATGGATATTTTTAGGCATGTAGCCAAGTGCCTCAACTGCCAGCAGGTCAAGTATGAGCATCAAAGACCGGGCGGTGTTCTTCAGCGTATGGACATTACCGAGTGGAAATGGGAGAGGATCACCATGGATTTTGTTACTGGGCTCCCTCGGACTTTGAGGAAGTTTGATTTTGTGTTGGTGATTATTGATCGGCTGACTAAGTCCGCACATTTCATCCCAGTTTGTACAACATACTTATCGAAGCGGTTGGCAGCGATCTTTATTTGGCGAGATTGTCAGGTTGCATGGGGTCCCAGTGTCTATCATATCTGATAGAGGCACTCAATTCACTTCTCAGTTCTGGAGAGCATTTCAGCGAGAGCTAGGTACGCGTGTTGAGTTGAGCACCGCATTCCATCCTTAGATAGACGGACAGTCTGAGCGCACTATTCAGATCCTGGAGGATATGTTGCGTGCATGTGTGATTGATTTTGGAGGTTCGTGAGATAAGTTCTTGCCACTTGCTAAGTTTGCCTACAATAGTTACCAGTCGAGTATTCGGATGGCCGTATACGAGGCGTTGTGTGGCAGACGGTATAGATCTCCCGTGGGATGGTTTGAGCCCGGTGAGGATAGATAGATAGGGACCGAGTTAGTTCAGGATGCTTTGGATAGAGTGAAGTTGATTCAGGAGAGGCTTCGCACAACACAGTCTAGCCAGAAGAGTTATGCGGACAATAGGGTTCAAGAGTTGTCTTTCATGGTTGGTGATAGGGTATTGCTGAAGGTTTCACCCATGAAGGGTGTTATGCGGTTCGGGGAGAAGGGGAAGCCGAGTTCCAGGTACATTGGTCCTTTTGAGATACTCAGGAGGGTTAGAGAGGTGCGTATGAGCTGGCCTTGCCACCCAGTTTGTCCAGTGTTCATTCGGTATTCCATGTGTCTATGCTCCGGAAGTATATCGGGGATCCGTCTCATTTGCTGGACTTCAGTACTATTCAGCTTGATGGTGATCTATCTTATGATGTGGAGGTAGTGGCTATTCTGGGTAGACATGTTCAAAAGTTGAGGTCCAAGGACATTGCTTAAGTCAAGGTGCAGTGGAGAGGCCGGCCGTGGAGGAGGCTGCTTGGGAGGTCGAGCAGGAGATGCAGAGCAGATATCATTACCTATTTGAGTCTCCAGGTATGTTTCTTGACCTGCTCGAGGACGAGCGCTTTCTTAAGTTGGGAAGAATCTTATGACCCGGCCCGTCATCATGTTAATTATCACCTCGTTATCCCCGTTATATGCTTGTTAATGTTTCAATGTGCATGTTTGGTGAGTTTGAGTCGATTCGGATTGAGTTTGGTTGGAAATGAGACAAATAGTCTCTTAGAAGAAGGAATAGTTGGGAAAAGTCAACTAGATGTTGACTTGTGATTTAGAGAGCTCGGAATCAAATTCTGATGATTCGGTCAGCTTCGGGAGGTCATTTATGAGCTAGGAGAGCGATCAGAAGTGAATTTGGAGGTTCGGTGTTAGTTTTAGGCTTGAATTGGATAAGGTTGAATTTTGGCGAAATCCGAATGGTAGGTGCGATTTTTATCCGGGAGTCGGAATGGAATTCCGATAGTTGCAGTAGTTCTGTTAGGTGATTTTGGGTATGCCTGCAATATTTCAGGTCATTCGGAAGTGGTTTGGTCGGGCTTTTGATCGAATGTTGGTTGTGGAAATTTAAATGAAAATCTTAGGCTTGAATTCGCTTGGATTCGATGATTTTCGTGTTTAAGGGCGTGTTTTTAGGATTGGAACAAGTTTGTGTCGTTTTTTGGAGTATGTTGGTGGTTTTCGTTGGGGGTCCTGGAGGCCTCGGGATGAATTCGGGGGTCCAAACGGACCATTATTGAGCCAAAGTGAGCAGCTGATTGCTGCACTAAATTGCAGAGAAACTTTACTCATCACGATTGTAGGCCAGGCCATGAGATCGCGTAGTGTATCGGAGAGAGGCTGGGAGATTGTTCTTCATGATCGCAGGAAGAGAGATGCGATCGCGTAAGGTTGAGGGTTTGCTCATCGCGATCGCGAGGTCATTGATGCGATCATGTAAGGTTTTGTTCGTTAGAAGTGTGATCGCGGTCGTTATGATACAATCACGTCGGGTCGCTGAGGTGAGCACAACGATCGCGGCCGAGCCCACGCGATCGCGTAAAGGAAAATTTGGTCGCCCAACAGCTGTGTATCGTGATAGCGAGCCAAGGTCTACGATCGCGTAGGGTAAAAATGCCTGGCAGTGAATTTAGGTCCATACCATTTCAGTTGCGGCCATTCACTCAAAAGGCTCCATTGTTGAGTCTTAGAGAGAGAAATTGACAGGAAATTGCTATGATTTCACCGGGTTATCATCAGAGGTAAGTTTTATGGTCAAATACGTGTTTTTATCTTAGAATCCATGTCTATTTCACTGAAATTGGAAGAATTCACGGGGGAATTTAGCCCTAAGTCAGGGTTATGATAAAATGTTGAATTGCATGGGCAAACAGAGTCCGATTTGGCAAACTTTATATGTATGGACTCGTGTTGAGATAAGAATTTTGAAAATGTAACTTTCATACTTTTTCGAGAAGGGTACCAAAAGTTGGATTTTGACAACTTTGAGGGTTTTGGTGTATATCGAGTTATTTCGAATGGGTTGTGTCTAATTAGCCTATATTGATGTATTCTCATTGAGTTTGAGCAGATTTGGCATCCATGGGGATTGATTTGTGAGGCAAGCCCAAGGCGGACTATGACTTCTACCGGATCGAGGTGAGTGGTGGTAGTAACTAATGTACTGAGGGTTTGAAACCTCGTACGTGCACTATACAATGCTTTGTTGAGATGAGACACGTGTCATGTGACGAGCGTGGTGACATTGTTATTTGGGGATTGGAATTGGTCCTTCCCGACTGATAGTTTATTGTGTATTATGACTGTGAATGAGCTTATAACTGTGTAATTGGGCTAGTAGCCGTGTTTGGGGCCTTGTGCCGATCTGTAGAAGTATTAGGGAAACCTGGTGAGCTAGGTGACCCCTTATATCATGCTGGATACATACACTCAGCCGTAGTTATAGATGTTTAGTGTATCATGAGCCAGTACTAGATGAGTACTTTGAGAGAGACTACCTAGGGTGGGATTCCCTGTGCTAGCTGAGTGGGCCTGAGAGGCTAAGTCTATATTGACTGAGGTGGGGTCGAGGACCCGCTGTGAGGTATTGATATATATTCTAGATCTTGCTGCATGCCGCAGCATTTATACATATATATACATATATATTAGATGGGGCTGCACGCCGCAGTATTATTTCTCTTGGGCTATAGGAGCCCCTCTGGAGTCTGTACACACCCCCAGTGAGCTGTGACGACCCAAAGGGTCATCACCTATTTTCCTCACTTGTTCCATACTCCCGAGGCCTTGAAAATCTCATTCTATATTGCCTCGATTTACGTGCACGATCCAAGCTTGTAGCCGGAAAGATTTTTGTGATAGAAAATATGAATTCTATAAGAAATTTGGATAAAAATGATAGTAATATTGACATGGTTGACTTTGGTCAACATTTTTTGTAAACGGACCCGGACCCGAGAAGGACGGTCCTGGAAGGTCCGTAGGAAAATATGGGACTTGGACATGCGTCCGGAGTCGAATTCTGAGGCCTAGAGCCCAAGTTATGAATCTTTCTGTGAAATTGTTTTTGATGCAATTATTAAAGGAAAATGAATTAATTGACCTTGGTATCGGGCTCGTATTTTGGTTCCTACACCCGGTACAAGTCTTAAATATTATATATGTGCTTTCTGCAAAGTTTGGTGACATTTGGAGGTCGTTTGATATGTTTTGGATCTTGAGTTCCAAGTTTGAAAGTTTTGAACAACCAAAAGTATGAAAATCATGAACTTGAGGCTTGATTTGATGAAAACGATATTATATATTGGCGATGTGATCGCACGAGCAAGTTAGTAACGTGTTTTTGATGTTGTGTACATGTTTGGTTTGGAGCTCGGGGGCTCGGGTAATGATTTGATAGGCCGTTGGATCAATTTTTGAATTTTTGCACTGCTGGTTTTTCACCCAGCTGTTGGCTTCGCATTTGCGAAGAATTTCTCGCAAACGCGAAGGTGACAGGTCAAGGCTGGGTTCGCAAATGCAAACCCTTGATCGCAAATGTGAAGGGCGTCCAGGACTGCTTGGGTTCGCAAATGCGAACACAACCTCGCAAATGCAAGGCCTTCAGTGTTAAGCCTGGCTTCGCAAATGCGAAGCATTTGTCGCAAATGCGAAGGCCCCTTGATCCAGCCTTGTTCGCAAATGCGAACGAATGTTCGCAAATGCGAACTTCCCAGCTTTGCCTTGGCTTCGCAAATGCGAAGAAAAGTTCGCAAATGCGAACTTCGCATCTTTAGCTTATTTTCAAACTCCAGAATTTTTTCGGGGTTCGCAACTGCGAACCCCTGCTCGCAAATGCGAACACAGAGACCTATAAATCATGATTTCCAGCTTCATTTTTCACATTTCACAACCCAAAAACATCCATTGGCGATTTTTCACGAACTCCCTCTTCTTCAAAGCAATTGTAAGTCACTTTTTACTTAATTCTTTCAATTCCTAACAACATTAAACATGTTTTTCAATAAAAATCAAAGGTTTTCATGGTAGAATTTCTTGTTTTTGGTAGAATATATGGTTTTCATAAATTGGGTAATTGGACCTCGAATTGAGGTCCGATTTTGAAACAAATCACATACTTGAACTCGGGGAGGAATGGGTAACCGGATTTTGGTCCGAACCCCGAGTTCCGATCATGTGGGCCCGGGGTCGATATTCACTATTCCGGGCAGAATGTTGTAAAAAGTGTAATTGGCCTTGTGAATTAGTTTATTGAGTAGTATTGATGATATTAAATCAATTGTGTATAGATACGATTGGATTGGAGCCAAATTTGAAAGGAAAAGGCACTGCCACGAATTGAATTGTTCGTAAACATTCGAGGTAAGTGTTTGTTCTATCCTAGCTTGAGGGAATATGATTGTGTGTTATGTGCTGTGTGATCGAGTGTGGTGTATGGGCTGTGGTGATGAGCATCCATACACTGGCGTCCAGCATGACCGTGAGTCGTTGTTGATACTTGTTGTGAGACATATTTGAAGATAAATTGTTGAACCCTTACCGGGTTGTAGAGTTGCTATTGTTTTCCCTTGCCGGGACCACTGTTGTAGTTATTATTGTGTCCCTTGCCGGGACGGTTCATGATTTGTTGTTTGCATTCTCTGCCCTTAACTGTGATTGTTATCTGGGTGAGGATGAGTGATAATAAACGAAGGGTGATGCCGTGCCTTGATTTATTGTTTATGCACGAAGGTTAATGTCATGCCTTGTTATTGATTATGCACGAAGGTTAATGTCGTGCCATGTTATTGATTATGCACGAAGGATCATGCCGTGCCTTGTTATTGAACCATGTACGAAGGATCATGTCGTACCATGGATGTGAGGATGAGAGTAAAAGCACAAACGGTGATGCCGTGCACGTTATTTGCTTATTGGGTGAGGATGAGAGTAAAAGCACGAAGGGTGATGCCGTGCACTTTATTTGCTATTTCATTGACTTGACATTACTTGTTACTCATTAAACTTGTTTTCCTTGTTGATTTAATGACTATTGGTAACTGTTGATTTATTTTGTGATATTCCTTATTGCGTTGTTACTTGGCTATTTCTCGTTATCTTGTGGTATACATATATATAGTACTGCACAGGTTTATGTGGGTGTCTGGTCCTAGGCTTGTCACTACTTCACCGGGATAGGCCAGGCACTTACCAGCACATGGGGTCGGTTGTGCTGATACTGCACTTCTGTGCGTTTTTGCACAGGTCCAGGTTTCGATCAGGAGCAGCATCAGTAGATCTTTTGCGTGGAAGTTGATCGTATTTGAGACCGAGGTAGCTTGCAGGCATCGGCAGGCCCGGCGTCTCTCCCTTTACTTATGTTACTAGCTGTAGTCTCTTTGTTCCGAGACAAACAGATTATGTTATATTTCTTTCAGATTTTTATGTGTAGTATTTAGTAGTAGTTCGTGAGTTGGTGACTCCACGTCTTGGGTTAGAGGATTTTAGTATCAGTTACCTTGAAACTGCTTATTTTTATTTTTATAAAGTCTTCCGCACTTGTTTAACTAAGATTATGATTTTGCTTGTTAAATTGAGTATGAAATATTATTAGAAACAGGATAGTGTGAGTAAAGTGGCTTGCCTAGCTATCACGAGTAGGCGCCATCACGATCCCGATGTTAGGGGAAAATCCGGGTCGTGACAAGTTGGTATCAGAGCTCTAGGTTACATAGGTCTCACCACTAACGAACAAGCTTAGTAGAGTTTGAGAGGTAGGTACGGAGACGTCTGTACTTGTCCTCCAGAGTTTATTGAGTTAGGAAAGAGTCTCTCATTTTTTCCTTCTTGTCGTGCGATTTGTTTCTCAAATACTGATTGAACATCTATTATGTCCTTTCGCAGATGGTGAGGACACGCGCTTCTTCGTCCGCTGACCAGCAGCCTGAGCCCCAGGCAGCTCCCGTGAGGGGCAGGGGCCGAGGCCGTATCGGAGGTCGTGGTAGGGGCAGAGCTCAGCCCCCGGCAGCTATTCCGGAGGTGGATCCTCATATTGAGACTGGCAATGAGGTTTCAGTCCCAGCAGCTCTAGGGGGCCCAGCTCAGGTCCCGGAGAGGCTTTATTTACCCCGGATCTTCGGGAGGCTTTGGTCAGGATAGCGGGATTTATGGACAACATTGCTAGAGCGGGTTTATTATCAGTTGCACCAGCCGCTTCTCAGGCTGGAGGAGGGGCCCGGACTCCTATTGCTCGTACTCCGGAGCTAGTAGCTCCTCAGCCTCAGGCACCAGTGGTTCAGCCAGCTGTGGCCACTCAGTCAGGTACCACAGCTCATGCAGGTGATGGAGCGGCCATGACTTCTGATTCTTTATGGAGACTTGATCGGTTCTCCAAACTGTTTACCACTACTTTCAGCGCTGCCACATCAGAGGATCCTCAAGATTTCTTATTCAGTTGCCATGAGATTCACAAGACTATAGGGATCGTAGAGTCCAATGGAGTTGACTTCTGTACATTCAGGCTTTCGGGATCCGCCAAGACTTGGTGGAGGGATTATTGTTTGACTCGACCAGCAGGGTCCCCAGCTTTATCATGGGACCAGTTTGCAGAGTTATTTCTGGAGACGTTTCTCCCTAGTACTCAGCGAGATGCACTTCGGAGGCAGTTTGAGCGCCTCCAGTAGGGCACTATGACTGTCACTCAGTATGAGATGAGATTTGTTGATTTGGCATGTCATGCAGTGGTGATACTCCCCACAGAGCGGGAGAGGGTCCGCAGGTTCATAGATGGACTTAACCAGCCAATTAGACTTCAGATGGCTTTGGGAGTGGGGAGTGATATATCATTTCAGGAGGCAACTAATGCAGCACGTAGAGTTGAGATGGCTTTTGCTCGGAGAGGTGGTTATTCTTCAGACAAGAGGCCTCGTCATTCAGGCAGGTTTACTGGTTCTTCTTCTGGTGGCAGAGAATCTTTTGACAGAGGCCAGTCTTCCAAGCCTTTCCATTCCACCCTTCAGGCTTCACAGGGTGGACCAGGTGATCGTGGGTTTCGTGAGCAGCATTCAGATCAGTCTCCTATTAATGCTCAGCCTCTTCAGAGTGTTCGTGGAGGCCATTCAGGTCGTCAGGGCCAGCAGCCCCATCAGCCTAGGAGTTGCTACGGTTGTGGTGACCCAGGTCATTTTGTCAGGTTCTGCCCTCGAGCGACGGGCAACACTCAGCAGCAGGGCCCTCGTCCCACGATTCAGGCCCCAGCTGACCCTCAGCCTGCCCAGCCAGCTAGAGGTGGGGTAGAGATTATAGAGGTGGAGGTCAAGACCATAGAGGTGGAGATCGTCCAGCCAGAGGTAGAGGTCAGCGAGTTGATGGCCGTCCTAGAGACGTAGCTTAGAGGGGAGGTACAGATCCCCAATTCTATGCTTTACCAGCCAGGCCAGAGGTAGAGGCATTAGATGCCGTGATTACAGGTACTATTTTTGTGTGTGGCAGAGGTGCTTCGGCATTATTTGACCCCGGGTCTATATATTCATATGTGTCTTCCTACTTTGCACTGTATTTCGGCCGTGCCCAGCTATGCTCTGGATATTCCAGTTTATGTGTCTACACCGGTGGGTGACTCTATTGTAGTCGACCGGGTGCATCGTTCGAGCTTAGTTATCTTTGGGGGTCTTGAGACCCGTGTTGATCTGTTGCTTTTGGACATGGTGGATTTTGATGTCATATTGGGGATGGACTGGTTGTCCCCATACCATGCTATTCTAGATTGTCATGCTAATATTGTGACCTTAGCCTTGCCAGAATCACCTCGACTAGAGTGGAAAGGTACCTCAAGCCACTCCGTTCGCACTGTTATTTCTTATGTTAAGGCTCGACGCATGGTCGAGAAGGGGTGTTTAGCTTATCTGGCTTATGTTCGTGATTCCAGCGCAGAGGTTCCTTCTATTGATTTAGTCCCCATTGTACGGGAGCTTCCTGAGGTTTTCCCTTCAGACCTGCCGGGCATGCCACCCGACAGGGATATTGATTTCTTCATTGATCTAGCACCGGGAACTCAGTCCATCTCTATTCCACCCTATCGTATGGCCCCCCCGGAATTAAAAGAGTTGAAAGATCAGTTGCAAGACCTTCTTGAGAAGGGCTTTATCAGGCCCAGTGTTTCCCCCTGGGGAGCACCTGTATTATTTGTAAAGAAGAAAGATGGCTCGGTGCGGATGTGCATTGATTACCGGCAATTGAACAAAGTGACAATAAAGAATAAGTATCCACTACCGAGGATTGATGATTTGTTTGACCAGCTCCAGGGAGCTAGGGTGTTCTCAAAGATAGACTTGAGGTCAGGCTGCCATCAGCTGAAGATCAGGGCGGCTGACATTCCTAAGACAACCTTTCGCACGAGATATGGGCATTATGAGTTCTTGGTCATGTCCTTCGGGTTGACCAATGCCCCAACAACATTCATGGAATTGATGAATAGGGTATTCAGGCCTTACTTAGATCTGTTCGTGATAGCCTTTATGGTTGACATCCTGGTACACTCCCGCAGTCGGGAAGAGCACGAGCAACACCTCAGAGTGGTTCTCCAGACTCTGAAGGATAATCAGCTATATGCCAAATTTTCGAAATGTGAGTTCTGGTTATGTTCGGTAGCATTTCTGGGTCATATCGTATCAGTAGAGGGTATTCAGGTGGACCCAAAGAAGATTGAGGTGGTCCAGAATTGGCCTCGACCAGCTTCAGTGATCGAGATCCGGAGTTTCTTGGGGTTAGCTGGGTACTACCGTCGATTTGTAGAGGGGTTCTCTTCTATTGCAGCCCCGATGACCAGTTTGACCCAGAAGGGTGTCCAGTTCCAGTGGTCAGAGGAGTGTGAGGTGAGCTTTTAGAAGCTCAAGACAGCCTTGACCACCGCGCCGGTGTTGATACTACCTACGGGTGCAGGACCTTATACAGTTTATTGTGACGCATCTCGTACAGAGGGCTTGGAGCGGTATTGATGTAGGATGGTAAGGTTATCGCTTATGCTTCGAGGCAGTAAAAAATACATGAGAAGAATTATCCAGTACATGATCTTGAGTTAGCAGCAGTGGTGCATGCCTTGAAGATCTGGAGGCATTATCTATCGGTATGACGTGTGAGGTATACACTGGTCACAAAAGCCTACAGTACTTGTTCAAGCAAAAGGAGTTGAATCTACGATAGCGGAGATGGTTAGAGTTGCTGAAAGACTATGATGTTACTATCCTATACCACCCGGGTAAGGCCAATGTGGTGGCCGATGCATTGAGTAGAAAGTCTGCCAGCATGGGTAGTCTTGCATTCATTCCGGTCAGTCAGAGACCATTTGCTCTAGATGTCTAGGACTTAGCCAACAGGTTCGTGAGATTAGACATTTCTGAGCCTAGCAGGGTGTTAGCCTGCACGGTCGTTTGTTCTTCTCTATTTGAGCGTATCCGTGAGAGGCAAATTGATGATCCTCATTTGCGTGATTTGAGAGACACAGTACAGCGAGGAGGTTCCACACAGGTAAATCTAGATGATGATGGGGTATTGAGATTGTAGGGTCGAGTTTGTGTGCCCAATGTCGAAGGGATTCGAGAGTTGATCTTAACAGAGGCCCACAGTTCGCGGTATTCCATTTACCCGGGGCACCGCGAAGATGTACCAGGACTTACGGCAGCACTATTGGTGGCGCAGAATGAAGAAAGATATCGTTGCGTATGTCGCTCGGTGTCTAAATTGTCGGCAGGTGAAATATGAGCACCAGAGACCTGGTGGTGTATTCCAGAGGATTGAAATTCCCGAGTGGAAATGGGAGCGGATCACTATGGACTTCGTTACGGGACTTCCTTTGACTCGGAGGAAATTTGATGCTATTTGGGTCATTGTTGATAGGCTGACCAAGTCAGCACACTTCATTCCAGTATCTGTCTCCTACTCATCGGAGAGATTAGCGGAGATTTACATTAGGGAGATTGTTCGACTTCATGGGGTGCCGATATCTATTATCTGTGATCGGGGTACACAGTTTACCTCGCGGTTCTGGAGAGCGGTCCAGCAGGAGTTAGGCACCCAGGTTCAGCTGAGTACAGCTTTTCATCCTCAGACAGATGGTCAGTCCGAGAGGACTATTCAGATTCTAGAGGACATGCTTCGGGCCTGTGTCATTGATTGCGGAGGCTCGTGGGACCAGTTTCTACCATTAGCAGAGTTCGCCTACAATAATAGCTACCAGACCAGCATCCAGATGGCCCAGTATGAGGCATTGTATGGTAGGCGATGTCGATCTCCAGTCGGATGTTTTGAGCCGGGCAAGGCTCGGTTGTTGGGTACAGATTTAGTTCAGGAGGCCTTGGATAAGGTCAAGACTATCCAGGAGAGATTGCTCAGTCCAGACAGAAGACTTATGCAGATGGTAATGTTCGAGATGTAGATTTCATGGTTGGTGAGCGAGTATTGCTCCGAGTGTCGCCTATGAAGGGCGTGATGAGGTTCGGGAAGAAGGGCAAGCTCAGCCCTAGGTATATTGGCCCATTTGAGATTCTAGACCGAGTGGGAGCTTACAGACTAGCTTTGCCGCCTAGCTTATCAGCCGTGCATCCAATTTTTCATGTATCTATGCTTCGGAGATACGACGACGATCCCACACATGTGTTAGACTTCAGCACTGTCCAATTGGACAATGATCTATCTTACGAGGAGGAGCCGGTGGCTATTCTAGATCGGCAGGTTTGACAGTTGAGGTCGAAGAGTTATCCTTCTGTGCGTGTTCAGTGGAGAGGTCAGCCTCCTGAGGCATCGACCTGGGAGTCCGAGTCCGATATGCGGAGCCGCTACCCATATTTGTTCCCCGACTCAGGTGCTTCCTTTTCTTGTCCGTTCGAGGACGAATGGTTGTTTTAGAGGTGGAGAATGTGACGACCCAAAGGGTCATCACATGTTTTCCTCACTTGTTCCATACTCCCGAGGCCTTGAAAACCTCATTCTATATTGCCTCGATTTATGTGCACGATCCGAGCTTGTAGCCGGAAAGATTTTTGTGATAGAAAATATTAATTCTATGAGAAATTTGGATAAACATGATAGTAATATTGATATGGTTGACTTCGGTCAACATTTTTGGTAAACGGACCCGGACCCGGACTCGAATTCTGAGGCCTAGAGCCTAAGTTATGAATTTTTCTGTGAAATTGTTTTTGATGCAATTATTAAAGAAAAATGAATTAATTGACCTTGGTATCGGGCTCGTATTTTGGTTCCGACACCCGATACAAGTCTTAAATATTATATACGTGCTTTCTGCAAAGTTTGGTGACATTTGGAGGTCGTTTGATATGTTTTGGACCTTGAGTTCCAAGTTTGCAAGTTTTGAAAAACCAAAAGTATGAAAATCATGCACTTGACGCTATATTTGATGAAAACGATGTTATATTGGCGATGTGATCGCACGAGCAAGTTTGTAACGTGTTTTTTATGTTGTGTACATGTTTGTTTTGGAGCCCGGGGGGCTCGGGTAAATATTTGATAGGCCGTAGGATCAATTTCTGAATTTTTGCACTGCTGGTTTTTCACCCTGCTGTTGGCTTCGCATTTGCAAAGAATTTCTCGCAAATGCGAAGGTGACAGGTCAAGGCTGGGTTCGCAAATGCGAACCCTTGATCGCAAATGCGAAGGGCGTCCAGGACTGCTTGGGTTCGCAAATGCGAACACAACCTCGCAAATGCGAGGTTGACAGCAATCAACCCAAGTTCATAAATGCGAACTTATGGCCGCAATTGCGACAACCCCAGTAATCCAGCCTTGTTCGCAAATGCGAACTTCCCAGTTATGCCTTGGCTTCGCAAATGCGAACTTCCCATCCTTAGCTTATTTTTCAAACTCCAGAATTTGGTCGGGGTTCGCAATTGCGAACCCCTGCTCGCAAATGCGAACACAGAGACCTGTAAATCACGATTTCCAGCTTCATTTTTCACATTTCACAACCCGAAAACATCCATTGGCGATTTTTCAAGAAATCCCTCTTCTTCAAAGCAATTGTAAGTCACTTTTTACTTAATTCTTTCAATTCCTAACAACATTAAACATGTTTTTCAATAGAAATACAAGGTTTTCATGGTAGAATTTCTTGTTTTTGGTAGAATATAGGGTTTTCATGAATTGGGTAATTGGACCTCGAATTGAGGTCTGATTTGAAACAAATCACATACTTGAACTCGGGGAGGAATGGGTATTCGGATTTTGGTCCGAACCCCGAGTTCCGACCATGTGGGCCCGGGGTCGATATTCACTATTACAGGCAGAATGTTGTAAAAATTGTAATTGGCCGTATGAATTAGTTTGTTGAGTAGTATTGATGATATTAAATCAATTGTGTATAGATACGATTGGATTGGAGCCAAATTTGAAAGGAAAAGGCATTGCCACGGATTGAATTGTTCGTAAACATTCGAGGTAAGTGTTTGTTCTATCCTAGCTTGAGGGAATAGGATTGTGTGTTATGTGCTATGTGATCGAGTGTGGTGTATGGGCTGTGGTGACGAGCATCCATACACTGGCGTCTAGCATGACCGTGAGTCATTGTTGATACTTGTTGTGAGACATATTTGAAGATAAATTGTTGAACCCTTGCCGGGTTGTAGAGTTGCTATTGTTTTCCCTTGCCGGGACCATTGTTGTAGTGATTATTGTGTCCCTTGCCGGGACGGTGCATGATTTGTTGTTTTCATTCTCTGCCCTTAACTGTGATTGTTATCTGGGTGAGGATGAGTAATAATGCACGAAGAGTGATGTCGTCCCTTGATTTATTGTTTATGCACGAAGGTTAATGTCGTGCCTTGTTATTGATTATGCACGAAGGTTAATGTCGTGCCATGTTATTGATTATGCACGAAGGATCATGCTGTGCCTTGTTATTGAACCATGTACGAAGGATCATGCCGTACCATGGATGTGAGGATGAGAGTAAAAGTACGAAGGGTGATGCCGTGCACTTTATTTGCTTATTTGGTGAGGATGAGAGTAAAAGCACAAAGGGTGATGTCGTGCACTTTATTTGCTGTTTCATTGACTTGACATTACTTGTTACTTATTAAACTTGTTTTCCTTGTTGATTTAATGACTATTGTTAACTGTTGATTTATTCTGTGATATTCGTTATTGCGCTGTTACTTGGCTATTTCTCGTTATCTTGTGGTATACATATATATAGAACTGCACAGGTTTATGTGGGTGTCTGGTCCTAGGCTTGTCACTACTTCGCTAGGATAGGCCAGGCACTTACCGACACATGGGGTCGGTTGTGCTGATACTGCATTTCTGTGCATTTTTGCACAGGTCCAAGTTTCGATCAGGAGCAGCAGCAGTATATCTTTTGCGTGGAAGTTGATCGTATTTGAGACCGAGGTAGCTTGCAGGCGTCCGCAGGCTCGGCGACTCTCCCTTTACTTATGTTACTAGTTGTAGTCTCTTTATTCCGAGACAAACAAATTATGTTATATTTCTTTCAGACTTTTATGTGTAGTATTCAGTAGTAGTTCGTGAGTTGGTGACTCCACATCTTGGGTAGAGGATTTTAGTATCAGTTACCTTGAAACTGCTTATTTTTATTTTTATAAAGTCTTCCGCACTTGTTTAACTAAGATTATGATTTTGATTGTTAAATTTAGTATGAAATATTATTAGAAACATGATAGTGTGAGTAAAGTGGCTTGCCTAGCTATCACGAGTAGGCGCCATCACGATCCCGATGTTGGGGGAAAATCCGGGTCGTGACATGAGCGTCGTCGACGTTAAATGGATCGAGCTGCACGCCGCAGCACTATTATATTTTGGATCGGGCTGCACGCCGCAGCGCTATATATATTGGATCGGGATGCACGCCGCATCATTATATACATATACATATATATATATATATATATATATATATATATATATATATATACATATATATATATATATATATACATATATATATATATACATGTATATGTATATGTATATATTGGATCGGGCTGCACGCCGCATCAGTAGGAGTGAGGACTAGGTCAGTGTGGACCATGTGGAGATAGATGTGGACTGGAAATGGGATTATTCACTGTAGAGATGACTTACCCGTGAGGTTGCCCTTAGAACTGTTTAGTGATAGAACATTTGTTTTTATCTTCAGTTATTATTTATTATTGTTACTCACTGAGTTGAAATATAGTCACCCCACTCCCCTGCATTTTCTGTGCAGATTCACAGGTGCCAGAGAGTAGTTGAGATGTCGCACCTGCTTATTCATTTTTATCCCGTGGAGACTTCGAGGTAGCTGCCGACGCCTGCAGGACCTGATCTCTCCTTCTTTTCATTTTGTTGCTTTCATTCTGCCTAGACTTGTATTGTGTAGGATATTTCATTGTAGAGGCTCAGACTTGTGAAACCACGATTTGGTTGGGACCGTATTTTGTATGCTTCTACTTCCATGTTTATCGTTTTGATATGAAAACATGATATTTAAGTTTAATTGATCATTTGTATTTTATAATTTGCTGGTTTAATGGATAACATGGTCGGGCTTGCCTAGCAATGTGTTGGGCGTCATCACGACCGGGTTTTGGGTCGTGACAAGTTGGATTTTCAATTTCATTGATATTCAATCATTGATTATAAAAGATGATGTTGTACTACAATCTTCTAAATGCGAAAAATAAAAATACAGAAAATACATGTCCTATGAATACATTAAAGCTCCTAGTGTCCGCAAGACATCGTTCGGTCTTACCGCGAGCCTATATGCTAATCCCCTTTGGAGTTTATCCAGGTCTGTCATTACTTGTTTCAAAAACATCATTACTTTTGCGGCAAATGTGGACTGGGTCATATCATTGCACAATTGGCATTTCCGTGTAATATAGTGAGAGTTGTTAACAATTCTTTCCCTGATAATCCTTTCTCTTGAAGCAACCTCCCAATCTGTTGGGCACGTCATCGGCAGCTGATTGTAAGCTTCTTTCGAATTGTAGGTCCAGAACTTGTTTTTCCAACATACTGATTTTGGCTCGATATTCATTTTCTTTGGCCAACAAATCCCATTTTTCCTTTGATAGTTCGGCAAATTCTTGAATGTGAGGTCTCTTCATCGGTCTTTCATGCTCAAAATATCTACGGTACCATGAGGAATACCCAGGTGACACTTCACCCCTCGCTCGATAACTCACACAAGTGTTCACTCTCAGACATTGGCACTCATTCCATATTTGCCGGACTTTTACTTCCGTAAATTGCCCATCGGGAATAATCTCTATTGCTTGAAGGCTGAGATTCCTATCTTTTGGCACAATTTGATATCTTCCGAGGTACCGTAATACTCGGTATGGCGCATAAGGTTGGATACTCTTGAGACCCATTAAAAGGAAATGCGACCCTTCTGCTGGCATTTATATGACTTCATTGATGGACAACCATCAGTATACCCATTCTATCTGGCTAGCAGTAAGTGATCGGAAGTAGGTGACCCAACCTTTTGATCCTTCTGGCAACTTGGCCTCTTTTGTCCTCATGTAGAATTCCTCGATACAAGTCTTTTCAGACGATCCATAACTCAAAAACTGAGGGTTGTGGCATAAATGCTCTATCATCCACATCTGAAGTAGTAGATTACTGTGACGACCCAAAGGGTCATCACCTACTTTCCTCACTTGTTCTACACTTCCGAGACCTTGAAAACCTCATTCTATGTTGCCTCGATTTACGTGCGCGATCCGGGCATGTACACAGAAAAGATGTGTGATAGAAAATATGAATTCTATGAAAAATTTGGAGAAAAATGATATTAATATTGATATAGTTGACTTCGGTCAACATTTTTGGTAAACGGATCCGGACCCGGACCCGAGATCGGATGGTCTCGGAAGGTCCGGAGTCGAATTCTGAGGCCTAGAGCCCAAGTTATGAATTTTTCTGTGAAATTGTTTTTGCTGTAATTATTAAAGGAAAATGAATTAAATGACCATGGTATCGGGCTCCTATTTTGGTTCCGACGCCCAGTACAAGTCTTAAATATTATATATGTGCTTTATGCAAAGTTTGGTGACATTCGGATGTCGTTTGATATGTTTTGGACCTTGAGTTCCAAGTTAGAAAGTTTTGAAAACCAAAAGTATGAATATCATGAATTTGAGGCTTGATTTGATGAAAACGATGTTATATTGGCGATGTGATCGCACAGACAAGTTTGTAATGTGTTTTTGATGTTGTGTACATGTTTGGTTGGGAGCCCCGGGGGCTCGGGTAAAGATTTGGTAGGTCGTTGGATCAATTTCTGAATTTTTGCACTGCTGGTTTTTCACCCAGCTGTTGGCTTCGCAAATGCGAAGAATTTCTCGCAAATGCGAAGGTGACAGGTCAAGGCTGGGTTCGCAAATGCGAAACCTTGATTGCAAATGCGAAGGGGTGTCCAGGACTGCTTGGTTCGCAATTGCGAGGCCCTCAATTAACCGCCTGGCTTCGCAAATGCGAACCTCCTATCGCAAATGCGAACATCCCTTGTCCCAGCCAGGTTCGCAAATGCGAAGCCTGTCTCGCAAATGCGAGAACATCAGGCCCCAGACCTGTAGCGTTCGCAATTGCGAACAAATGTTCGCAATTGCGATATCCGCAACTGCGTAATTCTATACTTAAACGAATTTTTCAGTTCATTCTTCACCTTTTCAAAAACCCTCACACCACACACGAGCTCTCAAGGCCAAATTCACTCCAAAGAAATTGTAAGTCACTTTTTACTTAATTCCTTCAATTCCTAACAATATTAAACATGTTTTTCAATAAGAATCAAAGGTTTCCATGGTAGAAATCCATGTTTTTGGGTAGAACCTAGGTTTTTCATGAATTGGGCAATTGAACCTCGAATTGAGGTCCGATTTTGAAACAAAACATATAATTGAACTCGTGAGGGAATGGATAACCGAATTTTGGTCCGAACCCCGAGTTCCGACCACGTGGGGCCAGGGGCATTTTGGGAAATTTTGGGGTAAACTTTGAGAAAACCATTTTTAAGCATTCAAACTAAGTTAATTAGTATTTATTAATATAATGGAGTCAATTATGTTTAGATTCGAGCTAGTTGAAAGCGGAATTTCAGGGAAAAAGCTATAATTGAAGCATAATTTGGACTTCAAGGCTAGAGGTATGTGTTTGTTCTATCCTAGCTTGAGGGAATATGATTATGTGTTATCTGCTATGTGATCGAGTGCGGTGTATGGGCTGTGGTGACGAGCATCCATACACCGGCGTCTTGCATGACCGTGAGTCGTTGTTAATACTTGTTGTGAGACATATTTGAAGATAAATTGTTGAACCCTTGCCGGGTTGTAGAATTGTTATTGTTCTCCCTTGTCGGGACTTGTTGTGAAGTGAGATATTTATTGCGCTTGCCGGCACTTGGTTGTGATGATTATTGTGTCTCTTGTCGGGACGGTTCATGATTTATTGTTTTCATTCTCTACCCTTAACTGTGATTGTTATTTGGGTGAGGAAGAGTGATAATGCATGAAGGGTGATGCTGTGCCTTGATTTATTGTTTATGCACGAAGGTTAATGCCGTGCCTTGTTATTGATTATGCACGAAGGTTAATGACGTGCCATGTTATTGATTATGCACGAAGGATCATGCCGTGCATTGTTATTGAAACATGTACGAAGGATCATGCCGTACCGTGGATGTGAGGATGAGAGTAAAGGCACGAAGGGTGATGCCGTGCACTTTATTTGCTTATTTGGTGAGGATGAGAGTAAAAGCACGATGGGTGATGCCGTGCACTTTATTTGCTATTTCATTGACTTGACGTTTCTTGTTTCTCATTATACTTGTTTTTCCTTGTTGATTTTAATGACTGTTGTTAACTGTTGAGTTCTTCTATGACATTCCTTGTTGCATTGTTACTTGGTTATTTCTCGTTATCTTGTGGTGTACATATATATATAGAACTGCATAGGTTTATGTGGGTGTCTGATCCTAGGCTTGTCACTACTTCGCCGGGATAGGGCAGGCACTTACCAGCACATGGGGTCGGTTGTGCTGATACTGCACTTCTTTGCGTTTTTGCACTGGTCCAAGTTTCGATCAGGAGCAGCAGCAGTAGATCTTTTGCGTGGGAGTCGATCATATTTGAGACCGAGGTAGCTTGCAGGCGTCCGCAGGCCCGACGTCTCTTCCTTTTATTATGTTATTAGCTGTAGTCTCCTTGTTCGAGACAAACAGATTATGTTATATTTCTTTCGGACCTTTATGTGTAGTATTCATGTAGTAGTTCGTGAGTTGGTGACTCCACGTCTTGGGTAGAGGATTTCAGTATTATTTTACCTTGAAACTGCTTATTACTATTTTTATAAAGTCTTCCGCACTTGTTTAATTAAGGTTATGGTTTTGGTTGTTTAATTGATTATGAAATATTGCTAAAAACAGGATAGTGTGAATAAAGTGGCTTGCCTAGCTACCACGAGTAGGCGCCATCACGATCCCGATGTTGGGGGAAACTTCGGGTTGTGACAATTACACCGCTCGAAGAAATCTTCTCCCGCTTTGCAGGTTGTGAGAGCACGGAAGATATCGGCCATTATCATTGGTGCAAAAGTACTGCTGTCCTATGTAAGCAGAGTACTGGCAATCCCGACAACTCTAATGTAGATGTTTCCATCTTTTCTTGGAAATATTATTAGCCCTAGAAAGGCTACCATAAAGGCAAAATGCCTATGTTCCTCCCATTTAGCCCGGTTTACTTTGCTGCAGAGTTTGTTCGTTGGAACATTGAATCCTCCATCGTGGCTATATCCGCGGTACATAAAGTTCATGGTGCAAAACTCGTGAACCAAATCTTCATTGTGAACATTTCTGGCTATTTTCAAAGAGTCGAGGAATCTGTGCACAGTGATGGCTCTTGGAGCAACCGGATACTTGTCTTTTAAGGGGACCTCACCTTTTCCTTTGTAGTTAGCAATATCTTCCAATGTCGGAGTAAGCTCAAAATCCGAGAAGTGGAGCACATTGTGTGTGGGATCCCAGCAAGCAACTAAGGCTCGAATAATGTCACCTCGAGGTACGATATCAAGCATCCCAGTAAGATCATTCAATTATTTCTTGACCCAATCTTGTCCATCTTGGCCCAAATCATTCCACCATAATCGTAACTCTAAAGGGATCTTATTCATTAGTGAAAAGGGTTCATTTTGCATTGTACTCATCCTACACATTTACTAAAGGCGATTTAAACTCATATTATTTGACTCAAAAACAAAATATTTTTTCAAAGAAAAATTTTCATCATTTTTCTTCAAAAGAATCCCTTTTTGTGAACTCAGCCTTTCAATACTTTGTTTGAAGATTTCAAGGATATATTTATTATTTAAAGGAAATTACTTCAAAAGTGGCCATTTTTGCGCAAACAGCCTTCTAGCGTCCTTTCGGAACATTCGGTTATTTTCAAAACCGGCATCACTTTGATTTATTAAAAATAAAAAAAAATTGACATTTTTT
Source organism: Nicotiana noctiflora (assembly GCA_032618575.1). Lineage (NCBI taxonomy): Eukaryota > Viridiplantae > Streptophyta > Magnoliopsida > Solanales > Solanaceae > Nicotiana > Nicotiana noctiflora. The sequence continues at coordinate 119,293 of JASVEL010013376.1, forward strand.
GGTTATTTTTTGAAAAGTGGTGGTTGGACCCGTCAAGGGTTGCCTACGTATCTCGCCTAGTGGTGAGAATCACACCAGCATAGTTCGGTCAAATTGTTTTTAGACCAACTATTTTGACAAAATTAACACGACTATTTTCATATTTTATTTTTCTCAAAATTTTGACAGCGTTTCGACATTATTTAGTCGTCGATTTTTCATAAAATTCCTATTTTTCTCTTTTTCGTTTTCAGATATTTAGCCCGTCAGCATAATAGTCCATGACAAATAAATGCAATACATAATCATGCTCGGTCTTTTACATCAGGGTTACCTGTCCTAGACGGACCCAACCCCTATGTTGAGTCCCCTAAGTCGGATATGATGTAAATAATCATCCTAATTCTAGGCTCAATATCCTGATTTTTCATTAGTACTAGACTTTGTACCCGAGCAGACAAGTCGGATCGAGGAGTGGGCTACGTACCGGGGACCCGCGGGATCGTCCAGTTTTGTAACTTTTTCGGCCTCTATTTCTTATTTGGGTATGACTTAACAGAAAGGGGAGTCTCAACCAGTAAGCACATCCCCGGAGGTAAGAAGAGAAGGGTTTTTGTCACAGATTTATATATACAGTTCATGTAATATCAAAGCGGTAAACATATAGCACGTTGATCAAAGCATATAATGAAATCAGATATAAACAAAAACAACAATTTAATTGAGCTCGAATTCTTCAACCCCGAACTGAAGTTCTAGGTTTCTTATCCCCAGCAAAGTCGCCAGAGCTGTCACACCTCTTTTTTCTTATACCGCTCTATCACTACTACATCCCGGGAAGGGATATAATAATAATAATAACAATAATAATAATAATAATAATAATAATAATAATAATAATAATAATAGGGAAGGAGTTTTTCCAATTAAAGGACATTCGGAACGGGATTTATTTATTAAATTTCAGAGTCGCCACTTGGGAAAATAATGGTGTCCTAAGTCACCGGTTTAATCCCGAACCAAGGAAATTATGACTCTATTAACAATCTGCGAAATCAAAAATCCGGATAAGGAATTCTATTAACTGGGGAGAATGTGTTAGGCACTCCCAGATTCCGTGGTTCAAGCACGGTCGCTCAACTGCCGTATTTGTTTTTATCTGATTTCTTTATATACTTCATTTTTATGCATTATTAATGTCCCGCTTTGTCATTTTTAAGAATTGCGACATCGTGAAAATGCATTTCGAGTCACACCGTACCAGTACGCCTCTAACTTTAATGCATTTCAACTTCGCCAGGATTTGGATTCAGGTCACATAAATGTGCACCCGTATTAGGAATGTAATATTATTAATCGTGCCTAAAGTATCTGCATATTTATTAACTTTGGAAAAGACCGTGAAATTCGCTAAACGATCCTTCCGAATCTAGAGTTTTTATGTTGAGACTTATTTGGGGGCCCAGTGTGTTTTCATTTTTTTTAGCGAGGCTCATCCATATTTTATTAAAGTCGAATCTTAAATGAGCTACGTTTTCTATTTTTGGTTTTTCGTCCCAAGTACAATTGTTTCAGAATTATTTTACAAAGTTGTATGCAAGAGTCCAGGCTATCTTTATTACTTGGGCCTGGACTTTGGGTTGATCCTTCAGTATGCACCAAGGTGCAACTGGCCAATTAAAGCCCAGTCAGTATTATTCGTTTCTGATCGTACAGACTCAAAAGACGTTTTAATCAGATTTAGGCCCTTATTCACACTTGGGCTTAGACTATCCCTATCTAAAATAGGGCTAAGGCATATTAATATTTCAATAACAGCATTTCGAACAAATATTATTCAGTACTAACATTTAACTATTTCTAACAATGCAAAATTACATTTGATCATAACTGATACCCCTTAATATCTAGCTTAAATCAATGTGTTACTCAACTGGTAAACTAACGGAGTATGATATCATTGTTCGACTAACAATACTAGTTGCAGAATTATCTATCCACTTTAACTGAAAACAACATTTGTTACATTTTTAACTAAAGCATGCTCAGATTACAACTATGTTTCAGATTGCCATTTTACACAGTTGAATGCAAGTTTATAGCTAGTCTAGTTGCAGTAATGTTAAAACAATGTCATGATTTGAAATTCAACTACTTCATGTTTCAAATTAAATGATTCCTGATTTAGAACTTGATTAATGAAATATCTAAGTATAAGTATTACACATCTAATTTTACAATAGTTATGGATCTGGGTTATCTAGCTAAGTTTTAAGCCAGTTTTAATCTTATTTTTAGGTGATCGTTATAACCTACTAGATACGTTTACTACAGTATTATCTACTACTACTTTAATCTAAATCGAGTTCGTATATTCTATTGTTTATTGCAACCCATTCCTAAATGAATTACAATAGATCTACAAATAATAACTACGATAAAAAAATGGAAATACAGCTTCAGCAAAATTAATCAATAATTTCATTCGTTCATCATGTTTCAATTACATCTTCAGGAGATAGTAGTGTACTTGATCAAATGAAAGGAAGCAATAAGTTCTAAGGGATGAAGGAGAAGAGAAATCAGCAACATCAACAGCCAAATATCAATAGCGAGCAGGAGCAATTAACACAACAAGTCTCAAAACTCAGTAGGCAACCAGCAAATAACTCGAGCAAACAGAAATCCAAGCTAAGTTGAAGTAAATACAACAGAGGAACAACCAGCAAATTGTGTGCTAAGTAGAAAACCAGTAGAGTTCAGAAATTTCAGAACTCTTTTGAGGGATTTTTCGACTCTAAGATTGTGTACCAGAAATTTGAATCCCTAATTATCTGAAGGTTGGAACCCAAAAGTTTGAACTCCAGAAATCAAAACCTCAACTCTAAGAATTTTGAACTCCCAAATTGGGAACCCCTTTTTCAGGCTTGAAACAGCCTATTTATAGAATGAATTTGGGAGGGAATTTTTAATTAGTTATTCATATTTTCCACCCCAACTCTTTTTCAATTTAATCAATTAAGTATAGCAGAATTCTAACAGAAATACACTTGAACCCCTGCTAGAAGGTTCTAGGCTATTCCTTATTGTTCAATTGGGCAGATTTTACCTAGTTGCCCTCAGTTGTTGAGGTTTATTACACATTTGCCTTTTAACTATGCCTAATCTACCCCTTATTGTTCATATATTTTCAGTAAAACCAAGCATTAAAGTTATTTATACCCTCATTACCTTTATGTAATCTACAGAAATACCAATTCCCTTTCCCCTTTTACCCTTTACACTCAATGCTATTTACCCGACCTACTGTTAGGTCTACCAAAACTTGGGTAATTGAATGTATTTAGAATATAACCCCCTGAGACACATTTTAAGTTTTAGCCATTGGCAGACTAAGCAACTTTTCAGAATTAACCACTAATACAAAGATAACCACTAATAGACTTTACAAAATCAAAGACTCATACTGTGTTGCAATATAACCACAATAGACATTTTACACATATAACCTAAATGTGTATAAGCACTCAGAAGTTTCGAAGAATAAAACATGTAAATCATATTGTAAATGTAGCCAGTTATATGTAGTCTTGCACAAATAGCCCTAATTATGACTAATTTTAAAAATTAATCAGAACTCAGAGAGACAAATTGATAATGGTTGAATTCCAACTAATCAAAACCCTAGTCGAGACAAGATCTATTGAACAATAACATAAAATAACTAATAGCATATGATTTACAGGTAGCTATATCCAGAACTAAGAAAAGTTAGTTGATTTAAGGCATACACATGTAATAAGATCAGGTCTTTTCACAAATATGAACACAGAAGAGCAAGGTATAGCACAGAGGTGGATTTCGAGCATTTTAATCAATTTTAACATGTATAGGGATTTTTAAACATGTAACAAATCCAGATTTAACAAATAAGAACACAAAAACAAAGGCAGGTTTCAGGGTACTTAGCTATTAGGGTTTTCTTCCTTTCCTTTTCTTTTTCCTTTTCTTTCTTTATTTTCTTCTTGCTTTCTTCATTTTCTTTCTTCTTTTCTTGATTTTTTAGCGTTTCAGAGTTTTGGGGTCTCTTAAATGATGAATATTTCTAGGCAGACTCTTGGAAGTTGATTTGAGTGTGCAAAAGGGTACTCAGAGACACGGGGTGAGGTTTTTTGAAAGGTTTTGTTTTTGGGTGCTCGCCGGAGTAGGGTTCTGGCGAGACATTTTCTAATATTCGAAGAGTTTGGGGTATATTAGAGGTGTGGGACTAGGATAGTGTGAAAGATTGTCTTATGGCGATTCTGGGTTGTTAAGGTTAAGGGCTAGTTCGTAGCTTGGTGGTCACCGGCTAGGGTTTTGGCGACCGGAATATCAAGAAATGGAATACTGGTGGGTTTTTTGGGGTGAGTTTAATGGGGTAATGGTGTGAGGAGATGAAAGAAGTGGTTATGGCAGTGGCTTGAGCCGGAGAGGGTGACAAAAGAGTGACCACCGGTAGGGTTCTGGTGGTCTTGTGAGAGAAGGGGAGGGAAGAAGAAGGGTTCTGGGGCGGCTAGGGTTTCATTTGTGAGGAGTGTGTGTCTGTATACTAAAAATGAACGGGGGGGAGTGAGGGGGGGGGTATGATTATATATTAAAATTTTATTGTTGTTTAATAGCCGTTGGATTGGCTGAGATGACCGGCCAAGATCATTTGGCCTTCAAAACGACGACGTATGATTTAATGAATCCTTATTCCCATCTATTTGATTAATGGGATAGACGGCTGGGATTTAATTGCTAGACTACGCCGTTTGGCTTAATTGAGACACTGGTCTCATCTGTTTGATTTAACGAGATGGATGGCTGAGATTTAATCCTCACACGGTGTCATTTTATGTACAAGGCCAGCGCCTTATCTGGTCCATTCGATTCAAATCATCAACGGCCCAGATCTTGTGGTGTTATACCATGTCATTTGCCTTTATTAGGAGACTGGCTGGTCTTTTGACCTTGGGCCTGGTGTGTATTGTATTACTTTGGCCTATGAATTTTGTATTTTTGGCCCAATTCTTTCGTCTTTGTATTTTATCTTTGCATTTTGTATTTTTGTATTTTTTTTTTTGAATTGTATTTATTTAATTAGTTTCTGTGTTTTCTTGCATTTTATACTTATTTTCCTTGTATTTATTTTATACTGATGTATTTTCTTTTATTTCAAGATTTTGTATTTTTCCTTAATTTTTACCAATTTCCTAGTATTACCTTTATATTTTGTGATATTTTCCAATTAATTTCCTTTTGGATTCATTTCAAATTACCTTCATTTTTATTTTTTAACAATTAAAACGAACACTAGTATTTTCTACAAACTAATCAAAACAATTGCAATCAAAAATCATTTTTGTATTTTATTTTGGAATTAATTGCTTGGGGCAAAAATCACGTGCTCACAACTCCTAAGTCACACATCATCCCCCAAATCTAACCGAACCACTGGAATTCACATCCAAGCCCTCTAACTCAATAGTCAACATCCGGTTGACTTTCCAACTTAAGCCTTCTAAAAAGAGACTAAGTGTCTCATTTTCTACCAAAACCAACCCAAATCAATTCTAACGCTCCAAACACTAATAGCGAAACATGAAGAAGCAATAAACATGGAAAATGGAGCAGTAACACATAAGACGATGGTTCGGGTCGTCACATAAAGGCAAGAGTTCTCAAAACTCCAATTAAAGGCAGATAAACATAAGTATTAATGCATAAATATCCTATTATTAGGAGGACGACCTCATGTCCTATTAATCAGGTGGACGACCTCATGTCTAATTAATTAGGCAGACTACCTTATGTCTTATTATCAGGCCGACTACCTTATGTCCTATTATCAGGCGACTACCTTATGTCCTATTATTAGGTGGAAAACCTCATGTCCTATTAATCAGGCAGACTACATTATATCCTATTATCAGGTGGACTACCTTATGTCCTATTATTAGGTGGACAACCTCATTTCCTATTAATCGGGAGGACAACCTAATGTCTTATTATTAGGTGGAAAACTTCATATCTTATTAATCAGGCGGACAACCTAATGTCCTATTATCAGGCGGACGACCTATTATCCTATTATCAGGTGGACGACATTTTTTTCCTATTATTAGGTGGACAAACCTAGATGCATGGTGCTTGATTTACAATTTCTGACATTGGTGCGATACATAATCTTTGTGTGATGCTTGATTTGTAACTTTATAATGCGGTGCGAAGATCTTGGCATGGTTACTTCAAAGTAACATATACTAATGGTGCAATGCAGAGAGCTTGGTGCGATGATTTTGTAGTAGCAAATGGTGCGATGCAGAGAGCTTGATGAAATGTCTTCGTAGTAGTGAATATTAATGCTAACGATTGTCGGAACTTCATACTGAAGCTTTGCTATTAATAAATTCCTGCACTCAAAGAAAAATTATAAGTTTCAATGTTTGATTTGTGCTTGATTGGCTCCATCCTTTGCTTTGCATAAACTTTGCGACTTTTGACTTGATGCTAAGCTTTGCTAGCATGTAATGTTCGATAATACCTAAAATATGCCCTTTCACTACTCAAAGCATATTTGTTAGTATAAAATAAAATGTCGCATTGCATTGAACGTCAAAGCTTGTCTTTGAATCTGCAGCTTATTGCCATGCCATTATGGAATTTGCTGTTGTGCTTGTAATAAATATGTTGTTCGAAATTTTATTTTCTGCTTGCTGAATGATGAGGATCCTTCTGCAAAATCTGCCCCGATTTTGGCTTTTTCCTAAATAGAATTTTTATTGTGATAAGACCGAACTTATATTGTTTCCTACGTATTCCCTCTTAAATGGGAATCAGGTCAGAACATAGTTCATTACAAAAGTAAGGCATGGTTACAAAATAAAGCACCTCATAGAGTGATAGCAACAAAATGGTAATGACAACAAGGTAGGGCAAACTAGTTTTTCCCTTCGTTCATACGATGTTTCTTCTTTGGATGCCCAACCATGCTTGGTGTACTACTTGTGTTGCTGCAAGTTGCATTTGACATGTTCGTTCCAACAGGTAGGTGCACTCGCAATTTGTTAGCCTCAATCATATTTTGAATTTTATGCATTAATGCAAGACATTCTTCTGTATCATGGCCTTGGGCATTTGAATGGTAGGCACTGTACTTGGAAGGATCAAATAATGAATGTGAAAGGTCAAATATCCTTCCTTTTCTTGGTTGTGTAATTCCTGAGGCATTCAGTCGAGTGAATATGCTAGAGATTTATTCAGTCAAATGCGTGAAGTTGCGGGAATTCCATTTCTTTAATTAACGAGAAGCGACTTGTGCTTTACAATATTGCTAGTGAATGCTTAGTTGGCGATGGGGCTGAAGATGCATCTTGTGGGCATTAGAGATGGCATGATTTTGCAAGAGCTGGTGATCATGATGGCATTGCGGTGGATGCATAGTCATGAAAACTGAGGCATTTTCCTTCTCTTTACCTTTACTATTTTCTAGCATCCCTGATTGTAAAGTATGATTGATAGTTTGCATGCTAACGTTTCCCTCTTTGATGCCGCTTTCTAGGAAGTCCCGACTCTAATCAAGTCTGAGAAATTACACGCATTAGTAGCCAACTTTTCATAATATATGCCATTTTGAATTGCAATAAAGATTGAGATCAACTCTTTCTTGGATAGCGGAGGGTGCACCTTTGAAGCTTCAACTCTCCACTAGATTGCATAATCCTTAAAAGATTCATGTGGCATTTTCTCTATTTTGTATAGGCTATGCATATCTAGATCGACTCCAAGGTTGAACTCATATTGCTTTCCGAAAATGTGAGCCATATCATTCCACGTGTACCATTTGCTAAATTTTGTTTTGTGTGCCAAATAAGTGCAGGTCCTGATAAGCTTTGAATAAATAATTTCATGTGAATGGCCTCATTGTGCCCGATGCCAAGTAATCTGCTATAGTAGTCCTTTAAATGAGCAGTGGGATTGCCCTTCCCATTGAAAGTATTAACCTTCGGCACTAAATAACCTGGTGGGAGTTCTACATTAGGCTGTAGGCATAAGTCTTCATATCTTATACTTTGATGATATTTTGATTGCAATTCTTCTCAAATGGCTATCTTCAAATCACGTACGTAGTTTCCAATTTTTCACCACAAATTTGATGGGTTGAGTTTTCAAGTTTCTTGTACGAGCATACAGCTAGTTGGTTTTTCTTGTTCTCCTCAAATGGAGTTGTTGTTATAGGAAGTTGGGTATTAGGAATTATCATGACTTGATTGGAATTACAGGTTATTGGAATTTGCGGAAAGATTGTATATGTAGGAGTTGGGAAATGAGATATCGTTAAGCAAACGTTTTGGGTGGCGCTAGAGGTAGAGGTTGTATTTGGAAGAAGGATGAAAGTGCTTCCCAGATTGATCAACACTTTTCTTTGCACCACATTCGCCTTGGTGCCATCATTTTGTGATTGTAACAGTCCCATTTGCTGAATTCTTCAAAATGTTATGCCATTACAGTTCGTCCTTTATGCAGATTCGCAGCCAAAATAATGTTCAATGCTAGGCAACCTTTAAAGGAAAAATAAAAGTTTTCAAAAAAAAAGTAAAGTGTTAGCGTATTTATCAAAATCAAATAAATGCACAAAATAGTAAAGTATATAACTAGATAGATTAATTCATAATATAGTCAAGTAGAAGCCCTAAACTGGAAACGGCGGGTTAAGTTGCAAAAATGGATGGACGAGAATGACTTGTTATCTGCAGGGTTCTAACGCATGAGACTTGTTATCATGGAACAGAATGATTTGAAGTTTTGTAAAAGGATGAGTCGTGTTCGATCATCAAAGCTTTAGCTCTATCATAGTCAACTTCCTTGCATGCCTTTGGAATTTTCCAAAACATTGCTCCAACCTGCATGCCAAGAATCTGCCCCAGTTTCTTTCATGAAGGGAAATGAAAATTTTGCTGTAATGAGACCGAGTCTTATATATACTGTGATTGAAAGAGGCCGGAGAGGAATAATTTTGACGTTGAAAATAATAATTATGGCTGTTTGAATATCGACAAGCTTAGAATCAAGATACTTGATTAGGATATAAGAGTCAATTGGACATCAAACGACTCTAGCATTATTTTTATTTTTTTAGCGTTGGCAAATTATAAAGTTGTCGATGCCCGGAATGCAGTATCAACCATTTTGAGACTAATGGGATAGTACATCGACGTACATGCCAAGACTTAGAATTAACGGGTGCATGAAGATTAGTCTCGACGACCCGAAATAAGACGATACAGATATTTGAATTGAATAGGTAAAATTATTAGAATAATTTAACGATATAAATTGACTAACATAATGACCTTCTATTGCGCGATAGATTGTGAATTTGGACATCTATCGACATGTAAATGAGAAATGGCATGGAAGTAAAAATTCTAATACATAAAAAATACCAAATATATTGTAGGAAACCTATTTATATTTTATTATTAGATATAGAAGTTTAGAAGGTATAAAATTATGTGAGATTCGTGTGGCAATATTTGAAAATATGTAACTATAATTTTAAAGAAAAGAACGCGAATAACATTAACTAGCGAAACTAGATTGGAAAAGTATATTGCCTAATTATGAAAGATCATGCCAATTTTAATGAAATCTTGTTATAGATTTCGCGAGCAAAAGGTCTTTCTTCAAAAATAAAAGGATATCTTTATTGGACTATAAGAATTGGAATGGACCTAAGAGAAATATGGGCCTAAAAAAATGCCTAAGTGGTGCTCCAGAGTCGTTAAATGCATTAAGTATGGAATGATTTGATAATTATTATTAATAAGCCAGGACGATGATATAAAAATATGCACAAGTAAAATATATGAACAAATACATTTAAAAAAATATATAAACAAGTTGGATAGTCAACACCTTTTCTTCAGAAAAATAACAAATGACGTTAGTAAAAATAATAAAGTCAATCAAGAAATATAGTAAGTAAACAAATAAACAAGCAAGCATATTACAAATTTCAAGTATAACAAATAATTGCGCGTCCTAATATATAAGGGAGCTCTTTGTGCAAGAGGTAGGTCTAACGTCTATTTGAAAGATAAATATGACGTTACGTATCATCTCATTTCTATCAATTAATTAAGTAATTTTATTTTTTAAAAAGCAAATAAATAGTGAAATATAACTTCTTAAACATACTTCTTTTTTTTAAAGAGGGTGTATTTTCATCAAAATAATAAAAGTATAATAAAATATATTTATTATAATTAATTAAGTAATTTTATTTTTCAAAAGAAAAAGAAGTACATGAATCGCTTAAGCCATTTATTTATTTTACGTAAAGAAAATCAAAGAAAGTACAATAAAAGATATTTTTGTCATGTGTAAACTTCTCATTGTTCCGCAAGATTATGTCATTTGAAAATTTTACACATGGTATAAAAATATAGTCGTGCTCTTTTAACTAGGATTTAATTAATTTAAAGTAAATAATTCACATAATCGGCATGTTTACCCTTCAAATAATGCACATAAATATGATAAGTGTCATTTGGGGTTGAAAACCCACTTGGACATTTTGGTAAGGTTAACTAATGGATTTAACACACCTAGGGTATTAAGCCACCTAAGGTTAAAATGATGCATGCTCTTAAATAGGTTTTGGTTTAGCTCTATCATAGGTTGACTAAGAGTGAGTTAACTAGAATAGTTTGCTCCCAAGTGGACAACTTGAGAGTGGAAAGCCCGTGACAGCCGACTACACCGCTGATCAACTTACCCATGAACTTTCCCCTGAAAGGTATTTTTAGTAGTTCACGGCCACAAACCGCGTAATCGCTAGGTGTCTGTGTGACGATGCAAAGAGTGATCACCTTTTTCCTCATCCGCCCCGTGCTTCCGAGGGCTTGAAAACCTTATTTATACTTACCACGATTTGAATGCGCAGTCCGAGCGCGTAGCCGAAAATCTTTTATGTTGAAATTTGTGAATTCGGCGAAAAAGTTTGAAGAATTTTGAAATTAATATAATTAAAGTTGACTTTGGTCAATATTGTTGGTAAGCAGACCCAGACCCGAGATTGGACGGTCCCGAAAGGTCCATAGAAAAATATGAGACTCGAGCATGTGCCCGAAGTCGAATTCCGAGGTTTAGAGCCCAAGGAAAGATTTTTTCTGTGAAATTGTTAAGGAAAATGGAGAATAAAATTTACTAAAGACTATGGAATCGAGCCCGTATTTTGGTTCTGATACCCGATACATGTCTTATATATGGTTTAAGCGATTGCTATAAAGTTTGGTTAAATTTGGACGTCATTTGATGTGTTTTTTGAGCTAGAAACTGTAAAATTGATGTTTCATAGAAATTGGAAGGGAATCGTGGGTCTTGAGACCTAATTTGATAAATTATGATGTGTTTGTGCGATTTGATCACACGGATGAGTCTGTAGGATGTTTCTGGAGTTATGTGTATGTTTGGAATGGAGCTCTGAGGGCTCGAATGAGTTATGAGTAGGTTACGGGAGTTCTTAGACTTAAAAATAATAGAAATTGCAGGTTCAGGAGTTGTAGGCCTCCAACGCGGCCGCGATTTATTTCTGTGTGGTCCACGTGGCAAGGTTCAGAGGGTCATGCCGACCAGCGCGGCCGCATACCAAATCAGTGCGGTCCGTGCTGGGTTGGTTCAGAGAGTCAATTTTCTTCACTTTTTCGGCGCGGCCGCGTGGCATTTTTGTGCGGTCTGCGCCGGTCTTCAGTAAAGTATATAAATTCGAGATTTTCAGCTATTTTACACTTTTTCAAAACCCAAAACATAAGAGGCAATTTTCCAAATAATTCTTCTTCTTCAAAATGACTGATAAGTGATTTCTAATTTATTTTTTTTACTCCTTAACATCCTTAAACATAATTTCAACTTCAAGACAAGAATTTTAATGGGGAAATTTGGGAATTAAGGGTAGAACTATGGTTCCTAAATTTAGGGGGTTTGGACCTCAATTTGCGGTCCAGTTCGAAAACAAATCACATATCTGAGTTCATGGGGGAGTGGGTAATCAGGTTTTAATTCAAACATCGGGTTTTGACCACGTGGACCCGGGGGCATTTTGGGAACTTTTGAGTAAAACTTTGGAAAATTTATTTTAACGCATTCAAATTAATTCCATTAGCAATTGTTGTTACATTCAAGCAATTTGTGAGTAGATTCGAGCAAATTGGAGGTGGAACCGCGATGTAAAGAAGTAGTTGATGATTAAGTGGATTTCAAGGCTTTGAGGTAAGTTTTTGGTTTATCCCTAATTGAGGGAATATGGGTTGAGTCTTGTTGCTAATTGCTATGTGATCGAGTACGATATATATGTATAGTGAGTAGTATCTATACATTAGTGTCTAGCATGACCGTGAGTCCTTATAATTTTATTATCATGAGCTGGCTTTGAATTCCATGTTTATTGGAGGATTTCTATATGTTGTGAATATCATGTGAACAGTAAATGATTATTCGATTCTTTGGAGTGTTGGTTAAAAATAGTAAAGTTAATAATAAGACAAGAAAAGTATTGAAGAGAAAGCATTGTTGATTATTCCATTACCGGGGCGTTTGGTTGGACTTGTTGGATTCTTTCCCTTCCTGGGATGTTTTCCATGTATTTGCTTACTTTGTGTCCTTTAATTGTGACTGTTGTTTGGAGACTCAGACTGGTAAATGAAATTGTGGAGGTTTCATACCGCAACAATGATATGTGAGAATCGGGTAACGCACCGCAACAGTGATACCTGATAAATGGTACGGGTTTGTGGATCGGGTTGCATGCTGCAATAGTGGTATTTGTGGATCGGGTTGCACGCCACAACAAAGGTAAATTGTGGAGCGGGTTGCACGCCGCAACAATTGTTGATGCCATGTGTTTATGTCTAAATATTGATTTCTTGTTTAACTGTGGATTTAAGCTTTTTTGGTTGTTACTCTGCATTACTGTTAATATTGTATTTCTCCATAGCATGTTTCCCCTCCCATGTTGTTAATTACTTGGTATCCAATTCCCGTTGTATATTTATAACTGCACAGGTTTATGTGATGTCCAGTCTAGCCTCGTCACTACTTCGTCGGGGTTAGGCTAGACACTTACCAGCACATAAGGTCGGTTGTGCTGATACTACACTTCTGTGCCTTATTGCACAGGTCCAAGTTTCGAGGAGCAGCAGCAATAGTAGTTCGGGAGCAGATTTTATGATTCATGAGACTGATGTATCCTTGCAGGCATCCACAAGCCCAACGTCTCTTCTTATGATTCATTTTTACTGTTGTCTCAAATTTTCGAGACAAACAATTGTTATATTTCTTTCAGACCTTTGTATTTAGTTTATTCTTAGTGGTTCGTGAGTATGTGACACCAAATCTTGGGTAGAAGATATTGTTGATTTTTCCGTATTTATGTCAGACTTATAAACTGGACTTCCATAGTTTTGTTGTTATTATTACTGATGCTATAAACCGTCAACAAAATGGTTTTACTAAATGAAAAAGTAGGTGAGTTGGCTTGCCTAGCTACCACGAGTAGGTGCCATCACGATCCCGATGGTGGGAAATCCGGGTCGTGACAAGTTGGTATCAGAGCACTAGGTTACATAGGTCTCACAACTCACGGACAAACTTAGTAGAGTCTGAGGGCTAGGTACAGAGATGTCTGTACTTTCGTGCAATTTGGTTCCTCAAATACTGATTGAATTTCTACTTTGTTCTTTGCAAATGGTGACAACACGCACTTCATCTTCCAACGATCAGCAGTCCAAGGCCCAGGCAGCTCCCGCTAGGGGCAGAGGACGTGACCACACTAAGAGTCGAGGTAGGTGCAGGGCCCAGCCACCAGCTGCAACACTAGTGGCGGACCCTCTGGTTGGCCTTGACGAGGAGGTTCCGCCCCTAGCCTAGATAGTTCCGATGGGCCCAACTTGGTCCTAAAGGGGTTTATTGCTACCCCAGTTCTTGAGGACGCATTGGTCTGGTTGGTTGGCCTCATGGACAGTGTCACCTGAGCTAGATTACTTCCTGCAGCAGCAACCACTCCCCAGGCTGGAGGAGGAGTCCAAACTCCTGCTGCACATACTCTAGAGCAGGTAGCTCCCCAGACTCAGGTTCCACTGGTTCAGACAGCTGCGGCAGTTCAGCCGGGGGTAGTTGTACAGACCGGTGAGGGAGCGTCCATGTCCGCATATGCTTTATAGAGGTTGGACAGATTTACCAAGCTCTTCACTGCTACATTCAATGGAGCTTTTTCTAAGGACCCCCGATATTTCTTATGTAGTTTCCAAGAGGTTTTTCGAAACACATGTATTGTGGAGTCTAACAAAGTTGATTTGGTTGCTTTTTCGTTTATCCGGATCTGCCAAGACTTGGTAGAGGAATTACTGTTCAGCTAGACCAGCAGGGTCGCCGCCTTTGACTTGGGATTAGTTCTCGGAGTTGTTTTTAGAGAAGTTCCTTCCTGTTACTCTGAGGGGTGCTTATCGGAGGAAGTTTGAGCGCCTCCAGCAGGGGTCATTGATGGTCACTCAATATGAGACTCGATTTATCGATCTAGCTCGCCATGCCCTTGTCATACTCCCCGTTGGGAGGGAGAGAGTGAGGAGATTTATTAATGGGTTTATCTACCCTATTCGTCTTCAGATGGCTAGAGAGGTGGGTAGTGACATTGTTTTTCAGGAGGTGGCCTGTGTGGCCCCTAGGATCGAGATGGTCTTACCACAATGGGGTGGTTATAGGGCAGACAAGAAGCCCCGTCACTCAAGTCAACTCGGTGGTGCCTCATTTGGAGGCAAAGATTCTTATGATAGGGGCCTATCTTCTAGGCCTTTTCAATCAGCCCTCCATTCTTCATATGGTGTTTTACATGTTCGTAGCTTTCGTTGGTAGTATTCGGATTAGCAACCCATCAATGCACAACCTCTTCAAAGTGTTCATGGAGGTCATTCGGGCCATCAGGGCTAGTCTCATTATACAGAGAAATGTTTTGAGTATGGTGAGTACGGTCACATCAAGAGAACTTGCACGAGATTTAGGGGTACATAGTCATAGCAGCAGGGTCCTCGCCCCAAGATTCAGGCACCAGGTGACCCAGAGCCTGCCAAGCCAGCCAGGGGCAGGGGTAGGGATCATAGAGGTTGATGATCGTCCCAGAGACATAGTTTAGGGAAGTGGGATGAGCCCCGATTTTTATGCATTGCCAGCCAGGCTATATGTAGAGGTGTCAGATGCTGTGATTACTGGTACTATTCTGCTTTACGATAGAGATGCTTCAGTACTATTTGACCTTGGGTCTACATATTCATATGTGTCTTCCTATTTTGCACCATGCCTGGCTATGTCTAGTTATCCCTTGGACATTCCTTTCTATGTGTCAACACCGGTGGGTGACTCCAAAATAGTCGACCGGGTGCATCGTTCCTACGTGGTTGTGTTTGAGGGTCTTGAGACTCGTATTGATTTATTACTTTTAGATATGGTGGATTTTGATGTTATATTAAGGATGCATTGGTTGTCCCCGTATCATGCTATCATAGATTGTCACGCCAAGACCATAACCTTGGCTTTGCCAGAATTACCCCAACTAGAGTGGAAAGGGACCCTAGGTCATGCCACCCGTAGCGTTATTTCATACGTTAAGGCTCGACGCATGGTTGAGAAGAGGTTTTTAGCTTATCTGGCACATGTTCGCGTCCAACACAAAGGTTTTTTCTATTGAATTTGTTCCTATTGTACGGGAGTTTCCCAAGGTTTTCCTTTCAGACCTACCGGGTATGCCGATATTGAGTTCTGTATTGATCTAGTTCCGGGCACACAGCAAATTTCTATTCCACTGTATCTCATGGCCTCGCCATAGTTAAAGGAGTTAAGGATCAGTTGCAGGATTTACTAGAAAATGGCTTTATCAGGCCTAGTGTTTCCACTTGGGGTATGGCGGTGTTATTTGTAAAAAAGACGGATGGTTCGATGAGAATGTGTATTGATTACCGGCAGTTGAACAAGGTGACGATAAAAAACAAATATCAACTGCCTAGGATCTATGATTTGTTTGACCAACTCTAGGGAGCAAGGGTGCTCGCAAAGATACAGTTGATATCTGGCTACCATCAGCTAAAGATTAGGGAGTCTGATGTCCCTAAAATAGCATTCTGCACTCGGTATGGGCACTATTAGTTTTTAGTCATGTCATTTGGGTTTACCAATGCCGCAGCAGCATTTATGGAGTTGATGAACCGAGTGTTCATGCCTTATCTAGATTTGTTCGTGATAGTCTTTATAAATGATATTCTATTGTACTCTCGTATCTAGGAAGAGCACGAGCAGCACCTCAGAGTGGTTCTTCAGACTCTGAAGAATAGTCACCTATATACTAAGTTTTCAAAGTACGAGTTCTGGTTGAGTTCGGTCACATTTTTGGGTCATATTATATCAGCGGAGGGTATTTAGGTGGACCCAAAGAAGATTAAGGCAATCAAGAATTGGCCTCGACAAGCTTGAGTGACCGAGATCCGTAGTTTCTTGGGGTTAGCAGGTTACTATCATTAGTTCATAGAGGGTTTTTCTTCTATTGCAGCCCTGATGACCAGGTTTACCTAGAAGGGTGCCCAGTTCAGGTTGTCGGATGAGTGTGAAGCGAGCTTTCAGAAGTTCAAGATAGCTCTAACTACAGCTCTGATGTTGGTTTTGCCCATGGGTTCAGGTCTTTACACAGTCTATTGTGATGCTTCCCGTATTGGGCTTGGAGCAGTATTGATGCAGGATGGCAAAGTTATTGCCTATGCCTTGATACAATTGAAAATACATGAGAAGAATTATCTGGTTCATGACCTAGAGTTGGTAGCGGTTGTTCATGCTTTGAAAATTTGGAGGCATTATCTATAAGGTATGGCATGTGTGGTATAAACAAATCACAAGAGACTTCAGTACTTGTTTAAGCAGAAGGAGTTGAATGTGCAGCAGAGGAGATTGCTAGAGTTGTTGAAAGATTATGTTGTTACTATTTTATTTAACCCAGGTAAGGCAAATGTGGTGGCTGATGAATTGAGTAGAAAGTCTTCCAGCATGGGTAGTCTTGCTTATATTCTGATCAGTCGGAGACCGCTTGCTTTAGATATTCAGGACTTGGCCAACCGATTTGTGAGATTTGATATTTCTGAGCCTAGCAGAAGGTTTGCTTGCACGGTCGCTCGTTCTTCTCTATTGAAGCGTATCCGTGATCAGTAGTTTGATGATCCCCATTTATGTGTCCTGAGAGACACGGTGCATCATGGAGGTGCTACGAAGGTTACCTTAGGTGACGACGGGGTTTAGAGATTGCATGGATGAGTTTGTGTGCCTAATGTTGATGGGATTCAAGAGTTGATCTTAGCGGAGGCCCATAAATCTCGATATTCTATTCACTTGGGCGCCGCGATAATGTATCAGGACCTGCGGTAGTATTATTGGTGGCGTAGGATGAAAAAGGATATTGTAGCATATGTCGCTCGGTATTTGAACTGTCAGTAGGTCAAGTATGAGCATCGAAGACTTGGTGGATTGTTTCAGAGGATTGAGCTTCCCGAGTGGAAGTGGGAGAGGATTACCATATATTTCATTACTTGACTCCTGTTGACTCGAAAGAATTTTGATGCTATTTGGGTCATTGTTGACAGGCTGACCAAGTCATCGCATTTCATTCCAGCAGGAGTCTCCTGTTAATCCGAGAGGTTAATTGAGATTTATATCCGGGAGATTGTTAGCCTTCATGGGGTGCTAGTATATATCATCTCAGATCGGGGTACGTAGTCTACCTCGCACTTCCATAGAGCGATTCAGCAAGAGTTAGGCGCCCAGGTTCAGTTGAGCACAACGTTCAATCCTTAGACGGACGGTCAGTCTAAGCAGACTATTCAAATTTTGGAGGATATGCTCTGAGCTTGTGTCATTGATTTTAGTGGCTTGTGGGACTAGTTTTTGCCCTTAACAGAGTTCGCCTACAACAACAGCTATAGTCCAGTATTATGATGGCTCCATATGAAGCGTTTTATGGTAGGCGATGTCGGTCTCCAGTCAGATGGTTCGAGCCGGAAGAGGCTCGGTTGTTGGGAACAAACTTAGTTCAGGAGGCCTTAGATAAGGTCAAGATTTTTCAGGAAAGGTTGCGTTCAGCGCAGTCTATGCAGAAGAATTATGTGGATCGTAAGGTTCGAGATGTAGACTTTATGGTTGGTGAGCGGCTATTGCTCCGGGTGTCACCTATGAAATGCATTGAAGTTCGGAACGAAAGGCAAGCTTATCCCTAGGTACATTGGTCAGTTTGAGATTCTTGATCGAGTGGGAGGGGTGTCTTATAGACTTGCATTGCCACCTAGCTTATCGGTCGTGCATCCAGTTTTCTATGTGTCTATGCTTCGGAGGTATCACAGTGATCCTACGCATATGTTAGACTTCAACACTATCCAGTTGGACAAGGATTTATCTTACGAGGAGGAGCCGGTAGCTATTCTAGACCGGCAAGTTCGTCACCTAAGATCTAAGGGTTTTCCCTCTGTTTGTGTTCAGTGGAGACGTCAGCCCCCTGAAGCCTCGACCTGGGAGTCCGAGTCTGATATGCGTAGCCGTTATCCACATCTGTTCCCCGACTCAGGTACTTCATTCTCTTGTCCGTTCGAGGACGAAAGGTTGTTTTAGAGGTGGAGGATGTGATGACCCAAAGGGTCATCACATGTTTCCTCATCTGCCTCGTGCTTCCGAGGTCTTGAAAACCTCATTTATACTTGCCTCAATTTGCGTGCGCAGTCCGAGCGCATAGCCGAAGAGCTTTTATGTTGAAATATGTGAATTCTATGAAACAGTTTGAAGAATTTTGATAGTAATATGATTAAAATTGACTTTGGTCAACATTGTTGGTAAGCGGACCCGAACCCAAGATTGGACGGTCCCGGAAGGTTCATAAAAAACATGGGACTCGGGCATGTACCCGGAGTCGAATTCCGAGGTCTAGAGCCCGAGGAAAGAATTCTTCTATGAAATAGTTTTTCTGAAATTGTTAAGGAAAATGGAAAACAAAATTTACTAAAAGACTGTGGTATCGGGCCCATATTTTAGTTCCGGCGCTCCATACATGTCTTATATATAGATTAAGCAATTTCTGTAAAGTTTGGTTAAAGATGGACATCATTTGACGTGTTTTGAGCTAGAAACTGTAAAATTGATGTTTCATGGAAATTGAAAGGGAATCGTGGGTCTTAAGACCTAATTTGATTAATTATGATGTGTTTGAGCGATTTGATCGCACCGATGAGTCAGTAGGATGTTTTTGGAGTTATGTGTATGTTTGGTTTGAAGCCCCGAGGGCTCGGGTGATTTTTGAGTAGGTCACGGGAGGTCTTAGACTTAAAAATAATGAAATTGCAGGTTCAGGAGTTGCAGGCCCCCAGCGTGGCCACAGTCAAATCCGTGCAGTCCGTACTGGAAGCCGTGCATCCGCGGGTTGAGTCTTGTTGCTAACTACTATGTGATCGAGTACGATGTATAGGCATGATGACGAGTATCTATACATTGATGTCTACCATGGCCGTGAGCCTTTATAATGTGATTATCATGAGCTGGCTATGAATTCCATATTTATTGGAGGAATTCTATATGTTGTGAATAACATGTGAATAGTGAATGACTATTTGATTCTTTGGAGCGTTGGCTCAAAACAGTAAAGTGAATTATAAGACAAGAAAAGTAAGGAAAAGAAAGCGTTGTTGATTATTCCCTTGCCAGGACGTTTGGTTGGACTTGTTGGATTCTTTCCCTTGATGGGATATTTGCCATGTATTTGCTTACTTTGTGTCTCTTAATTATGACTGTTGTTCGGGGACTCAGACTGTTAAATGAAATTTTGGAGCAGGTTGCACGTTGCAACAATGATATATGAGGATCGGGTTGTGCACCGCAACAATGATACCGGATAAATGGTATGGGTTGGGTTGCACGCTGCAATAGAGGTATTTGTGGATCGGGTTGCAAGCCGCAACAACAACAACAACTACCCAGTATGTTCCCACAAAGTGGGGTCTGGGGTAACAAACGGGTTGCAAGCCGCAACAAAGGTAAATTAGGGAGCGGGTTGCTCGCCGCAACAATTGTTGATGCCATGTGTTTAAGTCTGAATTTTGATTTCTTGTTTCATTGTGGAATTAAGCTATTTTGGTTGTTACTCTGGATTACTGTTAATATTGTATTTCCACATAGCATGTTCCCCCTCACATGTTGTTAATTACTTGGTATTTGATTCCCGCTATATATTTATAACTACATAGGTTTATGTGGTGTCCATTCTAGCCTCCTCACTACTGCGCCGGGGTTTAGGGTAGACACTTACCAGTACATGGGGTCGGTTGAGCTGATACTACACTTCTGTGCATTTTTGCATAGGTCCAGGTTTCGAGGAACGGCAGCAGCAATAGTTTGGGAGAAGATTTTCTGATTCACGAGACTGAGATAGCCTTGTAGGCATCCGTAGGCCGGATGTCTCTTCTTATGCTTTCATTTTCACTGTTGTCTCATTGTTTCGAGACAGATAATTGTTATATTTCTTTTAGATCTTTGTATTTACTTTATTCTTAGTGGTTCATGATTATGTGACACCAAATCTTGGGTAGAGGATATTGCTGATTTTTCCGTATTTATTTCAGACTTATAAACTAGACTTCCGCAGTTATGTAGTTATTATTACCGATGCTATAAACTGCCAATAGAATGGTTTTACTAAATGAAAAATGTAGGTGAGTTGGCTTGCCTAGCTATCATGAGTAGGCGCCATCACGATCCCGATGGTGAAAAATCCGGGTCGTGATAGTGTGCTTTGTGTGAATTTTTTCAGAAGTAGATGAAGTGAAACGAAATGACAATTTATATAAAGCAATAAGAACAGATAAGCAATCATACAATACAATTTATCATATGAAGGCAATTCAAATAAGCATCACTAAGTATAGAACCTAGATTCCCTAGCAGAGTCGCCATGCTATTATACCCTATTTTGACACGGATCAAATCTAGAGTATAACATATTGGTAATTCTGAAGGTGTAGAGAGAGTCGCCACCTAATTATTTAAGGGTGAATCAGGACACCGATTTTACCTAAATAGTGCTTAAAATTAACTCTATTTTATGATCTACTTAACTTTAAAATTTTAGGTAAGAATTCTAACTAATCCTATAAAGAAGGTTATTAAGGGAACCTATATAATTCGTTAACTACGGTTAACCGGCAAAACTTAGATTAATTAATTTTAAAACTAAGTGGTAAATATTTGTAAAAAAAAATGACTGTCAATTAGAAAATACATGTATAATAACGTTATATTAAAGAAGTGAGTCATAACAAAACTATAAGTTGATGATTCAAAAAAATAATAATTACTTGACATTAATAGTTTGGACATTATATTTTATACTCTAGAAAAAAAATCTTTTCCATACAAAAAAAAATTGTCATGAAAGTAACTTTGATTTAAATAAAGTGAGTGAAACAAAAGAACTTAATCATCTGAAAGGCTTTTGGTATTAAGAAAGCATTAAAGTCATATTCTTTTCTTTCAGGAGAACCTTTAACTTTTGAAATTATGAGTAGCATAAAACAGAGCATATGTAAAGGTGTAGTATAAAATATTTTAAGTAAAATAAATCTTTAAGATAGCTAATTTTGAAAAGCTGTAGTATACTTGGATAATTCCATATTTTACCTCAACATAGAAGATTCCAAAACAAGGTCAGTTTTACTTAAGCACAACTCTCAAGTGTAAAAAAAAAAACAATCCAGTCTTGAGGTAAACCCATAATACACAAATAACTTAATATTGGACAAAAATAAAGCGGCAAAGAGATTAAAAGAATAAGGACGCCATAGACGTCTCCAAGCATTTCGCTTTATTTTTTGCTATCGAGTACACTCTAAGGAAGATAATATGCAATGACTCCATGTGTGGTGGTGGCATAGAGTCTTGATGGAAACTCTATTTTTTCTCCAAGTGTTCATGTAAAGAGAGGAAAATAATAATTAGCAAAATCACTTCAGAGTTTAAACAACATGTACAAATGGGTAAGAAGGATTGGAGAATGGAACTTGATTCTTAATGGTATGTAAAGATCAAAATATGTAGAAGGCCAAATCATTTTATGAATTTTCAGCCATAGTCTTGTTGAAATGCAGGAAATAATTGTTTCCGGCTATTTAGATTAGTAGCACTCTTAAGGGCACAACTTAAATATAAACTTTTGATAACATAGACATATTCCATCTATGACGACCCAAAGGGTCATCACTTGTTTTCTTAATCATTTCGAGCTTCTGAGGTCTTGAAAACCTCATTTATAGTTGCCTAGATTTGCATGCGCAGTTCGGGCGCGAAGCTGGAAATGTTTTATGTTGAAATATGTGGAATATTTGAAGAATTTTGTTATTAAAATTGATATGGTTGACTTTGGTCAACATTTTTGGTAAACAGACCCGGACCCATGATTTGACGGTCTAGGAAAATCCGTAGAAAAATATGGAACTTGGGCGTATGCTCGGAATCGAAATCCGAGGTCTAGAACCCCTGTAAAAGAATTTTTCTGTTAAATTGTTTTCTGAAGATGCTTAAGGAAAATGAATCTGGAATTTGATTAAAAAGCAATGGTATCGGGCTCGTATTTTGGTTCTGACGCCTGGTACAAGTTATATATATTGGTTAAGCACTTCCTATAAAGTTTGGTCGAAAACGGACGTCGTTTGACGTATTTCGGTCTTAAATTGGAAATTTTGGAAGTTATGAAATTTTGAAAGAATTCTTGAGTTTTAAGGCTCAATTCATTGACTTTGATGTTATTTTGGTTATTTGATCGCGCGGGCAAGTTCGTATGATGCTTTTGAGTCAGCGTACATGATTGGTTTGAATCCCCGAGGGCTCGGGTGAGTTTCGGATAGGCATCGGGATGATTGCGAACTTAGAAAAATTACAGAAAATCTGCAGCAGGCATTTCTTCATCGCGTTCGCGTCCTGATGGTCGCGTTTGCGATGCACATTTTGTTCCTTCATCGCGTTCGCGTCCTACTGGTCGCGTTCGCGATGCCCAGCTGTTTCCCTTCATCGCGATCGCGGACGCCTTCTCGCGTTTGTGTAGCATAAAAACTTGAAGCCAATCATTTCCTTTACGCGTTCGCGTGGCTGAGCCCGCGATCGCATAGGCCAAAAATTGAAGCCCCGGAATTTCCTCTTCGCGTTCGCGACTCGCCCACGCGAACATGATGCGTAACATTTTTCCTTCATCGCGAACGCGACCGGGGTGTCGCGAACGTGATGAACAAAGTGTTGCCCAGTGATTTTAAGTCTGAAAACATGACAGAAACGGGATAAAAATCCCATTTCACAAAAACTCTTTTCTCCACAGCTCCTTGGGCGATTTTTGAGCAATTGCTCATCAAACATCATGGGTAAGTGATTCTTGACTCGTTTTCTTCAGTTTCCATCAATATTATATGAATTCATAAGCCTAAATATGTGTAAATGGGTAGAAAAATTAGAGAATTGAGTTTAATAACGGTTTTCAAAGAATTTGCGATCTAGACCTCGTTTTGGGGTCGAACTTAAGAACAAATTGTATATTTGAACTCGTGAATGATTGGGTGAATTTATTTTGGTTCGAAACTCGAGTTTTGATCATGTGGGCCCGGGGTTAATTTTTACTCTTCTGGATATAATGTTGTGAAAATTACATTTAGCCATATGAACTAGTTTGTTAAGTAGAATTGATGATATTAAGTCAATTGTGTATAGATACGATTGGATTGGAGCTAAATTTGAAAGGAAAAGGCATTGCTACGGATTGAGTTATTCGTAAACATTCGAGGTAAGCGTTTGTTCTATCCTAGCTTGAGGAAATAGGAATTGATTTATGTATGAATTGTCGATTAGGAGTTATTAGTATTATAGAGGTAACGGAAATAAATTGTAGGTTCATTATTATTTAATAGCTTTATGCCGGTAAACATTACATATAGAAAGTTGATTAAGAGTTATTGGTATTACACCGGTAACGGATATGTATCGTTGATTTACTGTCAATTATTGGTTTTACACCGGTAATAAAAATATTGTTGAAGTGAAGATTATTGGTTTAATACCAGTAATACTGTTATACATTCACTGTGGATACGAGATTATTGGCTTAATGCCGATAATACACATTATTAAAGAATTGGGATCGTGTGGCGTGCCGACCACTTATATATTAAAGAATTGGGATCGTGTGGCACGCCGACCACTTTCATATTAAAGAGTTGGGATCGTGTGGCGCGCCGACCACTTATATGATAAGAAATGGGATCGTGTGGCACGCCGACCATAAAGTGATTTGAATCTTGGCATTGGCCATAGTTGCCGGGTAGCCTATTGTTAAATTTGGGAGCGAGTGGTACTGTAAGGCCCCGAAAATGTTTTTCGAGTAATTTCAGATTTCGCCGTGCCAAGATGGGTTAAATTATTTTATTTCGTGTGCTAATAAGGATTTATGATATTATGGATATCAATGGGATATGGTGATAAGTGTATAAGTCTTATTCTAAGTGATTTGGGGTCTAAGGAGAGGCCTAAGTCTAAGCCAAGTTGGAAAATTGCATGTTAGACGAAATTTGTAAATGAGTGCGCACAAGACGTCACTTTGAACGATTATATTTCCAGTTTTGTTATGAGTTGTGTGAGGATCAACCTATCAAATTAAAGCCTTTTGAGTCTAGTTTCCAGCGCAACAAACCGTGCATCATTTGGAGTTGTATACAGAAAGTATGATAATTTTACTGGACATGCATCGCCAGCGCGCCCAGTCGCGCGGCTACGGGTTAGGCCGCGGAGCTCACTGCCCGAAACCGCGGGTTTGACCACGGGGGACCGCAGGAAGACCTGTAAAATGTCTTAAAAACCCCTGGTATGTGTAAAAACCGAAGGGGTATCATCTTTCCTTCATTTTTGTCATTCAAGATCAGATTTTTGAGGTTTTTCTTCCACTCTCTCAAGACTTCAACTCCTCCCATAACCAAGGTAAGATTTTTGGAGTATTTTGAGTTGATTACTACTCCTAAACACTATTACTAACAAGGATTAATCTTCAAAATCCTTAGATTTTCCTTCTAATTCTTGAATTCTTCAAGAACACCTCAAGTGGATATTCTTAAAATTCTTACTACAAGAGGTATGTCTATCATCTCCAACTACTCTATGGTGATTATTTATGTAAGATACATACATTATAACTCATGGAGGGTGATTGGTAGCCATGGGTTCCTAACCTAGGTTATGTTAGTATTGTAGAGATTGTGAAATGTGTTATTGAGGTATGATTCTTGGTATGGTAGTGTTATGTATGCATGCTTGTGCAAATAGAGTTGTAGGAAGATTGATGAACATAAATAGGTAAAGATTGGGTTTTGGAATAAAGGGAAATATTGTAAAAGAGTATTAAAAATCAAGACGCCCAAGTAGTGTTTGATAAAATGCTGCAAGGAGCTGAAACCATAAATGTCTTCCTAAATTGTGTATAATTTTGCTATGTTTCAAGTAGGTTGGGATTGCTAGAATTTCCGAAATGTCGTAGTAACTTAAGGAAAGCTTAAACGAGGTATGTATGGCTAACTTTAAGTCTTGTGAAATTGCCCTTATATGTGCAATTCGTTTGGCATGTGTTGATTTGAGAGATTGTGTGTAATTCTTTGATTTTGTTGTTGGGTATCCAATTCATGTTGAACTATGTGTGGTGTGGTATGGAACATGAACCGAAAGATAAAAAGGGAACTGAAATTGGTAAGGAATTGAGAACAATTGTTGTGATGGCATACATGGTTTCTTGTGGAAAGAAATGAAACACTTGAATTGTGGTAAATTGTTGAATATAATGGTATGGGTACTCTCGAATATGGAAACATTGTAACTTGGTTGTGATATTGGTTTGAAAAGTATTTGAGAACATGAACCAATTTGTAACTTGCTTATTTGCACTTGTTGTAATCTTGTGTAGTGCCTTGTTTGCTGTTTGTGATTGTTGTGATTGAAACTGTACGGTAGGATCGGGTTACGCGCCGCAACATTAAGTAATAAGGTGTGGGTTGGGGTGATAAGGGTGGCCGAGGTAATAAGTATGGAAAGCGATCGAAATCGCCATTGAAATTGATTTGAAATCATAAATGTGAAATAGTGAAAGGAGACAGCAGGAGAGTTTGCAACCTGTGGGGCACTGATTGCCCATTTGTTTGACTTGATTGTGTTCTTCCATGTTTTTTTGGTTGTTGCCTTCTTTGTTGATCTTTAATTGTGTTTTGGGCTGAGAAATGCTTGAGAAGAAGTAAATGTGGAAATATAGTTGGCTGGTTTGATTAACTCTTGGAGTAATTCATTGGTTGTCTTATCATCATGATTTACTTGTTTAAATGGCTTGAGTTTACTTGAGACAAAGCTTGTCCATACATACCAATAAAATTCCAGTGTACTGACGTCCCTTTTGCCGGGGACGCTACATTTGTGTTATGATTGTAGGTGGATCAGTAGCAGGTACTTTAGCTTATCGGCAGTAGCATCCTTCATCTTCCACTGCCCGTTTTGGTGAGCCCCTTTCTTCCTCAGGGCCATGCGTGGCTCATGCCACTTCTATATTAGACTTTATTTTGATTTCGTGTAAGGTATAGCCGAAGCCTTGTTACCGGCAAGTATTGTATCATCCCTTGTACCCTAGAGGCTCCGTTGACAGTAAATCGTGGGGTTATGGCCTATGTATTGTAAAAATGGTAAACTTGTTAAGAAGTTAAGTGTGTTGTTATGTTTTTAAAGGTATGATTATTATTACAAATTGGTAAAGTCCTTGGTTTCTAAGTGATGAACAACACAGGGGTAACGCGTGTGATAGAAAGGCACCCAGGTCCACTTGACTGGGGCTACCCGGTCAGGCGCCGGTCATGTCCCTCGATTTGGGGTGTGACAGGTACGCCTACCACAATATATGAAATGAAAAAGGGATTGAGACATGAAAGTAAAGTTTTGTTCCGTTGATCACATTACTCCGGATATTGTGAGTTATTGACTGTTATTTCTGAGCAGATTCTTTCTTTATAAACGTTCGATAACATTTTCTGTTGTTGTATATGTATATATATCTCAACTACACAGGTTTATGTGGGTGACTGGCCTTACTCTCGTCACTAGTTCGCCGGGATAGGCCATGCACTTACCAGCACATGAGGTCGATTGTGCTGATACTACACTCTGCGCTCTTTTTGCACAGGTACAGGTTACGGACAGCAGCAGCAGCAAGGGTACAATTTTGGATATTCCGACTACTGAGACTTCGAGGTAGCCTTGCAGGCATCCGCACGATCCGTTGTCTCCTCTATCTATGCATTTCATTCTGTTATCTCATGTATTCGAGATAAATAACTTATATTTCTTTCAGACGATTATGTGTATTATTCTTAAAAGTTCGTGAGTATTGTCACACCAGTCTTGGGTAGTGTATCATGTTTGGGTTTTCTGTATCATATTTGGTAAAATTGACTAAGTCTTCCTCTAAGTTTAATTATTCCGCTGTAATTACTTGATTTTATTTATTTAAAGTCTTAAGAAGATATTGTAATTAATGAAAAATGTAAGTAATAGTTGGCTTGCCTAGCTTCCACAAGTAGGCGCCATCATGACCCCCGATGGTGGGAAATCCGGGTCGTGACAAGTTGGTATCAAAGCACTAGGTTGCACATGTCTCACAACTCACGAACAACCTTAGTAGAGTCTGAGGGATCGATACAAAGACGTCTGTATTTATCCCTCAGAGGCTACAGAGTTAGGAAAATCTTCTCTTTATTCTTTCCAGTCGTGCGACTTTGGTCTTTCAAATTTTAATTGAATTTCTACTATGTTCCTCCGCAGATGGAAAGAACACGTGCATCCTCATCTGCTGACCAGCAGCCCGAGGTCCCAGCAGTGGCAGCTTCGACTAGGGGTAGAGGCCGAGGTCGAGGCCGTCCTAGAGGCCAAGGTAGGGGTAGAGCTCAGCCCCGAGTAGCAGCACAAGTGGCAGAACCTCAGGCTCATATTGAGGAGGAGGTTCCAGCCCCAACAGTTCCAGTGGGCCCAGCTCAGGTCCAAGGAGGGATTATGTTTTCACCGGATCTTCAGGATGCTTTGGTCCGGATAGCAGGTTTTATGGACAATATCACCAGAGAAAGTTTATTACCAGTAGCACCAGCCACTTCTCAGGCTGGAGGAGGTAATCAGACTCCTGCTACGCGCACTCCGGAACCAGAAATTCCCCAGGCTCAGGTTCCTGTGATTCAGCCAGTTGAGGCAACTCAGCCTGTTATTGTGACTCAGGCTAATGATGGTGCAGCTATGTCTGCTGACACGTTATGGAGATTGGATAGGTTTACCAAGTTGTTCACTACCACATTCAGTGGCACTTCTTCAGAGGAACCCCAGGATTTCCTATAGAGTTGCCACGAGGTTCTCCGTATTATGGGCATTGTGTAGACTAATGGTGTGGATTTTGCTACTTTTCGATTATCTGGTTCTGCCAAGACTTGGTGAAGGGATTATTGTCTATCCAGGCTAGCAGGATCAGCATCTTTAACTTGGGGACAATTTGTAGTGTTGTTCTTGGAAAAGTTCCTTCCAGCAAATCAGAGGGAGGCTCTGCGCAGGCAATTTGAGCGTCTTCATTAAGGTTCTATGTTTGTCACACAGTACGAGACTAGGTTCGTGGACCTGGCTCGTCATGCTATTATCATACTTCCCACAGATCGAGAAAGGGTGAGTAGATTTATTGATGGCTTGAATCAGCCAATTCGACTACAGATGGCTTTGGGCGCAGAAATAGAAATCATTTTTCAGGATGTGGCTAATGCAGCCCGCCGGATCGAGATGGCTTTGTCAGATGGAGCAGGTCATGGATCGGATAAGAGACCTCGTAATTCGGGTAGAATCAGTGGTACCACATCTGGATGTAGAGATTCTCATGGTAGAGCCATCCTCCTAGGCCTTATTAGTCAGCTCTTCAGGTTTCTCACGATGCTTCTGGTGGTCGTAATTCTCAGCCACGCTATTCTGATCAGTAGCCTATCAGTGCATCACCACTTCACTATTCTCAGCAGCCGAGAGCTTGTTTTACGTGCGGCGATCTTAGGCATATTGCAAAGTATTGCCCTCGAGCTTCTGACAGATCTCAACATCAGGGTTCTCGTGCTATGGTTCAGGCCCTAGTTCCCCCACAGCATGCCCAGCCAGCTAGAGGCGGGGATAGAGGATATAAAGGTGGAGGCAGAGGTCATAGAGGTGGAGCTCGGACTGATAGAGGTAGAGACCAGCTAGCAGCTGATCGTCCCAGAGATACTGCTCAGGTTGGCGGGGCCCAGCCCCGAAGTTATGCACTTCCTTCCAGACCAGAGGCTGAGTCCTCAGATGTCGTCATTACATGTATTATTTTGGTTTGTGATAGAAAGGCATCAGCATTATTTGACTCTGGGTCTACATATTTGTACGTGTCCTCCTATTTTGCACCGTACTTGTTTCAGCCTAGTGAACCACTAGATGTTCTTGTTCATGTGTCTACCCCAGTAGGCAATTCTATTGTGGTTGATCCAGTTCATCGGTCATGTATTGTTGTGATTGAGGGTCTTGAGACCCGTGCTGATTTATTGCTCCTAAATAAGGTGGACTTCGATATTATATTAGGCTTGGACTACCTATCTCCATATCATGCCATTTTAGACTGCCATGCCAAGACTCTGACTTTAGCTTTGCCGAATTTGCCTCGTATAGAATGGAAAGGAATTTCAGGTCATACTAGTCGCAATGTTATTTCTTATGTTAAGGCTCAGCATATGGTTGGAATGGGATGTTTGTCTTATTTAGCCTATGTCCGTGATTCCAGTGCTGAGGTTCTTTCTATTGACTATGTGCTTATGGTTCGCGAATTTTCTAAAGTATTTCATTCAGACTTTCCAGGTATGCCGCCCGACAGGGACATTGATTTTTGCATTGACTTGGCTCCAGGCACTCAGCCCATTTCTATTCCCCCATAATGTATGGCTCCGCCAGAGTTAAAAGAATTGAAGGAGGAGTTGTAGGATTTACTTGAAAAGGGTTTCATTAGACCCAGTGTTTCGCCGTGGGGTGCACCAGTATTATTTGGAAAGAAGACAGATGGTTCGGTGAGAATGTGCATTGACTATCGGTAGTTGAACAAGGTGACTATCCAAAATAAATATCCACTTCCGCGAATTGATGATTTATTTGACTAGCTTCAAGGTATCAAGGTGTTCTCGAAGATAGATTTGAGATCTGGCTATCACC